>OW121758.1:31582369-31924869 GCA_933228765.1 Miltochrista miniata | reverse complement strand
CATGCTTACTATGCCAGGTATGTCAGTAATTCTTCTGTCTTATTATAGTAGTCTAACCGTTTTAACCATGTTGTTAATTTATGTATTCTTTCTTGTTTACTTGTTTTCGAAATTTTTAATATTTTGTTTACAGTATTATATATTTTACAACTTAGACTAGCATATTGATTTCTTCCAAAAGAGGTTTTACAAGGTACTACTGAAAATACAGGTTTAATGTCTCGTTTATTTGCATCAGTTGCAGGTACAGACTCATGCTTTCTCATTATGACTTTGAGAACAAAAAGCTGACGGACCGTGAGCACTTCTGTATCCTTGTACAACTGTGTGGAAGGGTATCGGTAGGGCTTTTTTGTCATCACCTTCAACACTGCTCTTTGTGCTCTTTCTAAGCCCATCATGTAAGTCTTGGCCACCCCACCCCACACCGTTATGCAATACTGGAGGACCGATTGGCATAATGCCGTATATACTATTTTAAGTTTCTCGAATGGTGTGCAATCACGTAAAGTTTTAAATACTCTTATTAATCGTCTGGTTCTGGTAATCATTAAGTCAGTTTGCTTGTCCCATCGCAGAGCACTGTCAATTTGTACGCCGAGGTATTTAGCGACTTTTGAACGAGTAAGTTCGTAACAGGTACAGGTGGATCGTGACGCTGCAAAGCTCAGACGTTTATTCTGTCTGGTTCGTTGCGTGATACAGTTGTGAACTTTAATGGAGAAAGCTGGTGGTGGGTTACTAATTTTAGTTAGTGCAAAAGGTATGTAGGTGGTTTTGGCTAGGTTTAGAGTAAGCAAATTATCATTCAACCAACTCGTTATCCTTGACAGGGAATATTCAGCTCTTTCCCGGACGTAATGCCAATCCGGTCCGGACACAAGGATTGCAGTATCATCTGCATATGCATAAATTTGTGTATGGGGAAGAGACAAAGTGCAGAGGTCATTTATATATATTTGGAAGAGAGTTGGACCCAGGATACTTCCTTGGGGAATGCCATAGAGTACAGTTTCTTCGTTACTTTTAAAGTTTCCTATTTTAACAATTTGTTTTCTCGAGTGCAAATAATCTTTAAATATATTATAAGATGTTCCACGTATCCCTATCTTGTCAATTTTGGTTAACAGCCTCGGAATAGAGACGGTGTCGAATGCCTTAGTAAGATCAAGAAAGACGCAGAGGCATTTTTGTCTTCTGTCTAGATTCCTAGCTATTTCACCTGTTAAATCATGAACGGCATCCTCTGTCGAGATACCCTTACGAAAACCGTATTGATTTTTTGCTAGCAAACTATATTTTTCAAGATAGCGCTGCAATGTTTCATTTAGTATCTTTTCCAAGATTTTCGACAAGGTAGAGAGTACTGCTATAGGACGGTAGTTGTTTACAGTGTCTCTATCTCCACTCTTGTGAATAGGGTGTATGACAGCCCTCTTTAAGGCGCTGGGGAATGTGCCTGTTTCTAAAGCACTGTTACATATGTGAGTGATGATGGGTATTAGGACATGATGCGATTGTCTGAGTATTTGTGCTGAAATGCCATCCCATCCCACAGCACAGTTCGTGCGGAGTTGAAAGAGAATAGTTTTTACATCAGATTCCGAGACACTGAGAAAGGCTATAGAATTGGATGGAGTAATTATGTGTGCCATTTTGCTTGCTGGATTGTAAGGTTGGGAGCTAGATGAAAGTATTTTATCTGCAAGGGTTTTTCCAATATTAGTAAAATATTCACAAACAGTATTTACTGATGTTTGGGGGTCTGTAGTTATTTTCAAGAGCTCATCACAACACGATTTTTCTGCTCTTGTGTCAGTAATGGTTTTGATAGCATTCCACAAGGCCTTAGTGTTTTTGCCCGCTTCATTTATCAGGTCTTTGTTATAAGCATTTTTCAGTTTTCGGAGTAAGGAGTTACAAAAGTTTCTATAGCGGGTATAGGTAAGTTTAAGTTTTAAATCGTAAGGTGAATTTTTGGACTGTATGTGTAACTTATCCCTATTTCTAATACAACGAAGTAGTCCAGGAGTAATCCACGGCTTTAGTATATTGTTTTTACTGTTTAGTTTTATTTTTTTAGTGTGTTTTAGAATAGTGTTTGATAATATAGATATAAATGTGTCTGTAGCTATATTAGTGTCTTTTATTTTTAGTATGCTAGAGAAGTTTAGTGTTTCTATATCCTTTCTTATCATTTCGTGGTCTATTTTCGTCCGATACCGGTGATAGTTACGGGGTTGCTTGTTTTTGTCTATGAATAGAAGAGTAGGTTTGTGGTCTGTTAAAGAACATTCTAACACTAATGTAGTACTTGGGAGGGTAGATTTTACGAGTATGTGATCTAAGCATCTATATGTTCTTGTTGGAAAGCTGTGTGTTGGTAAGAGGCCGAAAGACGAATTAAAAGTAAGGTATTCTTCAGCCCAAGAGTCTTTCTGCTTATTATCTGGACAAATATCTATGTTTGTGTCACCGACTAGTACCATATTTTGCGAAGAGTAGTTTTGGTAGATGTTGTTTAGACTGTGTATGAAGTTATCGAAGTTATTTCTAGGTTTATAGGATGGTGAGCGATAAATAGAAACGATTGTAGTTCGGTTATCAATTTGACACACCAAACAACTGCCGTTCTGAAACAATGGTTCGCACACTTTACAGGATACATTCATACTAATATAGACAATTATACCATCATTTTGGTTTGACACTTTTCTTGTGAAGTGTACATTGTAGCCGTCTAACGTAGGTGGGCTGTATTCTTGGAGTATTCCCGTTCGTCCCCTTGACTTCGTCCCCCTAGGGGGACGAACGGGAATTTAATATTTTATTTTCCCGATGGTCCCCTTAATTTTTTTGGGGGGACGAACGGGAATAATTTTTTCATTCTTTTTTTGTTCTATTGCTCCCAACAAATAATATAAGACAGGTGCGTTGGTAAAAAATCAAATTTGAAATTCTATTTTTATTTACAAATGAAGATCAACAAAACAAATGAAGATCAACAAATCAAATGAAGATCGACAAAACAAATGAAGATCGACAAATCAAATGAAGATCGACGAAACAAATGAAAGTTGACGAAACAAATGAAGATCGGCGAAACAAATGAAGACCGACAAAACAAATGACGGTCGGATAAACAAATGACGATCGAAAAAACATAATCAAATCAATAAAACAAAAGACTAAGCAAGTTGATAAGGTCAAAAACTACTTGCAGCCATATTTTGTAATCTAGATCAGTGGCGGCTGGTGGATCCTCGATCTGGTGGTGCACTTTACTTGCTTTCTTGTTTATAAGTGTTAATTTTATATCATTTTTATTTTGAAAAGTTTTGTATGGGTAAGTGAAAGTACTTAGTTAATGTTTATGCTCATTTTCACACACTCTACAAACATTACACGCAGTATAGAATAGAACTAAGAACAAAATAAAAAGAGATAACAATTTAAAAATCAAACCAATCAATAAATATTTAACGCGTCACAGATACAGCGAAACAATACCGGGAGAATTTGAATTTCGTCAAACAAAACATCGAGTACTCTTGGTAACCTTCGCATTACTCGAACGCGTTCGACGCACGAAAAGCGACTCATTGCCCGGTACATTTTCTATGAACGATGTTTTGTCTCATGCGCCAAGCGTGTTAGCTCGTATCTAGTACAAGATGTAGGTATGGGCAGCCCTCGTGCACTCGGGAAAGCGCACGCTGATTTTTTTTGCAGGGAAACTAGGCTTTGGTACTATTTGGTAGTATAGCAAAGGGCTAAAATTGTTTCTTCATAATTAGTTAGGTATGTTATAGTTTTGAGTTTTTGTATGTTTAAATAATAAGTGTTACATACCTAATGGTAGGATTGGTAAGTAATTTAATAATAAAGAAGGCGTAATTTTTAAATCTTTTGAGCTGGTGGTTCACCGCACGAGCGCACTTAAGGTACGGCCGCCACTGATCTAGATGCGAGAGCCATTAAAAAAAATAGGTGCAAGCTCGACCTTAATGACATTTATCTAAAAATGTGCTTTTAGGCGTTTATGGACATCACTGATCACGAATATAATTAAAAAATAAATAGATATTATGCATGCTCATAAGGTCGAAATTTGCTTGGACCCTTTTTGTATTCTAGATGCGATAAACATTCAAAAAAATAGGTGCAAGCAATTCTTTACCTTATGGACATGCATAATATTTATTTATTTTTTACATATTCATGATCAGTGATGTCTATAAACGCCAAAAAGCACATTTTTGAGAAGTGTTATTAAGATCGAGATTTGCTTGCACCTATCTTTTCGAATGGCAATCGCATCTAGATTACAAAATATAGCTGCAAGTAACTTTTGACCTTATCAATTTGCTTATAGTTAGTATTTTGTTTTACTGATCTGCATGTTTTTTCGATCGTCATTTGTTTATTCGACCGTCATTTGTTATGACGATCGTCATTTGTTTTATAGATCTTAATTTGTTTTTTCGATCGTCATTTGTTTATCCGATCGTCATTTGTTTTACAGATCTCCATTTGTTTTTTCGATCATCATTTGTTTATCCGATCATCATTTGTTTTATAGATCTTCATTTGTTTTTTCGATCGTCATTTGTTTTTTCGATCATCATTTGTTTATCCGAAGGTCATTTGTTTTGTCGATCTTCATTTGCTTTTTTTTCATCTGTTTATCGTCATTTGTTTTTTTTTATTTGATTTTGGTCGAGGGGGACGAAAGGGGGACGAATGGCACTCAATCGAAGAACATATTCCCATTCGTCCCCTCTTGAATTAGGAGGGGGACGATCGGGAACGATTAAATATTATTTTTGTGAATTCCCGTTCGTCCCCCTCGGGGGGACGAAGTCAAGGGGACGAACGGGAATACTCCGCGCTTAACCAACACTCTGTAAGGACTATGACGTTAAAAGTCGTCTTTGTTTTTACGAGTAGTGGTAAGAGCTGATCGAAGTTTTTATTCGCACTTCTAATATTTACATGAAATAACTTAAGGGTGTCGTATGAATTGCTATGGTATTTGTTACAATCCTCTGGATTACAAGTATACGAAACCGTGAGTTGACAAGTGTCAATGTCATTATTTATATTTTGAATATCGAATTTTAGGGTTATAAATGTCAAGGTGTCAAAAAAAGGGCGCGAACGTTCGAATACATTGGCGGCTTTTTAATAAATAATTTTTGTAAATAATTGAAATAGTCGCCCTAATTAGTTAAATTTATTGTAAAATACTGTATAATATTTGTATATAACTAGGGTAAGTGCTAATAACTAGTGCACTAATTATGACCGAAGACAGTGGTGGTAGGGCTTCTGCCCACAAACGGAAACTATCCTCAGGAGAGGAGTCTTCACCGCCTAAAATGTGCGCGGCATTTAATAACACTAAGAGAGGATTATTCAAGGACTATAACCACATTTATAGAGATAATGATAAAAAAGATTACCCTATTTTATTAAAGTCAGCTTCCTCCAACCCCAAAATGGACATTATGAAAACCAATAGAATTCTAAGGACCATCAACTGCACTGGTATAATGTATGTTAAACCAGTAGGAAACCAATTAATTAAAATATTTTTCAACAACCTCAAAGATGCCAATTCCTTCTTAATGAATAAATCAATTCTTGAAGAAAATGAGTGGAAAGCTTCAATACCCTATGACCATTTGGAAAGTCAAGGTATAATTAAAACGCCAGTTGACATTTCCGAACAGGATTTATTGTCAAACATCAAATCAACTGTAGAAGTAATCGGAGTAAAACGCTTCATGAGAAGAAACATAGATGGCTTACTTGTTCCAACTCCAACAGTATTAATTACTTTTCTCAGTTCGTCACACCCAGACCATGTGACATTTGACTACATCTGGTTCGATGTCAAAGAATACATTAAACCAATTCGCCAATGTTTTGTATGTTACAAGTTTGGACACGGTAGAGGTTCTTGCAGGAGCGCACAGGTTTGCTCCATCTGCTCAGGTAACCATTTCTTTAAAGACTGTACTAATAAAGACAATCTTAAGTGTACAAATTGTAGTGGCCCACACATGGCAGTTAGTACTTCATGCCCAGTGAAGGCTAACAAAATACAAGATTTAAAGAAAAAAATTAATGGTACATTGACTTATGCTAGTGTAGCTGCTAAAGCAACACTAGATTATCCCATTGCTACAACTCCGCTTCTTCAAACACCTAGCTTACCAACACATCAAAAGAATAAGAAAATGTTAATTAACATGCCCCAAAAAAGGGCACTATTTACAGACATTCTAAATTCAGACGATTTGTTAAACATTTTAACTAAAACACTTGTTGACATAGCCATTAAGAGATCTGATCCAACTACTAATAGTACTATCTCCTCTAAAGTCATAAAAGAAATGCTGATTAGTAATTTTACAATTTAATTGTTATTTTATGGGTAATACAGATTGTAATATTAATCAATTGAACATATTTCATTGGAATTGTCGTAGTATATTACCTAAAATTGATCAGTTAAAGCACTTTATCACTACACATTCTAATATTGACATAATTCTACTTAATGAAACTTGGTTGAACCCTCTGAAACCATTTAAACTACCAGGTTATCACATAGTTCGATTTGATGCTGATCGGATCCATGGAAGCATTGCTGTTGCTGTAAAGGCCAAGTATACATATAATGTCATTATCACACCTTCTAATTATCACTTTCAAAACTTGCTGATATCTGTTAACATTGGGTATACTACCATTGACATTCTCTCTGTGTACATTCCTCCTCATCCTAATGGCAAATTTAACTTAGATATCGTCACCTCCACGGTAAATTTACGAATTTGCAAAAAACTGATTTTACAGGAGAGCGTTTCGAAACCATAAAATAATAATTAAAAGTATTGTAGCGCTACTGAAATCAATGCTCTAATATTTTTGATTTACACAATGCTGTGTGTTTTAGATACAATCAATGAATTTTCATAATTGGATTTAAATCACAAAAAAATGCACATTCGTAAATTTGCACTCTCATACAAATACATAAATAGATATTTATTGATACCATGGCAAATTAACCAAAGTGGTACTTTCGTAAATAATGTCAAAATTGTACCTTATTAAACTTATAAATGTGGTACTTTCGTATGTTTGCCTAAGTGTATAATTGTAAAATTAGCAAATAATTGTGGGAGTTGGGTTTTAAAGAAGTATGAAAGTAAATTGAATGCTGTGAAGCCTGAGAAGTATTATAGTAGGGATGAAAATGACGGATCGAGTGAGGAATACCGCGATAAGGTAACGTTGCGGCATATACGTAGAGATGGGTAACGACCCGGGTTAAAACTGTGCCGGAGGGGGGGGGGAGTTTGATCCGCTCCCCGCCCGTGCTCAAACTCACTCTCTCTCTTTACTCTCTACTGTACTTCGCTACGCCAGTTAGAGTGGGCGCGTTTTCTGTGAATTTGTTATTCTTTTTACTTACGACTCCGCATTATTATTGTGATCTGATCCAGTTTTTACCTGAATGACCTTGGCTTGATTTGATTCTGTCGACCCGGCTCTTGCCAGCTCGGGTAAGTTATTCGCTGTGGCTGGCCCTCTCGGAAAGATAGGCCCCGACAATTCGACGGAGGTAGGGAGGCACTCCATGATAAATATGTGCCTCCCTAATGCAGCTTCAGGGCAAGATGTTGAATGCGTTGGCGATGTCAAAAGACACTGCCATCACCACTTCGCCCTGTGATATCGCTTCCTCCACCAGTCCTCTAATGCGCATGATCGCGTCGACGGTAGAGCGCCCCTGACGGAAACGTAACTGGTTATCCGCCAGATCTGGCCCCACGCGTGTGAGGTGCCCGACGAGGCGCTGTGCAATAATACGCTCAAAGAGCTAGCACACCTCGTCGATCAACACGACCGGCCGGTACTCAGATGGGGAGTAAGCCGCCCCCCCTCCCCGCCTTTCGGATCAGAACCAGTTTCCCTGTCTTCCAGACCTTGGAAAACTGGCCTTTTTCAAGGCATGCGCTAAAGAGCCCTATAAGCCGCCCAAGTTCCTCGAAAGCCAGTACCTACGCTCGGCCTGGAATGCCGTTGGGACCAGGGGCAGTGTTCCTGCGGGATTTAAGCCGCAGTACAGCCGCCCCTAACTGACCCTCCGTGACTTCAGGCACATCGTTCTCGCTGTTATCGCTGTTATCCGCGCCGGGCGCCTGAGACGAAGCCTGTTCCTCCGCCCTTGATGGGAACAAGGAACCCAGGACCCTCCAGCTGGAGACTCTGGGTCAGTGTGGGTGTCTTAGGGCCTAGTTTGCCTCTTAACATTAGGTACGGTGCGATTTCCGGCATCCACCAATACACTTAGTCTTAGTGGGGTGGCTCTTCTGAACCACCCCACTAAGGCATCATCATCGGCAGGCTTGTGTGCAGTCGAATCCAGGCCTGCCCGATGGCCGCCTCCAAGTGAGCCTCCCGATCCAGGCGATTGAGTGCCCAACGCGCTTCCAGGGGATTCGCGATAATCGGCGGTAGGTTAGGTGGAGGGGAGGCGTCGAAAGGGATATATCGATGGTCTGATGACGACTCATTCTCCTTCATTACACGCTATCCCTGGACACAGCGGGCGAGATCAGGGGTCGCAAACGATACGTCTACGACCGAACTAAGCTCCCGCCGCGTCCAGGTTGCGATTGCGACATTCCTCCGTGGCTCCGTTTTAGGATTACTAGGCTGTAGTGACCCAGTCCTCCACTTTATAGCCCACTGCGCGATGTTCTAGTACAGAAGATTCTGAGCAGCAGAGAAGTGGTTCAGGTTCACCTGCAGGATGCGGATATGGGTGTTCATTAATGGACGTCCATCCCGTCCGTCCGTTCGGGGGAGCGAGGGTACCGCTCAAGAGCGTCCACTTTCGCGGTAGGGTATCGAAAGTACGACGCTCTTGAGCGGTACCCTCGCTCCCCCGAACGGACGGACGGGGCTTTAACTTGGAGGCGGCCCAGGCCTTGGTGCCCACCCGGTGGTCGGCCGCCTTGCCCTCCACGACACAAAACAGAGTCGCGGAGCGTCACAAGCAAGGGCCATGTGGACTAACCACAGCGGAAGCACCGGTCTCCCACGGTGACTTCCGCTGTGCACTGCACCCCCACATGACTCCACCTGGCTACGAGGTGCTGTAGAAGATGCACCTGCGCCTTGAGGAAGCCCACAATGAGAAGGCTCCGTCAGTCTGCCACGTTCTGAGCCACCGCGACAGGGCAGCTCGCTACTGCCGACCCGTGACCAGTGGTACCAAAGCTAATTTCGCTAGATCTTATTTTCGCGACGGCAGCCGCTCGCTTCCATGACGGCGGAGATTATCTTCTCTGTCGTGGCCGCGTCATCTAGACCCGTAATGCGCAGACCGGCGCATTTATTGGGTCTGGTGACGCTGACGCGTGTGAAATCCCCCGTGTCGGTGTCTCCCTCAGCTTAGCGGCTAGGGCCTCAGCCTTGGGACCGCTGGTGGCGCCGGAGATCTCGAGGAGGAGTGCTTCAGTGCGCGTCACCTTGCATCGGAGCCTCCTCCTGTGTCGAGGGCCCTTAGGTCCACTGAGGCTTTCGCCTGCCTCAGGACCTCAGCGTACCCCACGCCCCTTGCCATGCCCTCTGTCGTCACCGTAAGGACGACGGCGGTGGCGTGGAAGCACGGAGCCTCTTTGGCGCCTTCGCTGCGGCGGCCCTTGCCGTCTTTTTGGCAGCCTTAGCTGCCTTCTTTTTCGCTACCGCTACCTCCCAGACCCTCTCTCTGGAGGGGTTCTGGGGTGCAGCGGAAGCGCTAGCTGTGCTGGGGGAGGCGGTGTTGCCACTCTCCCCATGCGCCATCTTCTTGGCGGCGGGGGAGGGGGCGTTGGCCTTTCGCTGGAGACCAGGAGCCCAACCAGTTGGGCTAGTGGAGGGCTAGTGCCGCTAGTGGTGGGCGGTTTGCCCGGTCTTCGAAGACGCCGAGGCGTCTCTCGATGGCCTCCAGTAGCTGAATCAAGCTCGGTGTCACATTGGGTGCACGAGTAGGGGCCTTTTGTGGAGCGGGGGTTGTCACACCCCAAGCCAGCTGCGTTAGCTTTGCGATTTCCTCCTGCATCAGCTGTTGCTGTTTGCGGGAATCGGCCAGCTTAGTCTCCAGGCTCGCAACCCGAGCCCAGAGTTTTACCTCCTCGTTAGAGATGCTCCTATCGAGGTACTCATCCAACGCCTTAGTCGCGCCTGTGACGGCTTCCGCCACTTTCTTTTTCCTGCCCGCTACATTCTTGGCACCTTTTATGGCGCCAGAAATGCGAGCAAGAGACCCCACTATCTGTTTTGCCGCTGATTCATCTGATGTGAAGAATGTAGCTGCGTTAGCTGTCCGGCACTGTCCAGCGGGGCACATCTACCGGCGGCCCCGATGCCCTCCCCTTGGTTCTGCTACTGCGGCTTTCCGACCCCTACCCGCAGTGGTAGCGTCAATTTATTGAATAAACTGCCTACTAATTAGTTTTGTTTTTAAAATGTATAACTGCGTTAAGGGTAAGGAGTTTATTTTTGATTAGCTAGACTACTAAACACTACTTCCCACTTCTTACTAGTTTATGAAACCTATTATCACCCTCCCACTTCTTACTAGTTTACGAAACTTATTATCACCCTGTAAAATGGGTGATTATGGGTTTTAACTGGGTTAAAACCCAAATCACCCAGTTTTAACCCAAATGGGTAGATTGGGTTATAACCCGCTACCCATCTCTACAGATACGTATGTTTGCTGTGGGTCACTTAGCACCTTAGCATTATATTATTTGCCATAGTAAATTAACGAAAAAGGCAGATAAGTATGTTTGCTGTGGTTTACTTCACCTAGTTTCTGTTAACGAATAGTTAGATTCGTAAGTTTACAGTGGTAAGATTCACTCGAATTCTAACATAATATTAATATACGTTATCCTATCTTCAAGTTCGTAAGTTTTCCATGGGTGTATGAACATAAAGAGCAGATTCGAACAATCTGAACTCGGTAACCGTTATAGATACAAATATGGAAATTTGCCATGGTGTGTAGTACTACATATGTGACAGTTTTTTGTTAGAAACTCGATTTTGATAAAATGGTAGATTCGTAAGTTTACCGTGGAGGTGACGATATGTTAACTGAATCTTTCTCCAAAATGAAAAGTAAAAACTTCTTGATAATAGGCGACTTCAATGCTCATCACTCTTCCTGGGGTGCACGCCATAACGATAGAAGGGGAACTTTAATCAACTCTTTTGCAGATGATCACAATCTCGTTTGTCTAAATGATTTCACTGAAACTACTTTGGCGTCTTTCGGTCAGACTGGTAATGTATTAGATCTAGCCTTTGCCTCGCCATCGGTAAGTTCTAGTTGTTCTTTCACTGTTCACGATGACTTATTGAGTAGCAATCACTTTCCAATAATGGTGGGCGTTTTGTACAATAACTCACATAGACAAAGCTATCAAGCCGAGTTGAACTCCAATGATTTACCCACAGGTTGCTTATCTGATGTTAACTTTAATGCAATTGATTGGTCCGAGTTCAAAGAACTCTGTGAAAAGAAATTTTTGACTTTTTCTATAACTAATGAACCTGTATCAAGCTATGATAATTTTATTACAAATTTAACTGACATTTTACTGACGTTCCCTACAAAATCAAAACAACATTGCCATTGTAAAAAACGTAAATCTATAATTTGGTGGAGTGAGACTTGCTCTCAAGCAGTTAATCAATCAAAGCTTGCTTTAAAGTCCTATAAACGATACCCTACTTTTGAAAACTATATTTTATACAAAAAAATTGACGCCAAGAAAAAAAGAACAATATCGGAGCAAAAGCAGCTTAGTTGGGTTAATCTTTGTTCTTCTTTTAATAGAAAGACTCCTGTTAAAGTTGTTTGGGATCACATGAAAAGGTTTAAATTTGCTAAAGTTGGCACAAATTCGAATTCTTTTCATTTCTTTGAAAATCCTCACAATATTAATGCATATTTAAATAAGATAACTTGAGAAAATGACGTTCAGCTATCACAAAATTTTCACTTAAATTTCTTAATTCACGGGTCTGAATCTGCACAGTGGATTCAAGAACCTTTTGCTTTTTATGAATTCGAAGCTTCTTTGAATTGTAAGAAAAACACATCTCCTGGCCCTGACTACATGCCCTATACCGTAATCAAAAACCTACCGACAGAAGTGAAAATCATACTTTTGAAAGTTTTGAACCAAATGTGGGAGCAAAAGATTATTCCCCCTATTTGGAAAGTGCAGTTTGTCATTCCTATTAAAAAACCCAATAAAGATGGCAATGAATTGGACGCTTTTAGACCCATTTCGTTGACATCTTGTTTTGCAAAATTGTTCGAAACTATGTTAAAAAGTCGTTTAGAATGGTACATAGAACACAACTCATTAATTCCAGAATATCAATTCGGTTTTCGTAAGGGTAAAAACACAATGTATAACCTAGGTTGCCTTATAGGTGATATTCAAAATAATTTCAAGTGCAATAAAATAACACTAGCTGTCTTCCTTGATATCAAGGGCGCGTTTGATAACATAGATCATGATTACCTAATCAATAGCCTCCGATCTCTGGGAATACCGGGATCGGTACTATTTTGGATTTTCCATTTTCTCAATAACCGCACGATATTTTTAAAACTAAAGAACAAGATATATGGCCCCAAGTATTCATATAGAGGCACCCCTCAAGGTTCTGTCCTATCACCATTAATATTTACTTTATCTCTTGTAACTTTCATGAAATGTATTCCAAAATCCGTTAAGTATTCATTTTATGCCGATGACCTTGTCATTTATCTGGATTGCAATGATCTAAGTGAAGGGGAAATTATCATGAATAAATGTTTGAGATCTCTTGCTACCGTTTTAAGCTCTCAACTTAAACTCGAAGTTAACGTCGAAAAGAGCTCAGTGATGTTATTTAGCCCCTATTACATTAATCGTCCCAGAATATACTTCCAACAGGTTTTATTACCGTTTAAAACTTCGGAAATATATTTAGGTATTAAGCTGGACTGTGAATTATCTTGGGGTCCTCATATTACATACATATGTAAAAAAGCGGAATTACGTTTAAATATTTTGAAATCTTTGGTTGGTGTTCGTTGGGGTTCTGATCCTAAAATACTCAAAATGTTATATATATCCCTAGTTCGCAGCCAATTTGATTACGGATGTATATTTTACTCGTCTGCTAGTAACACTTTTCTCAAAAAACTCGATGTGATGCAAAATAGAGCCTTACGTATCATTACGGGAGCTATGATGTCCTCACCCATAAACTCTTTAGAGGTCGAAGCTGGTGTAGTACCACTAATAGTTAGGAGAAGCTATTTAACTGATAAATTTTGCTTAAATCTAATTAGTCAAGATAATGTGCTTACTGGTCGATTTCTGGAACATTATTCATTACCAGATTATAATATTGCCCCTCTTACTGTCTTCACTTCTATTAGCGACTCTATCTCATACTTAAATTTCGAATTTCAAGATGTTGTATACTGGAAAAAGTATAAGCCTTGTTTTTCTTACAATTATACATCAATGTTACAGAATATCCCAGTTTCAACTTTGAAATTCAATTCTAAGCATGATTTTTACAAGTATGTAAATGAAAAAGTTAAAATTTATACAGATGGGTCTAAAACTGACCATCGTACAAGTTTCGCATTTTATGATGCCTCTAACAAAACTGGCAAAGTGTTTTCTTGTTATAAATATTTTTCAATTTAGGGGAAAGGTGTACAAGATGATCCCTCGAGGTAAGACGATCCTTTTCGATTGTGACGATACTGTGCATGCCATCTAGTTGTTTTTTCGAGAAAAGCGTAGGTTCCCGCCCCCACTGAATGCAGTCAAACCGCGATGGCTGCGTGAAGGACGATCACTGTGTTTTGTGATTTTTTTAAAATTGTACAGTGTTAATCTAAAGTAAGCCTGAATTTGAAACTCCTTTACTTTTCGTGTAACCAATTTTATGTAATGATTATTATATTAGTAGCTTCTAAATATGTTCATTTGTTATAAAAACGTATTGCGGTGACTGTAGGATACTTATAGGTTAGGTTAGAGAATTTCAAATAAAAAGTAAGCTCTGGGGCAAGATGATTCGTCTGCTTCTGTACAAGATGATCCGTGGATCATCTCACCCCAATGTCTTTTTGCCCGGCTGCGCCAGCGAGGGTAATAAATTCGCGCGTATGTATGTATGTACTCGTATGTATGTTATATGTATATATACTATATGTAACAAGATAATATAGCAATTCTACATTTTAAAATAAATTAAATGATTAAAAAAATAACAAACTCAAATGCTACTGAAAAGGTCGAAACAAGCTTGATAACCCATGATATTAGGCGGTACCCACACATTTTCTTTCGGTTTATGATTTTCAAATGGGTACCGCCTGATATCAAGCTTGTTTCGACCTTCTCAGTAGCATTCGAGTTTGTTATTTTTTTAATCATTTATGTTATTTTATTATGGATTTTTTTTAAAAGGAAATTGCCACGTGTCACGTATCGTGGAAGACCAGCCGTGGACAGTGGGATCTATGGATGATAAAGCACTAGGGGCTGTGGCAGTTGATTATGCCTAAGGGTTGATCTCATTGTTCAAAACACATATTTGATTAAAACATTTTAAAGTAATTATTTGAGTAAAGTCATTTTAACGATACCTTAAGTCGAATTTTTAATTAAACGGAGTAAAGTGACAGCAACTAATGTCACTTCTTCATACAATGCTGCATAATTTCTTTTTGTTGCTGTCACTTTACTCCGTTTAATTAAAAATTCGACTATAGAGATTGGGTTGGATCTGAACGGCGCAAGATGATCCTCTGGGATCATCTTATACACCTGTGTGGACAAGATGATCCTTTAGCAGCCATTTAGTATAATTAATGAAACTCTTATCAATACTGAATTTTGAGAACATAAGGTATGACAATACCTAGATAGATAAACTGACTATTCAAAACATCTTTAATATTAACATTAGATTGTACTTTCTCAGATTTACAGGCATTCTCCCTTAGAGGGATCATCTCATACCACCTTCCCCTATTCGGCAGAAATTCTAGCAATGATTTTCGCTTTGCAGTACGTTCTTAATGTTTATAAGCAAAACGTCTTCTCAAAAGTAATTGTCCTATCAGATTCTATGAGTGCATTAATGGCTTTGGAGAAAAAAACTATTAGCAACAATTGCAATTACCTTATCTATGAGCTTAGGCACTTAGTTTACTTAGCTAATTGTAATAACATTACGGTCGAGTTTTGTTGGGTACCCGGGCATTCTGGCATTCTGGGCAATGAGCTAGTGGACACTCTAGCCAAATCTGCCCCTGATATTGTTAACGTAGAGTACATAGTGCCACATCTAGATTTAGTTCACCTTTTAAAGATCAATGAAAACAAGCGCTGGCTTCTACTATTGAACTCCTCTCGCCTTAACAAAGGTAAATGGCTTGCGGAAATCACTCCTGTTCCCAAAACTAACGCCTGGTTTGATAAACTCCCTGCCTCTCCAGGCAGAGACTTTATCACCAGTTTATGCAGACTGAGAATTGGGCATTGTAAATTTCCATCACATTTGTACAGACTTAAACTTAGTAATAATAACTTATGTAAATACTGTTGTGCCAGTTCTTGTGATTTAGATCATTTATTCTTAGAGTGTAAATATTTTAATTTAGAACGCCTACTTTTAATTTGTTCCGTCAAAGACATTTTAAAGGAAAATGATTTCTTTCCACTCAGTGTACAAGATTTTCTAAAGTACCCTAAATTGTATATACCTCTTTATAATTATTATATTAGCACATTTGGCCCTATTTAGTAGGTACTGAAATATTTTGTAACCTATTGTATAATTCCTTACTTTTTTATTAGTTTTTTTTTACATTTTTAATTCTTATTCATTTCATTGTATTAGGTATATTCTGTAAAATTGTATTCTTTAATTGTACATACTAAGTAAGATGTGTTGTCATTTCACTGCTTGTTAAGCTGATGGCTAAAATGCCAAAGCTTTCAATAAATTAAAAAAAAAAAAAAAAAAAAAAGTTATAAATGTCAATCCAATGGACGAAGTCTGTGTCCTCTAAGGTAATACCACAGACAACAAATCAATGTCCTTCTCATCACACAAAGAGATTTGCACTGGGTGGTAATCGAAACCATGAGATATCTCACTCATGTGATCTCACTTCGGGTAGTTGAGATTGCAGTGAAGTGTGCAGAATGTAAAAATGGCATTTTTTGCATTGTAGTTCAAAGAAATGCTTAAATGCATTTGTGCAATATACTCTGTAACTGTAAGATATGTCCATGAAAGCATATTTGGAGTGGTGTTTCATTTTAAACTTTATCATATGAGTGTATAAAATATGCTCAATGAAAAGTAGTATTAGGTAGGCTTTTTCTGAGAAGTTGGGGGCATATGGCTCATTAGGCATAGTTAAGTTTGTTGTGATATTGTAATGATTGAATTGTAGCATGAATGTATGTATGTAGTGTAATATAAGTGAGTGCATGTTTTTGATGCAAGTGTTTGGTATGTATTTATCGACCTTATATTTGCTTTCCAGTTTCAGTATCAGAAGTATTTTAGTATTATACAAAATAAGGTGAATAAAGCAACATAAGGTCTTAAGAAAACTTTCAAATATAGATATGTTTACAGTGGATAATGTGTCAAGGACTTCTCTAAGCTTATATAATACAACCAACACAGGGAAATTGCTTTGTTTATAGTATGTCAAATTGTGAATGACAATATACAACATGTATACCTGTTTAGGACTCAAGATAAACATTATTTGATATACAATAGAATCAAGAAAGCAAAATAAATAGGATATTGAATTTACTACACTAATCAAAATTCCCAAAACGTATATCAGTAAACACAGCTCAGGCCGCACAGGAACAGCGTTGAGGTCACTATACCTCATGTACACACACCTGCATTTGTCCCTGACACATACTGTCATAAGCACACCATGCACCGCTGCCATTATAGAAGCAAGATTTGATCTATTGTATCGTTTGTGATAACTGTGGCAAGTGACAATATACATGTTAGCCTGCTTCGAATTCACAGAGAACGCTGCTCGATACAGATTAGAATTAAAAAAGTAAAACAAATGTGTCACCAAACTTAGAATGCATTTGCTTACAACCAAGAATAGATTCCAAAAGTAGACCAGCATACACAGTTCATCACATTTAGGGATAACGTTGGGGGCACTATTCCCCATATACACACAGCAATGTAGTCTACTGTATTCCAGGCTACAAGTGGCAGTACACAAAATGTTACCTTGCTTCGGACTGAAGAGAAACGGTACACAATGACACAAAACACGGTTAATTAAATGTGAATTTAAATATATGTCGGAGTAGACATACGGCAGCTGTTTTTAAAAAGCGCAGGCCCGCTGAACTGGAGTAGGTCATCGGGTCTGCTTTATGCTTTATTACACTTATAGATGGATATCTAGTTAAATAACAGTGAAATAAATACTAGGCGGTATTTATTTCAGAAGACAGTAATCAAAACAAGCAAATGGAACACCAATTAAATAAAATCAAATGAAATGAAAAATCTTTATTCATGTAAGTCACAATCTACATTTACTGCCAGATTCGCAACGCAATAGGTAGAGCTGGAGAAAAAAAGAACCTGGCAATAAAACTCCGGCCACTCTTTTAACTTCCAGTAGGTTATTACAACATAATTTTTATTCCAAATTAAAACCAACATAGAATCTACTCACAATGTTTTCTCTCCAAATTCCAGCAAAAAAGTGAGCCCTCGGCCACAGCCACTGTCTATTTATAAATCCCCGCCACTCAAATTGTTCTCACAAAACACGTGGCTTGATATTTAATGTTTTCTTTTTAAATCAAAGAAATGTGGTTCAATTTATTTTTGAGAAATAAAGTTATTAATTTAATTAGTCAAACAAACTGTTAAATTGAATGAAATCGTTAAAATACAAAGATTAATTCATTCTCAGTAAAATGAACATTGCCGGAACTATAGGAATAACAAAAATCCTGTTTTGATTAAAAACATTTTTAAATGTCGACAATATTCGTAATAATTGTCAATAAGAATTTAACAATAGTCTTTATTGTAGGTTCTTACGAACCTACATATTCACATAACACTTAGGTAACCTAATTAGTTCAACACTACATCAAGTTATACAAATCAGTGTTAATAAATTCTACAACTATTTCTATTCGAACCTTATATCACAAAATAGTAAGGTATCAGTAAAGTTGCTCATTGTAATGGTTTTAATCTATTTATAATCAAATAGATTTTAATTAGTAATTCTCGGTGTGGCGACACGGCCATACTGATCGGCGATGCGTGCTCTGCATCGTGTGTTAAGGTCTAGATCTGCAAAATAAATATTAAAAGCTGAGGCTTGGTAGTTCTACAGTACACGCAAACCAGAAAAACTTGGTTAAGCAAATATAATTCCATTGGTCATAACCTTACATCGTGGTAGCATGTAGAGTGTCACCGCTCATAGTTAATGAAGACGGTGAGCTGGTTATGATGCGCTCACTGAGTGCTACTACTGCGATCCACATCAATCAATGAATCAAATCAGCCTTTATCAGTCCACTGCTGGACGTAGGCCTCTCCCAAATGACGCCACAACACACGGTACTGCGCACATGTAAATACATGGCAACCACAGACTTACAATAAGTAGCAGACGAAACATTAATTATGTTTGTGTGCGTTGGTCTTTCCATTCCGCTCGCTCTTAGGGGTTAGTGAATGCTGCTATCTCGTTTCTACACGTATAGCAACACTATACATGACATGTTAAAAAAAATGACGTCCGCCTGGTTTTTGAAAGGTTTAAGCTGCCGATGCTGCAGTTTGACGTATTAGATACCTCTCATTAATGTAGGGGCCAAACTCAGGCACTTCTTTTCAAGATTAAATTTAATGCTAACATAATAATAAGTGTGGCAAACTGTGATTCAGCATTTAATTAGTTCAGAATTGCATTTTAATATAATGCCTGTAATCTTCGATAATATTGAGTATACAATATATAAAAATGAAGCCCGATTTCCGTGGCTACGGCATCACGCGTGAAATGCTGGACCGATTTCGCTAATTCTTTTATGTTGTGTTTGTTTCTGTCAGGAGAAGGTTTTAAAAAAATTGGTGCAAAACTATTAGCAGAAATGGTTTTTATTGCGATTTTGAATCGGATCATAGAACTGGAAACTCCGAAATGGAAAACGGGAACAGAAAGACTAAGAGATAATTTTGCAATCCAATATGGCCGCCGCGTCGAAATCACAAAATTTCATGATGGGTATCGTTTAAGGGGGATTTTGGTACGCTGAGTACGAATCACATGATAATTTTGCAATCTAATTTGGCCGCCGCGCTGAAATCACAAAATTTCATGATGGGTATCGTTAAAGGGGGTTTTTGGTATGCTGAGTACGAATCACATGATAATTCTGCAATCAAATATGGCCGCCGCGCCGAAATCACAAAATTTCATGATGGGTATTGTTTAAGGGGGATTTTGGTACGCTGAGTACGAATCTCATGATAATTTTGCAATCCAATATGGCCGCCGCGCCGAAATCACAAAATTTCATGATGGGTATTGTTTAAGGGGGATTTTGGTACGCTGAGTACGAATCTCATGATAATTTTGCAATCCAATATGGCCGCCGCGCCGAAATCACAAAATTTCATGATGGGTATTGCTTAAGGGGTTTCTTGGTATGCTGAGTACGAATCACGTGATAATTTTGCAATCCAATATGGGCGCCGCGCCGAAATCACAAAATTTTCGTGATGGGTATCGTTTAAGGGGTTTTTTGGTATGGTGAGTACGAATCACATGATAATTTTGCAATCCAATATGGCGGCCGCGCCAAAATCACAAAATTTCATGATGGGTATCGTCTAAGGGGTTTTTTTGTATGCTGAGATCGAATCACATGATAATTTTGCAATCCAATATGGCCGCCGCGCCGAAATCACAAAATTTCATGATGGGTATCGTTTAAGGGGTTTTTTGGTATGCTGAGTACGATACACATGATAATTTTGCAATCCGATTTGGCCGCCGCGCCGAAATCACAAAATTTCATGATGGGTATCGTCTAAGGGGTTTTTTGGTATGCTGAGTACGAATCACATGATAATTTTGTAATCAATTATGGCCGCTGCGCCGAAATCACAAAATTTCATGATGGGTATTGTTTAATACCCATTTAAATTAATAAAATTTGTGAATTCGGCGCGGCGGCCATATTGTATTGCAAAATTAACCCAAAATTCGTAATCAGCATACCAAAAAACCCCCTATATGATATGCAACATGAAATTTTACAATGGTGGCGCGGTGGCCATATTGGATTGCAAAATTAACCTGAAATTCGTACTCAGCATACCAAAAAACCCCATAAACGATATCCAACATGAAATTTTACAATGGTGGCGCGGCGGCCATATTGGATTGCAAAATTAACCTGAAATTCGTACTCGTACTACTATTTTTTTCCCAAAAGCGTTTGACATCTTAGATCGTATGTCCACCTATTTATAATCCGGACCAGTGTGCGGCCGGCCAGCCGCAACAAAAAAAAGCATTGATGTTACGAGTTGGATCAAAACGTTACACATTGTATCATTACAAGGCGCGCATTACAATGCTCGGATCACCTGCCTCACTGCTGTAACCTCGTCTTGTATCATTACAAGGTGCGCATTGCAATGCTCGGTTCACCTCCCACACTGGCTGTAATTCTCGACTCGTAACATTACATTACGCGCGAATGCTCCCGGTGAGGGAGCACCTTTAAAAAAAAATGATGTTTTGTAACATCATTTTTTTTTATAGGTGCTTTAGCCTCAATAGCATTTTTGAAGACCTATCTATGGATACCCCACACGTATGGGTTTGATGAAAAAAAAATTTTTTTTTTCAGTTCTGAGTATGGGGACCCCCAAAATTTACTGCTTTTTTTCTAGTTATATTTAAAAATCTTAATGCGGTTCACAGAATACATCTACTTACCAAGTTTCAAGTGCATAGGTCTTATAGTTTCGGAGAAAAGTGGTTGTGACATTCGGACGGACAGACAGATAGACATGACGAATCTATAAGGGTTCCGTTTTTTGCCATTTGGCTACGGAACCTTAAAAGAGGTATTTTAAGATACTCTTATTTCATTAAAATAAATCTTATTGAACTAGGCGGCTAACTCCTTCCCTGTAGTTGCGTTAGTGTGTGTGGTTTTTATATGTGTTAGTTTTGGCGTACTTTTCAATCTCTAATGCTTTGTCTGCTACTTATTGTACGTCTGTGATGGCAACAGATTTTTTTTTTTTTTTTTTTTATACACAGGGAAGGATTTGTAGGGGAGAGGTCGATGCTGTCAAAGACAGGGGCCCTAGGGGATGTTGGTAGGGTCGATGCTGTGCCCTAAGCGGTCTTGTACGCCGTGTTACACAGGGGACCATTATTCTTTCAGGATTGGGATATCCACTTTTAGTGGTTCTTACTGCTCATTCCACATGACAACAGTATTTTTTTTTTTTTTTTTTTTTATATACGGGTAAGGATATGTAGGGGAGAGGTCGATGCTGTCAAAGACAGGGGCCCTAGGGGATGTTGGTAGGGTCGATGCTGTGCCCTAAGCGGTCTTGTACGCCGTGTTACACAGGGGACCATTATTCTTTCAGGATTGGGATATCCACTTTTAGTGGTTCTTACTGCTCATTCCACATGACAACAGTATTTTTTTTTTTTTTTTTTTTTTTTTTATATACGGGTAAGGATATGTAGGGGAGAGGTCGATGCTGTCAAAGACAGGGGCCCTAGGGGATGTTGGTAGGGTCGATGCTGTGCCCTAAGCGGTCTTGTACGCCGTGTTACACAGGGGACCACTATTCTTTCAGGATTGGGATATCCACTTTTTGTGGCTTAATACAAATAATAAATAAATAATATGATTCAGGATAGGGATATTAGTGGCTTATTGGCGACTCCACGCCCCAATAGCATCTTTTCATTTAAATATTTTATTAGCTAATTTGGTGACTCCACGTCCCAATAGCATCATTTGTCTAATAAAATTCAGCTAGCATTTTAATACCGATTAGACTGAAGAAACTAAAATGAAAATACCTCACCAGATTTTTCAATTTGTGGTTTCTGAGAATCAAGTACTCGCTGGGTGCGGTGCCGTCAGCGTCAGCGCCAATGCGCCAGATGACATATCCTAAGCTGTAGCTCACCACGAGGTTTTGGGCGCCCCGCTGTTGATTGTGGGGACCTTTAGCGCCCGTCTACGATGTCCTAATGCTTCCTTTAGAAGACAGCGGCCGTTGTCGAGAACGCTGTAAACTTAAACAAAGATGCCTCTGTAAAAACTATGATTATTTTTTTTTTGCACGATTCCTGTCAAATCTCGCCTTATCTTTAGTAGATGTCTGTGTCGTTGTTGTACGTGCCATTCAAGAAGTTTCAAACTAGGTACTTCAGTGGTTGACCAAATTAGGCAATTCCGCTGGTAAACAGTTTTGGCACTGAAATAAGAGGAGCTACGCCTGCAGTTCGGACTTTCTGATGCGGTGTGCGAATTTGAAGTCTCGTAATCCCTTATCATGATAAGACTATTAGCCCTAATGATACCTGTGGCTACTATACAGGGACATCGTTTATAATCACTTGTTTTGGGGCTAGGAAGAGATGAAATACTTGTTTGGGCCACCAAGGTTCAATGCTCGCCTTTGTAGTTTGTATAGCGTAACAGAACTTACTTTGTATAGGAGTATTTTTAAAGAGGGAATCCTACATGAATGCCATGCCGGACTCCTACCGACTAAAAACCACACGTTTCCTACCTAATATGCCTACGGTTGGGAGCCCCGGGTAAGCTCTCGGAAGGATGACCCCAGGACTCCAGACAGACCTACAGTTACCACTGCGGCCTCACCTAGCGGTGGGGGAATATGCATAGGAGTCTACTGTGAAGGTTACACGTTCCTGTTCATCTGAAGTGCCTGGCTTACTCGATACGTCGACGTGTAGGTATAGCTTCGAATGGCACGGTCGGTTTGCTAATAGAGCGCAAGTGAACTTGCGTTGATCTAAACATTCGAGGTCCTGAAAACGATGCAATTGTCATAATGTTAACGGTGAAAAAATCTTTAACGGTGCTATTTTTTTTAAAATAGTAACTTCCATAATTTTATGACGAGTCTTAAGGTATTAATTACTAAAGCTTCTTTGGAAAGATTTAGGTACAACAGTCAACCGTTGTGTACCTACCCAAGATTGGGTCTCGCTATTCAGATACCTATCTTGACATTTTCTTGCAGATAACATCCCTGGACGGTCTCATCTCAATGGAAACCGTCTATGATAGTATGTACGTAACTATCTCGACGTTGTTTACTGTTTATTCAGATGAATAATTATTAATCAAACTGTTATTCAAGACTTTGCCTGTTAAAGGTATTTCAGTTTAACAATATCGGCATGCTGCATCCGCTCGCCCTTCCTGTATTTATTTCAAATTCAAATTTTTGCGAATATACCATTATGGATGTGAGACAGCAAGTCTTCCTTGTGCTTCGAGGCTTAAAGCGCGTCGCAGTCGGGATACCGTATAATCATCTTGAAATGGCGTCCATACAAGTAATAGTTAAAACATTTGACCGCTCGTACTACAACCAAAATCTCGAGTTCGCTCGAGTGATACTCATCTAGTTTCTACATCGCATCGGTCGTGTGCATACTAAAAAAAAGCCACTATGTGCTGCCGACCCGTATTGATTTGAATAAGGATTGACCCGAAGTCAAGGCCCAGCCAAGGAAGCAATTCGCTAGGTTCTTTTCCTAGAAATATTCTATGCCATGCTTCCTCATGAACATGGGTCCATTGCCACTTAGCGCCTTAGATAGTCAGTTCATTAAGAGAAGCCACAGCAGGAGCGATATTTGGTATGAACGAGCGGGAGTATACAGCGCGACAACTGAATAGACGAATTTGTTTAGCATTTGTCGGTACCAGAGTTTTTAGGCTTAACCTTTTTAGGGCTAGGACGCACTTGACCGTTCTGTACTAAATTTTTAGCATACTCAATTGACCGTTAAAAGAAAAGGCTTTATTCTATGAGGATTGGAAATCCTGGTTTACGGAATGATATTAAGACTCCAAGCACAGATTAGTAAATAGTTACTGCTCTAGTGACAGAGCTTGGAGAGAAAACCTACGGTATTTACCACAGATATCAGAAAAATATGTACTGATAACGTCACCTATACAAACCTATGCTATACTACCTTTGTGGTCATTGTCTGAACTAAAGAGGTAATTTTATTTTTCTGGGTGTTTTTAAGTCATCTTCGATATCAAGGTTACCTTATGCTATCTAATAAAAATAGATTTGAACCTACCAACACGACTGAAGTAATAATCTTGTGAAATGCGACATTCAATTTCTACGTTAATTCTATTATCTAGAATCTAGACAGACTTAAGATGCTCGTAGAAACAACAGGAGACCTATGCCACCAAGTAATTTTATTGACCACACGTTTTCGGTTTTCCGGCAAATTGTATGAGATTGACTCACGAATTAACAAGCACTTAACCCCGCTATCAAAGATGGTATTATTAATTACCTTACCTATCCTCATACGCATTGTGTTCAAGCTGGACTAGTTAAGAACAGAGTTCATATTATAGGTTATGTGCTTTTCGCGGCGATAGCAGGTACCAAATGTGTAAACGGCTTTTGATCAAAATGAATAAAATTCAAGTACTATAAGTTTGTTCGTATAACCGTTGTGTTGGCCGGGTTATTGTCGCATTGGGAACAAAAGTTTCTTTCAACCGTACGTTTATCCGAATCTGTTGTAGTAGCTTTAAAACGTCACTCACGAGAGGTATGACCGGACTTACTACAAAAATTACAGTAAGAAGCGTTTCCACTATCAATGGAATATTTTAACAGTTTCGGTGGTGGTTGTGATCAATTCGCGTTTGAACGCTTACATAATATAGAAGAGGTAACATAACCTATCATCGCTGCTACTGCATCGCAATTTTGTAACCACTAAGCTGGCAGACTAGCTTATGGTGGCCTCACCGTGGACGCGGTAACTAGCCAGTTGTCAACCTATGTTAGCGCGGCCCTTCAGCAGTCTAGTTATTTTCATACGTATATCGTAGTCACTTGATAACATAGTTAGTTTGAAACAAACAAAAAAAAAAACATGATTACATCAATTGCAGTCGCCAACGCGACGTTACCGCCTAGGTCATATGAGGGTAGAAACACATCGGTACTTAATCATAATTTTCTTTTGTTGTTTCGACAGGCGATCACTCATACATTACTTCACTGTGATCATATTAAAATAAAATTCAGGTGGTACATTACCCCTTTGCTGTTGTAGCTGTGTGACGGTGCTGGTGGAAGACTTACTAGCACCAGGATCTCGCACAGCCGCGGAACACGCCGGCGCGCCCGTAACCGCGTGCGGCGCGTTGGTAAACTGGTAGGTAGGTACACAAACTTCGTAGCAAAGATCCTGAAAAATAAATAGTCTCGCACAGTATTTTGTAGGTAGTGATCCCACTTCTGATGTCGGAGTAGACATGCGGCAGCTGTTTTTAAAAAGCGCAGGCCCGCTGAACTGGAGTAGGTCATCGGGTCTGCTTTATGCTTTATTACACTTATAGATGGATATCTAGTTAAATAACAGTGAAATAAATACTAGGCGGTATTTATTTCAGAAACACAGTAATCAAAACAAGCAAATGGAACACCAATTAAATAAAATCAAATGAAATGAAAAATCTTTATTCATGTAAGTCACAATCTACATTTACTGCCAGATTCGCAACGCAATAGGTAGAGCTGGAGAAAAAAAGAACCTGGCAATAAAACTCCGGCCACTCTTTTAACTTCCAGTAGGTTATTACAACATAATTTTTATTCCAAATTAAAACCAACATAGAATCTACTCACAATGTTTTCTCTCCAAATTCCAGCAAAAAAGTGAGCCCTCGGCCACAACCACTGTCTATTTATAAATCCCCGCCACTCAAATTGTTCTCACAAAACACGTGGCTTGATATTTAATGTTTTCTTTTTAAATCAAAGAAATGTGGTTCAATTTATTTTTGAGAAATAAAGTTATTAATTTAATTAGTCAAACAAACTGTTAAATTGAATGAAATCGTTAAAATACAAAGATTAATTCATTCTCAGTAAAATGAACATTGCCGGAACTATAGGAATAACAAAAATCCTGTTTTGATTAAAAAAATTGCATGTACTTAGTGTACACACGTAAGAAGTGAAACTTCTTCATAAACTTAATTTTCACCTCACCTTAAATTAAGTCAAAAAGTACAAAAGTCCAAAAGTCCAAAAGTCCAAAAGTCCAAAAGTCCAAAAGTCCAAAAGTCCAAAAGTCCAAAAGTCCAAAAGTCCAAAGTCCAAAGCCCAAAAGTCCAAAAGGCCAAAAGTCCAAAAGTCCCAAAGTCCCAAGGTCTCAAGGTCCCAAAATCCCAAAGTCCCAAAGTCCCAAAGTCCCAAAGTCCCAAAGTCCCAAAGTCCCAAAGTCCCAAAGTCCCAAAGTCCCAAAGTCCCAAAGTCCCAAAGTCCCAAAGTCCCAAAGTCCCAAAGTCCCAAAGTCCCAAAGTCCCAAAGTCCCAAAGTCCCAAAGTCCCAAAGTCCCAAAGTCCCAAATTCCCAAAGTCCCAAAGTCCCAAAGTCCCAAAGTCCCAAAGTCCCAAAGTCCCAAAGTCCCAAAGTCCCAAAGTCTCAAAGTCTCAAAGTCCCAAAGTCCCAAAGTCCCAAAGTTCCAAAGTCCCAAAGACCCAAAGTACCAAGATCCCATCCAAAAGTCCAAAAGTCCCAAAGTCCCAAAGTACAAAAGTCCAAAAGTCCAAAAGTCCAAAAGTCCAAAAGTCCAAAAGTCCAAAAGTCCAAAAGTCCAAAAGTCCAAAAGTCCAAAAGTCCAAAAGTCCAAAAGTCCAAAAGTCCAAAAGTCCAAAAGTCCAAAAGTCCAAAAGTCCAAAAGTCCAAAAGTCCAAAAGTCCAAAAGTCCCAAAGTCCCAAAGCCCCAAAGACCCAAAGTACCAAGGTCCCATCCAAAAGTCCAAAAGTCCAAAAGTTCAAAAGTCCCAAAGTCCCAAAGTCCCAAAGTCCCAAAGTTCCAAAGTCCCAAAGACCCAAAGTACCAAGGTCCCATCCAAAAGTCCAAAAGTCCAAAAGTTCAAAAGTTCAAAAGTTCAAAAGTTCAAAAGTCCCAAAGTCTCAAAGTTCCAAAGTCCCAAAGACCCAAAGTACCAATGTCCCATCCAAAAGTCCAAAAGTCCAAAAGCCCAAAAGTCAAAAAGTCCAAAAACCCTTAAATGACATGCTATCCCTGGATAAAGTACTCTTAATTCGAATCCACCGTGGTGAGGAACAGAACAAAGATGGCGCGTAACCAAAAATCGTGACGTGACGTGACGTGACGTGACGCAAATTTTTTTCCAACGCCGATAAAGAAGTTTCACTTCAAAAACATTTTTAAATGTCGACAATATTCGTAATAATTGTCAATAAGAATTTAACAATAGTCTTTATTGTAGGTTCTTACGAACCTACATAGTCACATAACACTTAGGTAACCTAATTAGTTCAACACTACATCAAGTTATACAAATCAGTGTTAATAAATTCTACAACTATTTCTATTCGAACCTTATATCACAAAATAGTAAGGTATCAGTAAAGTTGCTCATTGTAATGGTTTTAATCTATTTATAATCAAATAGATTTTAATTAGTAATTCTCGGTGTGGCGACATATATAAATGCAATTCTATCTGCTGCCCACGGTATTTTCATAAAGTTCAACAGGAAATATGGTTTAAAAACAATGTCAGAGCTGTTATACTTTAGGTACACAGTTTTTAGTTTTAAGGCATGCCATAGAGGTAACAATGATAGATTCGGCACCTTCTCGCTGTCTGAGAAAAATCTTATTATTTTGCGACCAACAGTACTTGTAATTGTTTTCACTAGCATACTTTCGGGCCTCATAGAAAAGTTGTCGCTGGCTGCTAGGTAGACGGTCCGCTATATAAATAGGCTTCTTTTCTCCTTGTATACCTAAGTGCCCGGTGTTCAGTTTCTCGGAAGGCGTACGGCCTTTATTGAATGTTCGGTTGGCACTAAGTACTTCATTTTTAAGTGTTACGGATAATAGCTCAGCCACAACTGGTCTATTTGTTCCTTTGTTAGCCGGAACACGATAAATATCCCGTATATCGGCTGGTTTAATTGGGACCTGGAGCGTGGCGCATGTCTGTACTACGACTGATAGGAGCTCTTCATGAGTTTCCTTTCCATTACAAGGGATATTCCGTATCTCAAGCGTAGATGAACGTGAGCTTAGTTGTAGATCAAGTACCTTCTTTTCTAGTTCCATGATGTACATGCGCTGTTCATTTTTTTCCTTCTCCAATACTTCTATATTCTTTTTAATTGCTTCGTAAGCAGAGTTCATAAAATCCATGGATTTTTCTATCTCGATATTGGTTTTTTGAATGGCCAAATTTTGTTGCTTCACTTCGTTTATGTCCATCACTAATTTGTTCAATAAGATATTTTGATCTTGTTTCCACGTCGTTAACAAATCCATTATTCTATTCTCGAAGGATTCAAAGTTACTATTTGAATGGTCCGGGGAGAAGTCAGGTCGCAGTCGTTTCTTATTCCTGGATGTTATATTTATTTGCTCGGATTCCACACCAAGACCCACCAAGTCCGGTGAAGACATGACCCGTGGCTTCTCCCTGTCAGCTGCCGCAGGTGGCGTACGTTGCATAATTTTTGACACTAAATACGTTCAGCTTTTCCTCAATCACAGAACATACCACCAGCACTATGCGATTGAACGGTCCCAAGAAAAGAAAGTATCAATGAAGAGTAGAGAAAAGGTACTATTATATAAATTGATTTCTGGATAGTTAATATTAAATATTGCAAAATTGACTTGCTGCAGAGTATACCTTCCAGCCGGACCACACCCAACGACCAATAACTCCTTAACTAAAGGGGTTTTCATGGACCATATTTGTCGTGTGCAAGGTACTCTTTAGGTAGATTTTTTTCGGGATATTGATTTATTACTAGTTCATTATACCCTATTTAATTTGAGGTGGCGCGGCCAGAGAGCACTGCCTGGCGGCCGGACCACATAAATTGTTAATT
Source organism: Miltochrista miniata (assembly GCA_933228765.1). Lineage (NCBI taxonomy): Eukaryota > Metazoa > Arthropoda > Insecta > Lepidoptera > Erebidae > Miltochrista > Miltochrista miniata. The sequence continues at coordinate 31,895,503 of OW121758.1, read as the reverse complement.
AAAAAGATATCTATTGAGGTACTAAAAATATATTTATATTCCGATGAAAGTAGACTTTAAGTAGGTATTATTTCGAACTATAGAATCTGAGTACTAAACTGTGGTCCGGCCACAGAGGACCACACCTATATGGTGCCTCCGCCTGCATGTTATTCTGTTACCGTATCCAAATTTCATAGAAATGTAATCCACTGACAAAAAGCATGCCTATGTGTTATTCCAGACTATTATCTCTCCCTGTTCCAAATCTCAACCACATCCCTTCAGTCGTTAGACTGAATACAATAGCTTTACAATCTTTCTATATTGTTTTCACACCAAAGATGCCTAAAACAAAACATCCATAATATAAATTAGTAAGGATTGATTCAGATGCGGCAATTTAAAGGTGCGAGGGGGGGCCTGAGAACGGTGAGGGGGCAGCTCACCGTCCTTACAGAAGCAGGACCTGAGGGCCTAAAAAGGCAACATTGTATGTTTCATATTATGAAACGTAAAACGTTTGGTGTGCTTTGTATGTTCTGTATTTCAAATTATCAATGTTGCCTTTTTAGGCCCGCTGGACAACAGCGTGACGTAAGAGATTCACACACGCCCCCTCTAAGTAGCGGATAATACACCCGAAAAACCCCCCCAAAGACGCGGGATAGCACCCGCACACTAGGTGAGGCCGCAGTGGTAGCCGTAGGTCTGTTGGGAGTCCTGGGGTCTCCTTCCGAGGGCTTACCCGGGGCTCACAATCATAGGCTGTTCGCAGGACACGTGAGGTTTTTTAGTCGGTAGGAGCCCGGCATAACATATATGAGGATTATCACTCACGCAAAAAAAGGCGCTATTTGATATCTTTTATATCAGAGAGGGAGAGAAAGTATAAAACTCCCAGATGCCAATTTTTTTAATTGTGTGAACTGTAGCGCAATCAGTTAACTTGTTCTATCTTTTTATCCCCAGAATAAGCCAATTCCTGTCCGCGCATTTTACAATAAAACATGGGTGCGATGCGGCTCTCCTAGGTCTTCAGGGCCTCAAACCTTCTGCATGCATCTCTCCTGGCATGCCGGGTCAGACGCTTTATTCAACTTAGCCCTCGAGACTACAAGGAGCCGACGAATTCTTTCACCGTCTTGGGTCGACTTTTAGTCTTCGGGATACCACGATAAGACAGCGCCCGCCCGCTCTGAAAAAAAGCTAGGCGCGAGAAGTGTTTAAAGAAGCACGTCTCTGCATGCCCAGGGACGCTGAGGTATGCTTAAGGATATCGCGACGTAGTATCTAGACTACACACATTTTATACATAAAATACACTCTTCCGGAACAAACGTGGAACGACCTGCCCGCACAGGTTTTTTCCTCATCTTTCAATCCCGGGTTCTTTAAGAGAAGCGTGAAGAGGCACATCACAGGGCCGCCAACTTGAGGACCACTATCGAAAGTCTTAAGGACTGTGAGACTGACCCCCAATCGCTAGATGCGCCACGGCTTACCATCAAGCTGGTGGCGACGTCAATTTGGCGAGCTAAATATTTAAAAAAAAAATCCCGGATCCCACCAATATTTCTTCCAACCCATTTCATCTCGGGACTTCCCGCACAGCATTCGCATACGAACCATAGGTGGCGCCACTGAGGCAGTGGACTCCATAACCTGATTGATTGATTGATAAAATAAAACCAACAGAACACGATCCATTATTTATTAATTACACAAACATGCAACAAATTAATTATTTACTATTAAATAAATATTATGTTACACTAATTGTATAATAAAATTGCAGATACAATTTATACATATCACTTCGCGTTATATGGAACCTCACTCTTATCAAAGCATGGCCATAAGAAATAATTATAATTAATATAATAATTCAAAATAATAATTCAAAAACCAAAATTAGCTAAAACGGCCCAGCCGTTCTCGAGTTTTAATGAGACTGATATAAAATGATTTTTATAAAAAGATACAATTCAATCTAAAGCTGATGATAAATTAAATATCACTTTTGGCCAAAAGAAAATTCATATTTTTCTTAAGCGCCAAATTCGAAATAGGCACTTAGGATAATATTTTTTTTATAATCATGAATCTGTACATATAACTACTAAAAACGTTTTCATGAATTATTGTCCATGATGATACATTCATAAAGTCTGATCATAATTTTTCTGAGTTATTAAAAGACGATTTCATCACACAGTAAGGGTAGGCAGACGCACAGCATACGCCGATATTTCAACTTATAGTTGGATTATATTAATTTCTATATTGATATTTGGTTATTATGAATTGGAAATTTCAATATTCACTAAGAGATATTTCATATTATATATAGATAGCTATCTTTTCTTATGGCACACCTCTAATAAATCCTAATCGTACTGAGTAGATGTGAGGTGGGTTCACTATTACGCTATGTCACTTTAATAAGAGCTAACACTTATCAAATATATATTTTATATAATATTTATTTTACTTAAATGGCAGTATGGCGGCTGCTTATTCCACTTGGCTGAAAAAAAGAAAATAATATAAATTAAAATCTCAAAATACTTATACATTCGTACATGTCTAAATTGTAGGCAGTATTTCTGCCTACAATTTAGGCAAACTATTCGCCTACATTCCAATTCATTCCACGTGGTGGTCGTGAGCTTATTGTATTTTTTTTTTCTTACTTATAAGGCCTTCGACTTGGTTTAACAACTACCTTGCTATTTGCAACCGGGATCAACCGGGCTTAATGTGCATTCAGAATGAAGGTTTACAGAATACTAGGCCAGTGGGGATAAGAGCGCTTCAGGTATTATAATGTATAGGAGAAAATCTATAAACCATTCTGTAAAATAAATATAATAAAAATAAGCCCTGTAGTCCGGCTTGAAGGACCACGAAAACGATTTTCATTAACTTGTTATTACTATAATATACATACATCTATATATGCCACTATTCGTTGTAATTTTATAACTCAAGAACGGGCTCACCTATCCAAACCAAATGGTTAGGCTTAGTTCGGACTATTTAATAGATGCTTTATGTAAAATTTGCACAAAATGGGTCAAGCGGTTCTTCATTTATCACGCAAACTAAGTTGCGCGGGTCAGCTAGTACATTATATAAACACGTTTTTATTCCCGAAGGTATAGGCAGAGGTAAACTATACGCCCAAATTACACCGCTTATTTTTGCCCCACGTAACAGATGTTGAGAGTATTGCAAAAACGTCTACATACATACACACATATGGTCACGCCTTTATCCCCGAAAGGGTAGGCAGAGGCATATTATATGCCCACATTTCACCTTTTGTATAATTTGTCCCACGTAATAGGTGGTGAGCCGTATTGCCGTGTTTAAATGGACAGGCGCAGGTTGTGACTGCCTGCTGTTGAAATAAAGCCTTCAACTTAGCTTAACGACTGCCAAATTACTGGCAACCGGGACCAACAGCTTACCGTGCCTTCCGAAGCACGGAAACGCTAGAATAAATGTCACAAAGTGATCGCATGGATGGTCACCCATCCATGAACCGGCCATAGTGAAAGTTGCTTACTGCAGTGAACGTTTACAGAACACTGAGTCCGCGGGGCCACGAGCGCTTCCGCGGGGCCACGAGCGCTTCCGCGGGGCCACGAGCGCTTCAAACGGAAACGTCTACAAACGGAACTAATATTTTGGATGCTGGCCACATTGTCAAAATGCTGTCAATAACGTCACACATTTTCGTCATTTAATGACAATACAATTTGATTGGTGGCTTTCTAACGGATGGCCATATCAAGTGCACAGTAGTGGCGATTCTATTATTTACTAGCTGTTGCCCGCGACTTCGTACGCGTGAAAATTATGTTATAATGCCAATTTGATTGCTTTCTGCTTAGCCCCTAGGAAATGTAGCGTGATAATATATAGCCTATTTGAAGACCCTACCCCTAGTTAATATTTGTTTAAAATTTGAATCAAATCTATTGAGTACTTTTCAAGATCCTTTCGGACAAAGCAAAGAAAACAGACAAACAGACAATTTTTTTTCTAACTATATTTTCGCCTTTGGTATCTTGTGCTATGAGATCTAGACGACTGATATACATATATCAGTTCGTCTAGATACAAATTTTACGAAGATCACAAATTGGACCGACCCAGGAATCGAACCCAGGACGTCCAGCGCCGCAGGCGGTACCACTACCAACTACGCCACAGAAGCAGTCATTATTTTCTACTCTTCTTTGCTAAGCTATATCAAAGATAATATAAAACTATTACATACAAATAGGCAACTCCCTGCCCCCCACTGAACAAGCTTCCCCACCCCCACCACACGCGTCATTATAGTTGGAGGGTTTTTTTTTTATTTTTTTATTTGATTTCATACAAACAATAACTTAGCCTAAATATACCACTAAAGCTACTGGAGCTTGTGTGTGATACAGAACGATCTCACTTCAGTACATACATGCATAAGTTTATCATACATAACACAAAGAAAATGAAGGAAAATATAACTTTTATAATTATACATTATATATTTTAACGCAACGTTTGCTTAGCCTTAGTGGTCACACACACATTCAAGCTCACACTTGTACAATCATAACGTGTTTTAGTGATCGAGACAGAATTCAAAACGAATCATTTGTATGGAGTTTTGGCCCTGTGGAAAAAAATCAAAATAAGTATAGTATAGTACTTACATAATGCGCACGGTGTTGGTATAACCAGAGCCCTGTTTCCACCCAGTGACGACGACCACGTTGTCGCCAGTTTTGATAAACTGGCGCATACGACCGAACTTGAGACCGCTCTGTACGCGGTTGTCTACGTCCTTCAGCCAGTCGCCGGCTACGCCCTCTGTGTACATAATGGAACATATTTTAGTACTTATCTATTACTAGCGGACGTCACGCGGTTTCAGCCGCGTAGCTCCCGTTCCCGTGGGAATATCGGATAAAATATAGCCTATGTTACCCAGGGATAGTGTAGTTTGCAAACAGTGAAAGAATTTTTCAAATCGGTCCCGTAGTTTCGGAGCCTATTCGATGCAAACAATCAAATCTTTCCTCTTTATAATATTAGTATAGATTTATTATAATGCTTCAGCATATAGCATAGGGGTTGGCAGAGACATTTATTTAAGATGCCCACATTTTAACCTTTCAAATTTTTGTACCACGTAGTAGGTGGTATAGCCGTGTTGATATGGACAGGCACAGGTTGTCACTGCCCGCAGTGGAAAATATCAAGCCGTCCATAAAGGCCTACAACTCAGCTTAACGACTGCCATTTAACTGGCAAACGGGTTCAACGGCTACGTGTCTTCCGAAGCTCGGAAACGTTCTATCACCGCACCGCTCGCCACAGACAGGGAGTTCATCCTCACACTCTGCGTCCGGAGCGTTCCAGCACGGTTAGATCCGATAGGGGTTTTCTTCCGCGCACGCTTAGGTTGTGGAATGATCTCCCTGCCTCGGTTTTCCCAAACGCCTACAGTATGGGGTTCTTCAAAAGGGGTCTTAGAAGGTTTTTGCAGGGTCGGCAGCGCGAATGTGGCGCCTCTGGTGTTGCAAACGTTCATAGGCTGCGGTGACCACCGGTCCTTCTGGTGGGCCGTATGCTTGTCTGCCACCTTAGTGGTATAAAAAAAAAAAAAAAAAAAAAAAAAACGCTCGCAAATAGAAAATTAATTTCAAAAATATTAACAAGCGAAAAGATATCAAAATCTATGTAGGATGCAGAAACTGTAAGTGAAAACATCATACCTTCATACACAATCGGCAATACACCTCTATACAGATGCGCTTGCCTAGCCGTCTGCTTGTGTCTAGTGACCGCAATGATGGGACACCACGGCCGGTACTTGCTGAGTAAATGGGCCGACTTGCCGCTAGTAGTGATCACTACGATGGCCGCTGCGAGGCATTTGGCTGAAGCTTCTACGGCGGCGATGGCGGCTGAGTGTGCTGGGTCGATGGGGGCTGTCACCTGAATACGAAAAGAATTAAATTATCTTCTGTCGGCCGTGAGATCGTTGCACCTCTGGAGACGCCAAATGCCAACGTCCATGGCTGTGGAGACCAATTTCAATAAGACAGACTATGTAGTCTGTCTTATTGAACTGCTTGTCTGTCACGTTAATGGTATTAAAAAAAATATTACAACTTTTCTCTAAAGGTGAAGGCAGAGGCTTAAATCACATTTATTTTTTATAGCCCTATCCAAGCCCTATTCAAAAATTCACCCTGTATATTCACATTATTTTATATTGTATTTACACTATTTACTACTTTTAGGGTCCGTTCTCACTATTTACTACTTTTAGGGCGCGCACTTTTCTTTTCACACAGACCGAATCGGATACGCTCGGAGTTGGTCGGAGAGGAGCCGCCAACTATTACACACAGACCGGCTGAAAGCGGATGCGCTCGGAGCCGGTCGGATGCGCTCGCAGCCGGTCGGATGCATCGAGTGCATCGATTCACTACAAAGGCAGTACCAGTATTCCAAGTTTTGTTTTCGGAGTTAACGGTTGCTTTTCGGAATATGGTTTTAGATAGCTCCGATGAAGAAATATATTAATTTTTCATCAGTCATGTTTTCGTATAAGTGCACACAACCGTTCTGTTTAAATTGTGCTATCAAAATGGCGGTCGGCGTGGGGACGCGCGTACGCAATCGGAGCCCAAGTAATGCATTATTTAGTACACATTACTTGAGGAAATGTATCATGACACATCATCATGACTCAGACTCGCTCGAGAACTATGATAAGTAATGCATTATTTATTTATTTATTAATGGTTCACAAAACAGAACGAAGACATAGTACATACAAAAGTCTTATGTCTAAAAATGCAGTTTTGATTTAAACTAGACTCCTAAATACGCGAACAAAGCATGCAAAATATACTAGACATGATATGTACAACCTTGCGTTTAAATATTACAATGTTTATTTATTTGTTTATTTTAAGTAATATCTACAGTATACATTATGCAGCTTACACAGAAACTAAATTACAATAATGGTACGGTTTTTCATATTATGCATACCTTTTAGCGATGACCACAACATTCCCTGCACAAGCTATGTCGAAGAACATGTTTTTCAAATGTTCACATCAAGTACCTATTATACTTCCATTACTTAAACATGCCTATACGTACCTCTGACGCCAGGTCGTTGAACAGCTGCTTGTGCCAGATGGCGGCTTCAGCTTCCTTGCAGATGTTGGCCATGGTGAGGACACACTCCAGAGGGTAGTCGCCTTTAGCTGTTTCACCAGACAACATGACGCAGTCGGCACCGTCCAGGATAGCATTGGCTACGTCGGAGATTTCGGCGCGGGTGGCGCGAGGTTTCTTGACCATGGACTCCAGCATCTGGGTTGCGCAGATTACTGGTTTGCCCACCTGAAAATATAGCACGAGATATTTTAAAATTTATAAGTGACTCAGGGCGGATTAGACCAAAATCGGAGTAAGACTATAGGTACTAGAAAATAACTTCTACTTATTCTAAAAGTAAACTGATTCTCCATTTTCCAACTAATGACAAAGACTTCTATATAAACTGAGGTAGACATGCCGTACGCACCGATGAACCTATAAACTTTTTGAAACCTATAAACTGAGTTAATTAGCAGCGTTGCTCGCACTGTAGTGAGTCAAAACTTCGAGGGTACTCGGCTTGCAATCGGAGTCCATACGCCTTCTCTTTTACTCTTGTTCTTTTCGTATATTGCTATTGTGGTGACAAATACGTAAATATTATTTATATTAAAAGTATAGATAAGTGAGTGCAGTCTTAGCAATGTGTGTGTTTGGGGATTGATTTTGAAATCTCGTTTGTTAGACTACGGCGTGTCTACCTCAATTTATATAGAAGTCTTTGACTAATAAGCACAACTTAACTACGGTAATCATACTGAAGTAGAACTAACTTTAGTAACCATACTGAAGTGGAGTACTTCAGTACAAGTTATTCTCTAGTATAGTGTTACTCCGATTTCGGTCGAATTCGTCCTTAGTGACGCTATTCGCATCAAACACGGACACCAATATTATCAAGGAAAGGGCTAGGCGATGTCTCTCCTGCTCGTGGTGTAGTTCTGTTGCGAGGTCAAAAGTCAGTCGTTTCGAACATGCTGGCTGCTGAAGCTAATGTAAACGCACCTCGGTTGCCAGCCATTGGAACTTGTCGCACAATCAATCAACTCAAATCAAACGCAAAATGTTTTCCGAAAAAAAGCCGCTATGTCTAGTCCGGCTGGTCGACATTATACCTACCAGCTTCTCTTAATTTCTTCTACCGGCAAATGGTAGGAACCAAGTGAAAGAGCAATCTGCATCAATGATAACCCTATGCCAAGCTGTAATAAAAATCCTGTGCTGAACAATTAATGCATGCCTTCTGGAGGCGATGTCCACATTTCTTTAGTTAGTCAACAGATTCACCTACTTCTGATGGAAACGCCTAAATGACAATGCAAGAGATTTATATCATGCAAGTTTCAGTTCAGCCCACTGCAGATCTTGGTGAAACTTCTTACGCCCAAATAAGCCATCTAATATGCTTCACCTCTTCGAATGAACTTAAAATATTTTGTAAAGAATACTCACCCTATTGCAGCGAGCAATCATGGTCTTCTGTGCCAAGAACACCTTCTCTGGCGGGATCTCGATACCGAGGTCACCACGGGCTACCATGATACCATCTGACGCCTGGAATTAAGCAAATAACATATTTGGGTACAGAAATGTTCGTTCAGAGTACAGGTTTATTGGTTTTCTCCTAATCTAAGAGCCAGGTATATCGTATTAATATAAATCTGAAAGTTTTTAAAGACGTTTGTAACGCAATCCCGCTCCAACACCAGAACCAATTGGACTGATTTGGTATACTATCTGTACATACTTGCAGCAACGTACATTTTGGTAATTCAACACTACAACTTATAAAAGAATTTAAATTCTAGCTGTTGTTCAATATTTGCTAGAAGTATTATCTAGTTTTGGCAATACTTTGTGGCACACTTGGTCGTCTTTTAGAGTCCGTTCACACAGACCGGCTCGGAGAGCAGAGCAGATTCTTATCACGTTGAAAACAGAGCTTTTACTATTTGAAGTAAGGTTTATTCTTGCATGTGCACTGCTTTTGTCAGTAAGAATGCTTGAACGCGCTTGGTGTGAAATAATAAGAGGAGCTGACCGGCTCCGATCGCGTACTTTTCTCGTTAGCGTAGCCGTTCGGCTCGATTTCATGCTCTTTCTCGCCCGCGCAGCCGATCGGCTTCAATTGCATGCTCTTTCTAGCTCGCGCAACCGATCGGCTCCGATTGCGTGCTCTTTCCCGCTCGCGCAGCCGATCGGCTCCGATTGCGTGCGCGCTGCCCCACGCCGACCGCCATTTTGATAGCATAATTTAGACGAAAACAACAGTTGTGTGCACTTATACGATAGCATGACTGATGAAAAATTAATATATTTCTTCATCGGAGCTATCTAAAACCATGTTTCGAAAAGCACCCGGTAACATCGAAAACAAAACTTGGAATACTGGTACTGCCTTTGTAGTGAATCGATGCACTCGATGAATCCGACCGGCTGCAAGCGCATCCGACCGGCTCCGAGCGCATCCGCTTTCAGCCGGTCTGTGTGAAAAGAAAAGTGCGCGCCGATGCTCTCCGAGCCGGTCTGTGTGAACGGACCCTTAAGCGTTAGGGTCCGTTCACACAGACCGGCTCGGAGAGCATCGGCGCGCACTTTTCTTTTCACACAGACCGGATCGGATACGCTCGGAGTTGGTCGGAGAGGAGCCGCCAACTATTTCACACAGACCGGCTAAAAGCGGATGCGCTCGGAGCCGGTCGGATTCGCTCGCAGCCGGTCGGATGCGCTCGCAGCCGGTCGGATGCATCGAATGCATCTATTTCCTACAAAAGCAGTACCAGTATTCCAAGTTTTGGTTTCGGTGTTAACGGGTGCTTTTCGGAACATGGTTTTAGATAGCTCCGATGAAGAAATATATTAATTTTTCATCAGTCATGTTTTCATATAAGTGCACACAACTATTCTGTTTAAATTGTGCTATCAAAATGGCGGTCTGCGTGGGGAGGCGCGCACGCAATCGGAGCCGATCGGCTGCGCGAGCAGGAAAGAGCACGCAATCGGAGCCGATCGGCTGCGCGAGCTAATAAGAGCATGCAATTGGAGCCGATCGGCTGCGCGAGCGGGAAAGAGCATGAAATCGGAGCCGAACGGCTGCGCGAATGAGAAAAGTACGCGATCGGAGCCGGTCAGCTCCTCTCATTATTTCACACCAAGCGCGTTCAAGCATTCTTAATGACAAAAGCAGTGCACATGCAAAAATAAACCTTACTTCAAATAATAAAAACTCTGTTTTCAACGTGATAAGAATCTGCTCTCCTCTCCGAGCCGGTCTGTGTGAACGGACCCTTAAGTTCTTAGGGTAATGCAGCAAGCTACTTTTTCAAAAAATCTTTCTTAGGCCATATTGTATTTCACTCACTATTATTATTACAGTCTTTGAAAGTGCAGCATATTTGGCTAAGAAATACAGTTTTATGCAATGAGTTGAGGCTTGTGATGGTAAAGGAAATTTGCAATAATTGACTACCCTCTGAAATAGGCGGAGGCCTGTATCTCAGAGGGCAGAATGTTTCATAATTAGATCATTAAATTTTTAAATTCTCTGCGTTTGCTAATGTTTCAATTCATTTCGATGTGTCCCCTATTTTTCTGTGTTGCCTTTTCAGCCCTCTGTGTGTAAACATTTAAAGGAAGTACTGCTCATTCGCTCTAAGTTTGCCGCTCGGCTCCATACTGAAGTCGAATTTTTTATTAGACGAAGTAAATTGACAGCAACTAATGTCACTTCTTCATACAATGTTGCTTATTTTCTATGACGAAGTGACATTAGCTACTGTCAATTTACTTCGTCTAATTAAAAGTTCGGGTATACGTATACGCCTCTACGCCAGCGGAAAACTTAGAGCGAACGGGTAGTAAATGCTGTTTTACTTGGAACAAATACAACAAACCACGGCATTTTAAAAGTAAGACCATTTGCAATTAAGACTTTTTGCAACATTTTCAACTATTTTCAACCCACACATTTACCTAACACAAATGTTTTACAATTTTGTCTTTCCGAACCTAACCCGATATAAAGCATTCCATTATGCATAGATACAGCATTCATAATGCAACGATAAATGCGTTCTATTATTCGTTGAGATTGCAAATAAGACTAGATAAATAACGAGCGAATTGCAATCATCCGGCGATTTGTGCACATTTGACCTAGTACTGTGATTGATCATTGCGACAACCTCGTTCGCTCTAACTTTGCCGCTCGGCTCCATACTAAAGTCGAATTTTTAATTAGACGAAGTAAATTGACAGCAACTTCTTCATACAATGTTGCTTATTTTCTATGACGAAGTGACATTAGCTACTGTCAATTTACTTCGTCTAATTAACAATTCGGGTATACGCCTCTACGCCAGCGGCAAAGTTAGAGCGAACGGGTAGTATGTGGTTTTCGAATCTAAACACTTGGCCTTCTAAATAGGGTACTTTTCAGTTATTTGGACATACATTATGGTTTTCTATTTTACCTGACGGCCCTTTGCAGAGGGAAGTGAATATTAATTGTTTAAAAAAATTAAATATTTGTGGACAATCTCATTAAAAGTGAATTCTTTCTGATTAAAAGTAAATGACGTTATAGCAAATTTTGCCCCATTTTTCTCAAATATCAAAAAATCCGCACATACAATCATTGAATACACGATGAAGAATATTTTACGGAAAGAAATATAATACATATTCACATAATTACCCGAACTGCCGAAGAAAGGAGGGTAATGTTTTTCGAGAGAATGTATGTATGTATATATGTATCCAATTCTTTGTCACGTCCTGCAGCCTGAGGCAACATTGTATGTTTCATATTATGAAACGTAAAATGTTTGGTATGCTTTGTATGTTCTGTATTTTAAATTATATGAATTGTATGTTTCATTTAATGAAACACACAATGTTGCCTTTTTAGGCCCGCTGAACGGCTTAACGGATTTTTTCATACTCTTTTTTGCTAAGCTGTCAAATTTATGAAGATGACACATCTACTCCACACAGGGATCGAAAAGTTTACTATAAAAAAAAAAAAATATAGCTGTGTGTTTTCTTTGGGTTCAGGATTCTGTGTTTTGGGTACTGGGTTCTGAGTTTTATGTTTTGGGTTTGACTTCTATTGAGATTAAAAAGATTAATAATGTACTTACGGTAATAATTTCATCCAAGTTGACCATGCCTTGGTGGTTTTCGATCTTGGAAATAATCTTGATGTTTTTGCCTTTAGCGCCGAGGATGTTGCGGATCTCGTCTAAGGCGGCGCCATTGCGAATGAACGAGGCGAACACCATGTCTACCTGTGAACCAAACAGATATTTTGGGTTGATTTTTACGCAGTGACTTGTTATGCGATCTGTACAACAGATAAAGGGGACGTTCAAGATTATCTTAGTCATATTATAAAGGCGAAAGTTTGTGTGTGGATGTTTGTTACTCTTTCACACTATAACGGCTCTGGCTGAAATTTGGTACAAGGATAGATTATGGCCTGGGGGCCGAGTCTGCTATTTCAATCGCATCAGAATAGAATAGATATCGTAGCAAAATAGAAGCTCATCGGTACAATTTGACAGTTTTCGTATTCGCTAACTCGATAGCTTCTATCTTGTTTCTATTGAAGTGCGATTATGGTCGACCGATGGCCTCTCGATAGAATCGCCAGTGTATTTGACATTTATGCGTAGTCTGCTAATATTTGATGGGATTTGTTTTGGAAGTCGCGTAATTAATGTTTGACAGCTAGAAATAGAAAGTGCGAGGCTGGTTATTTTCGTTCGGTAAACATACAATAAGTATTATTGTTTAAATTAACCAATTTGCAGATAAACTAAATAAAAGCAAGTTTACAATTTACATCAAAATGATGAAGATTGATTAATAGTAAGACATAGCCTAACATTTTATCCGAAGCAGACTTTATTTATTTCACTCATACATTGGATGGTCGTAGCGCTATAATAAGTCTCCAAAAAGTGAATTTAGAGCTGTGAGTGAGCCATTGTCGCAGGGTCAATGAACTTTATTAGTTATAGATACATAGATGGCAACTAGTCCAAGTAGCCAACTCAACAAGATCAGCAAAATAGTATGAAGACATGTATGCAATTGACATGCATCTATTTTCTGTAAGTACTGTCCAATATTCTTTACAATCACTCATATTTAAAATACAAGTCACATTTCTAATGCTTACAGTAGGTAGTTATTATTGTTTTAGTACATAGGTACTGACCTATGTACACTCAATTCCCAATATACTTACTTAATTGTTTTTTACAGTTTTTATGAACATTTAAAATACCCAGTTTACCCGGGTGCACAGCATATTTTCACCGTTTCACCCACGTAGCTCCTGTTCCCAAGGGAATATGGGACTAAAATATAGCCTATGTTCACCGGGAAGAGTCTAGCTTCCCAACACTGAAAGAATTTATTAATCGGTCCAGAAGTTTTGGAGCCTATTCCAATGCAAACAAACAAACATCCTAATCTTTCCTCATACCTAATAATATAGGTATAGAGACTGCAGGTTTTAAATTATATAGGCATCCCTAATGACTTATATACCTATAAACTCTCAAGAAACTGAAATAAGTCAGGTGTTAAATGGGAATATTAGAGTATACTTGGGTATAAATAAAAAATCAATCACTTTTTGAACTCTACTGTAGGGTACCATTCCAAGCAAACCCCACCTGTAAGTAGTGTTGATGGGAGTATGAGACTTCATTACTAATTGGTCAATATTCTAACAGATCATTTAAATTCTGAGTTTACAAACTATCTTCCGGTTCCAAATTTAAAGTAACTGGCAAGTATCTAGTGCACCAGTACACCGACGGACAAGGACTGGTTTGGTTGGAGAGCAGCCCGATGAAAGTCACATTCACATCTAACAATGCTGATACAAAACTGGTCAACTCACAGTGCTCCTAATACCCTAATAAATGTGATCCAGATCATCAAGCTTGGTGAAGATGATTAAGTCCTTACCATTTTATGTTAATTGCAGATATTTGCTGCGAGTACATTCATTACATTATGGTCTCAAAATAGCAGGGAAGATTGTTAATGCATGTTGTGCATGGCATAACTGTGTTATAAAACATCTGTAGTACTTCCTATCTCTCCTTTAGAAGAAGAACTCACAATGGCCATGGAAACATGAGGTGGGTAAATAAGAGTTGACAAAATTGGTAAAATTGTTTATTTAAATCAATGTTTGACACTCAAAATCACAGTCATTTAATATTTCTATCAGATAAATCTCATTTCCTTTTAACAACATTTTGAAATCACTTTTTAATCATCAATCATAATTCACAAGCTTGCAATAGCTGAAATAAAACTAATTGTATTGTAATTAGTGACCGACCGAAGTTTCGGTTTCGGCCAGTTTCGGCCAAAAAATCGAGTTTCGGCCACAGTTTCGGTTTCGGCCAAAATGGGCCGAAACTTTCGGCCGGGCCGAAACTCACGTGTTCATGAATTTTGAGTGCCTGACTCTGCTTGTGGCGTGGTTGGGGTCAGCCCAACCAGTTTATATGTTACTAACCGAAGATAACAGATTTACAAAGGACTTCCAATCAATAGTTAAAATACCTAATACAATTTTGCCGGAATCCTTAAAAGGTGATCTAGGACATTATATCCCGTTCGCTCTAAGTTTGCCGCTGGCGTAGAGGCTAATGTTGAGGCGCAGTATGCGACCGGCAAACTTAGAGCGAACGGGTAGTACATAACCCTACCCCTTTGTTGTCCGTTCCGTTGACTTCGTTGGTCGTCTGTCTGTCTGTCTGTCAGCAGGCTGCAACTCATGCATCGTTATAGTTAGACAGTTTTTACAGATGATGTATTTCTGTTGCTCCTAAAGCAACAAATTAATAATATTAAAAGGGGCCTCCCATACAACATACGTGATTTTTTGTCGCTTTTCTTGTACGGAACCCTACGTGCGTTAGTCCTGCTCACTGTTGTCCAGTTTTAGTTATATACTTCTAGAATGTAACCAAAACCAGCCAAGAGCTAGTAGCAGGTCACAGTGTGGTTTTAGTCGGTAGGAGTTCGCAATAGCATCTATAAGTAATTCTACACTTAAAAGAAATCAACTCCTCTTTAGGTGGAGATATTTCTAAAATGAGCATTTGAGAAGATTTATACCGTTGATTAATGGCACTCGGTGGAACTTGCTGCACCTATTGAAAAAAATAACCGGCCAAGTTCGAGTTAAACTCTCGCACGAAGGGGTTAAAGTGGGACCCTATTAACGAGACATAAGGCCTTGCCATCCGTCTGTCTATTAGTCACGAGGTTGTATCGCCGGAACCGTGTCAGATAGAGGCATAAAATTTTCACTTTACAGAGTACTACCGACTAAAAACCACGCGTATCCTACCTAACAGCCTAAGGTTGCAAGCCCCGAGTATGCCCTTGGAATGATGCATACTGCGGCCGCGTCTTTGAGGGGTTGTTCAGTTGTTATCCCGCTTCTTGAGGGGGGCGTGCATGAATCTCTTACGTCACGCTATCGTCTAAGGCCTGCTTCTGTAAGGACGGTGAACAGCCCCGTCACCGTCCTCAGGTCCCTGGTCACGGAGGCTGATAGTATGGGGCGCCTCCGCGGACTGTGAAACTCGGGTGGGAGAGTTCTCTCCCGCTTCCTCCCCGCCGTCTCTTTGACGAGCATGACCTGCTCACAGAGAGAGGCCTATGGCCCCGTTCCAGCGCCTCCTTGCGCCATTTAAACAATGACGCAAGGGACCACGCTTCCAGGTCCCATAGAGGGGTTCCGGCTAGAAGACATGCCGCCTCAACTGAGATCGTGCGGTATCCCCTTACCACCCTGACAGCCGTCGCCTTCTGCGGCCTAAGCATTCTAGCCGCATTGCTGGCCATCACAATCTCCGCCTATACGGGGGCCCCGTATAGAGCCATGCTCCTCACAATCCTAAGGTACAGTCTCCTGCAGGGAGTGTTGAGTCTCCTGATATTTGGCAACAACCACGAGAGTGCGGCTGATGCCCCCCTCCCTCAGCTATGGGACTAAACTTCGGAAGTGGTATCCAAAGTTCCACCGGCTATCGATGCTGATGCCCCCTATATGTAAGCTGAATCCCGCGGGTGGCCTTTAGGGCTGCGTCTCGGCTCCTCGCGCTGTAATGAGGGTGCCGTCGTACTCGTTACGCCGACACCTCTGAGCAACGGACCACGCAGCACCCAATCGTGACCGATGTTCCACAGAAGCGGTCCTAAGACCGATCCCTATGGAACATTGAACGACATATCCCGCCGACCCAGCCCTAGCCAGCTCGGGTAAGTTATGGCTCTCTCGGAACGATAGGCCCCGACAATTCGACGGAGGTATGGAGGCATTCCATGGTAAATAAGCGCCTCCCAAACGCAGCTCCAGGGAAGCGTTGGCGATGTCAAGAGACACTGCCACCACCACCTCACCCTGTTCTGTTGCCGCTATAACAAAAAATACCTACTAAAATAAAAAAAAGCATCCACACAACAATCGTAATTTTTATGCCTAATTTTTGTAACGGAATCCTCTGTGCGGGAATCCGACTCGCACTTGGCTGGTTTTTTTTCTGTATGAACACGTGAGTTTCGGTTTCGGTTTCGGTTTCGGCCGAAACTGACCCTGGGGCCGAAAGTTCGGTTTCGGTTTCGGTTTCGGCCGGAAAACCACTTTCGGTCGGACACTAATTGTAATTGCCACGGGGGCCTTATTTAGGTTTAGTTTAGATAGTAATAGTGTAAATATAGATATGTAATATTTATGTTTCTCTGTAATTTTTAACAATAAATGTATATTTTCAGAACATTGTAATCTATTTCAGGATACTCGAGTTGAAAATTGAAGTGTTAACCCTGATCTTCAAGCAGCGTGGCTATTACAATAGTATTTTTGGCAAGATGAAGATAATGTAAAAACAATAATTGTAAAATATGAATATTAAAAATATTTTTCCATATTTCATCATTTTTAATGTTCCCACTATCAAATAACCCTATTACAGTCTACCACTATGCTCAGACCTAGGCCTTACCCAATTTCATTTTGAGGAGGTATTAATAGAAATATTGTTGTTGGACATTCTCACACAACACCGTCTAGCCCAAACTAAGCTATAAACTTGTGCTATGGGATCTAGACGCCTGATAGACATACTTATATTTCTATATACATACTTATTATAGATAAATTACACCCAGACGCAACAAAGCAATATGATCATCACACAAAGAGATTTGACCTGGGTGGGAATCGAACCCACAACCTCTGAATCCGTAGACGGAGTACCTGACTACACATTACAGTTACAGTTAGTATGTGAGTTACATGTTAGTGGTTAGAGTAGTAACCACAAGGCCAGTCAAAACAACAAATTGACATTAGTCTAGCTCTAGTGCATTGGTCATTGGAATCGAAGGCATGGCTTCTCATCATGGCAGGCTTGGATGGCCAAGATCTCTGTACATGCACATTACTCTTTCATAATCTGCCTCTGTGGCGCAGTCGGTAGTGATACCGCTTGCGGCGCTGGAGGTCGTGGGTTCGATTCCCACCGGAGACAAATATTTGTGTGACCCATAAATGTTTGTCTCAAGAGTCTGGGTGTTTCTATGTATAATATGTATGTATTTAAAAGTATATAAGTATTAATATCCGTGGTCTGATACCCATAACACAAGCAGGTTATTCCTAGCTTACTTTGGGATCAGATAGCGTTGTGTGAGATGTCCGTGAATATTTATTTATTTATTTATTTTATAATCCAACATACTAGCTGTAGTTGACGGCTTTACCTGTGTCATACTATGAACCCATACATGCCAGTAAATACAAGATCTATTAAAATTATCACTGCTCAGCTTCCTTGAGTTTTAACAAAATGATAATAGCATATTTATTTTTACTATCCATCATATTATCTATCACACACGAGCACTAATAAAAGCTGTCTGTATTGAGATTGTTTGGCTATATCACATAGTTGCTGTGGAATACCATGATTTCACAATGATGAAATAACTTTTTAAGTCCGTTGAGTAGTTACACTAGTGTTAATCAATTTAAAAACCAACTTCCATATGACAGAGTAGTTGTTTGTAGATAAAAACTTTCACTATTCACAATCTTGAGTTATCATGAGGTTATTGTTCAATATTTTTTCTGTAAAGATGTATTTGTAGAAGACTTGAATCTGCTGTTATATATGTATATGAAAATATACAGTCTCCTGTGTTTAATCTATGAATTTTAGCATCCAAAGCCCTTTCTTCAAAATGAAATTCATTGCTGGACCAGTTTTTACATTTGAGTTTTGTCTCAACTTTCTATATAGTTCTTCCAACCGCGTCTCGGCAACCGTGGGGTCACCCGTTAGATGGACCGACGACCCTGGTAAAGGTCGTAGGCTGGAACTGAATGCAGAAGGCGCAGGACTGTGAATTGTGGCGTAAATTGGCAAAGGCCTACGTCAAGCAGTGGACTGCGATAGGCTGATTTGATTGATAGTTCTTCTGGATAACACTGTCACTCTTTGCTTTGAAGCCGTTTATAAAGTTCACGTTTGTTTATAGGTAAAGTTCACAATTTTACATTGTAATTCTCTACAAAAGTCTCTCTAAGTAATTTGTAGATAACCTAAAAACACCTACTATTTTAGTACTGACTGACAAGAGTCAAAACAACAAAAATAAAGCCCTTGTCTCTGCTTTTGCGATTCTATTTATATTCTATCGATGTTCTATAGTGGCGATAGACAAGATTTACGCGACTAGCAAATTTAGGACCAATCGCTTTAATATCGTAATAGAATCGCACTGGACCGGCTTTTTGATGGAAAATAGCAGACTCGGCCCCCTGGAATAACACATAGGCTACTTTTTATCCCGGGAATAAGTTCCCACGGGAAGCGGGAAATTTTACGCGGGCGAAGCTGCGGGCATCAGCTAGTTTAAGTATATGGCAGGATATTATTAATAACGTAGGAATGTAACCCATTTTTCGAAAATTTTAAACGCTCCCTCGCCGCCCTCCGTAAAGGTTTGCTCTGAAGCATTCTCAATAATAAAAGTAGTAGGCAGGTGACAAAAAATAAACCTTATTACAGCGCGCGCCACGTAACTTTGCGTCTTGAAGTTCGTTCATTCGTGCCACAATTATGCACTTTCCCTGTGATACTTGATTTGTATAATTGCGGCGCGAACGAACGAACTTCATAGATGCAAAGTATGGCGCGAGCTATAGAATGATTTTAAGCTCTGTTTTAAATGTCACAAAAAAAGGGATTATCTGTAAAGTGTAATACAAATGAAAAAAAAACGTAATTGGCCGATGGTGTGGAAGAGGGTATACCGTCATAATACCAGAAATCATAATGCCTTTACTTAAAATGCCTGAGCCCAAAATACCCGAAATCGAAATATCAATATTCAAAAGGCAAATATTTATAATATAAATAATTTAAAATGCCTTACGGTCGAATAACCGAAACCCAAAAAATAAATTTATCAAATACCTTATCCTGAAATGTTCAAACACAAAATACCTTTTTTTATTGATTTAAATCCTACATGGATGCTATATATCTGTGAATGGTTAACACCCCGACTCATAGTATCCCGACTCGGATAGGTTAGGTTAGAAGACTAAGGCGGGAGCGAAGCGAAGCGGAGCTTCCGCCTTAGCCTTCGTTGTTTTTTTTTTTTCGTTAGCCCACTGTAGTACTTTTGTAACTCTGAATCAAAGTGTTTTAACATGAGGTAAATCCTACATGGATACTATGCCGGACTCCTACCGACTAAAAACCACACGTATCCTACATAACAGCCTACAGTTGGGAGCCCCGGGTAAGCCCTCAGAAGGATACCCAAGGACCAACAGACCTACGGCTACAACTGCGGCTTCACTTAGGTGGGGGGGGGGGGGGGGGGTGTAAACAAGTTAAAGTCAAATAACAAAACGTGTTGAGTGGCAATAAATCTTTATTTCTTAAATCATTCATTTATTAACTATGCGCTATATAATGAACTGGTATAGCATAATATATACCTAATAATACCCAATAGGTTATAGCGATAAACTGGGTAGGTTAGGTTATGGTTTTTTTTATATTCACATTGTATTCTATTTTCGGTATTTTAAATTAGGGATATTTGAAAATTTGTATTTTGAATTCTGATATAATAATTATTTGTATTTTAAGTTTAGACATTTTAAGGTAAGGTGAACTGAAATAAGGTATTTTGAATGTTAAGGTATTTCGAATTCGGGTATTTTGGTCTAATGCATTTTAAGTAAAGGCATTTTGATTTCTGGTATTTTAATATATAACCGTGGAAGAGAGATAGATCCGTTACTAGTCGAACGCTTAGTCCGATCATGCTCTATCGCTTGTTTCACGCTCAGCTCTGGTTGAACGTGTCATTTTTCATCATCGATTTATAAGACTTTATCACATCAAAAAGCCGGCTCTGTGAGCCGGTCTGTGTGAACGAACCCCTAACATGCCTTCCGAAATACAAAACGCTCTTAATAGAAATTTCACCTCGTTTCATTAGATTTCTACATTCTCATCTATAAGTAAACAAATATTATAAAGAGGAAAGATTTGTTTTTTTGTTTGTTTATTTGTAACGAATAGGCTCCGGATCTACTGGACCGATTTGAAAAATTCTTTCACTGTTGGGAAGCTCTACTCTTTGCGGTGAACATAGGATATATTTTATTCCCGTATTCCCACGGGAACGCGAACTACGCGGGTGAAACTGCGTGACGTCCGCTAGTAAGTAATAGCTACATTGTATCGTTATATTATCATCCTTGTTTATGTTATCACTAGGAAACCGATTCACAACCTTGGGACAGATACGATGATAATTTTATCGTTTCGCGTAAACATGGTAATAAGAAATAATAGCCGCGGATTGGATATGTGAGAAATATTTGCATTAAGTAAGATTATATAATATGTTGTGTAGTTTATCTCTAAGGGACAGAGATATAGAGGAAAGATTTGAATGTTTGTTTGTATTTAATAGGCTCAGAAACTACTGAACCGATTTGAAAAATTCTTTCACTGTGATAAGCTACACAATCCCTGGGTGACATAGGTTATATTTATTCCGGTATTCCCACGGGAACGAGAACTACGCGGGTGAATCCGCGTGAGGTCCCATAGTGACAGAATAAGTCTGACGGAAATTCTGGGACTGCCGAGAATCTTGCGAGAATTATCCTATCTACACTTTTGGTTATCGCTAAGTTTTCTTTCCGACACCAAATACTACCCATTTCTCCAGATTTTTCCTATCTACGGTTGCCTGTAAGATATTGCTCTTAGCGATAAGGCCGCCATTTGTAAACACTATATTTTTTGTTATCAATTTCATGTTTAGTCATCATTTCGTAAGATAGATAGGGAGTGACCCTATGGTAGTCGGTTCGGGATTGAGAGATTTTTTAAGCCGTTCGTTAAGCCATTGGTCCCGGTTTACAGTAACAGTCGTTAAGCCAATTTGAATGCCTTATGGACGGCTCGAAAATTTTCAACTATGGGTGGTCACAACCATTGCCTGGGTCTCTAGTGCCAACGTTCACATGCTACGGTGACGAACCATCAGGGTGGGAGTAAGCTTGTCTGCCGACTTAGTAGTATAAAAAAATTGAGTGTAACATACCGATGCCCATCTAATCTACCCTGTATTCTCGAGTAGACATTCCAATGATTCATACTCAAATCGAATCTTCACTATCTTATGACTAAGTGCTCGTTTAAGGAGACGCGGCGCTTCGAGCGGCGCGGCCCGCCAGGCGGGCCGCCAGAAACACAAACGTATGGAAATGTTCAGAGCGTTCAAGGAGAAGCGTTTTTGCAAGCGTTTGTTTGAGTTGTAGCTGCCACAGCGGCGAGTGTCGTCGCGTCGGAAGCGGCAATTGAAGCGACGGGTGATGCCGCGGAGGACGCGGCGGGTAAACCAGCGAGTCTCGCAATGGAGGAACGCGGCGGATGAAGCTGCGGGTGACGCCGCGAAGGACGCTTCAAGGAAGGGGTGGGAGATGTGCGGGGTATGCGTTAGGTAGAAATGTCGGGCAATATCGTTCATAGAAAATATCGATATTAAAATAAAAATATTTATCAAAATAAAATATCGATATTTTATTTTGAAAATGTAATCGATGTTTATAACCCTCTGGAGCAGAACGTCATGAAAGCAAAATATCACGTACGCAAAATAAACGATACATCGATACTTATGAAAGATTGGCGTTCAATTCCATACGTCGAACTCGAACATTTCCATACGTTTCAGGGTGGCGTTCTATCTCCTCTTTTATTCTGTATCTTCATCAACTCGGCTACGAGTCTTATTTCCAGTAACTTCCATCTCTACGCTGACGACTTGCAGCTGTACCGACGTTTTTCGGCCACTGACGCCCCATTTGGCATATCGTGCATTAACCGCGACTTAGACGAAGCGACTGGGCTAAATCGGTCGGACTGCGCATCAACCCTCTGAAGTCGCAAGCCATCGTCATTAGCAGTAAGTATCAAACTGACAATATGCCGGTGTCTGAACTGGATCCAGTTCTTTTGGCCGGTATTGCACTTCTCCTTTCATTCGTTGAAGTGCCTCCAGAGCCTCTTACCCTTGAGGACGAAAATTAGTCTTGCTCTAACTATTATTCAGCCCATTATTGACTACGCCGACGCCTGCTATTTAGACGCCACTGAGGAGCTTCTGGATAAACTTGAGAGGTTGCAAAATTATATATTCAATCTTAGAAAGTTCGATCATGTTTCTCACTTTCGCAAAGAACTCAAGTGGCTCCCAATCCGCCTTCGCCGTAACACTCGAATCCTCTGCCTCCTTTACAATATCCTTTATAATCCATCTTCACCTCCCTATCTAAAGGAAAGGTTCTCTTTTGTTCGTTCTCCTGATGCTCTCTGCAGATCTCACCTACGCTCAAATCTTAAATTTCCTTCTCACAAAACCGGTTTTTATTCATCCTCTTTCACCGTGCATGCAGTCAGACTATGGAACTCACTTCCGCCTGGTATCAGGGACAGTAAAACTATCAACACTTTTAAAAAGCAAGTCCGTGGACACTATTTTTTTTTTAATTTCTTTTTTGTTGCCTACGGATTTTTAGTTTTTGAATAATTTAATTTACTTTTTATTTATTTGAATATTTTGTTGATTCAATGTGAAAAACATTTAAATTTCAACCTTATTGTTCTACAACTTTAATTTGTGTTGATTATTAAGAACTTACTATTGTTTATTTTAATATTTTGAACCTGTTATAATTTGATTGTTCTAAAACTTTAATTTGTGTTGATTATGTAAGTACTTACTATTTCTGTTGTTTATTATTAATGAATAAAACTTGATATGGTATTTATTTTATAAAAAAATAAATGTCAAATTAGGAAAAAATCGATTAATTTAAAAAAATCGATTATTTTCTTGAGAAAAATCGATAATTTACTAATCGATGTTTCATGCTAAAGAAAAAATCGATTAACTAAAAATCGTTTTTTTATGTACAATGTCACATCCCTATGTCGCACTGAACGACGCCGTATATGAAGCTGCGTGCAACGCGGCGGATGCAGCGCCGAGTGAAGCTGCGTGCCACGCGGCGGACGCAGCGCCGAGAGAAGCCACGCTACGCGCGTCGCTCGACGCCCCGCGTGTCCTTAAACGAGCTCCTACATTTCTATATGTTTGATTTTGCGCGTGACGCTACACGCGCCGCTTCACGCGCCGCCTGACTATAAACGGTCAAATCGCTTTACGCGCCGCTGCAAGCCACGCCGTACGCGACGCTTGACGCCCCGCGTCTCCTTAAACGAGCCCTAAGTATCAATACTAGATTTACTACATAAGCGATTTACTGCAAATGAGTCAAAATCGACAATTCGCTTATCCATAATCGATTAAGTAAGCTCTTAGGACTCGTATTATCTTTGGAAATAATACTTATAAGTTCGAAAAATTTGTAACGCAAAGATTTATTTATCATAGCGGACGTCACGCAATTTCACCCGCGTAGTTCCCGTTCTCGTGGGAATACGGGAATAAATATAGCCTATGTTCACCGCAAAGAATGAGGCTTCCTAACAGGGAAAAACATTTTGAAATCAGTCCAGTAGTTCCGGAGCATATTCGATGCAAACAAACAAACAAATAAACAATCAAATCTTTCCTCTTTATAATATTAATATAGACTAGGTTATGCCCTTCGGTTTCGTCCAAGCCTCGTCATACTACTTTTGAGGGAGTTATCAAAACTTCTTTCTCAGTAGATGTCTCTATGTCATAATAACTATCTATATTATGCTGTTCCCATATTCGTAGGGGTATCTTCCAAGGATAGAGTGTAGTCTGAAATAACACACAGGCTTTTTATCCCGGGAATAGCTTCCCATGGGAAGCGGGGACGGGAACAAAACTCAACATGCGCGGAGCTGCGTTTCTAGTCTACACTAATATTATAAAGAGGAAAGATTTGACTGTTTGTTTGTTTGCATTTAATAGTATTTTTCAATCAATGAAATTAGCCTTTTTTTTTTGACGTGAGTGAAAAACCTCAAGGATGCTATGCCGGACTTCTACCGACTAAAACCTCACGTTTCCTGCCTAACAGCCTACGGTTAGAAGCCCCGGGTAAGCCCTCGGAAGGATACCCCGGATCAATGAAATTAGCCCATATAGCCTAGTAAACGAATAACTTGTGGATGGAAAAGTCGAAAGCAGAAACTTCGACTTAGGAACTTTGTTTGGACTAGTTAGGAGATAAACATACTAAAAGTCCTGACCCCTCCGATTTAAAATTATGTCGCACTAAAGCGATTTAAATTCTCTACAACTTTGTCTTTTACACTTTGTATCTATCTCTAATCATTGCCTAGCTATGAGCTTCTAAAGGTGGTCGATTTACTAAGTCAAAGTGTCTGCTTTCGACTTTTCCATCCACACCCCCCTTGTGAGCATTCATTGACTAGACTAATAGCAGTTCTATAGAAAACAGTTTTCTATAAGAATGTTGGTATTGTGAATTCTATCACTACATACAAGAACAATTCAAATATTGACAAATCATTAATTATATCTATCAATATAATTAACTGACAAAAATAGGATATGTCGTGAGATCCATATTGTCGTTATCCACATGATTCAAATATAATATTTATCTTACAAGAGGTTTTCTAACGTTCCGGCATTGTACTAATGCTTTTATCTTTACAAACGAGTATCTAACTATCTACCCATTACTAATCCCTACCAATATATAAATTTAAGAGTAAGTCTGCCTGCCTATCACACATTCAAACCTGAACCACTAAACTAATTTTGATGAAATTTGGCACAGAAATAGAATGGAGGTTAGGAAACGACAAAGGCTAAATTTTATTCCGGAAGCAATATCCTGTTGAAAACCGGCATCGGACAACCCTATCGCGGTAGTACAGCCGCGTAGACATTTCTTACCATAATTAAATGTTATAATTTTGAACTCACTCATACTTTGTTAGAAATTTGAGAATTTCTTGCCTTGATAACATAATCCTATTCTACTAATCCTACTTCCTATACAAATATACTACTACTAATACTACTTCCTATATATAAATATGAAAGTTTGTGAAGATGTTAGGATTTTTGTTACTCAATCACGCTGTAACGGCTGAACGGATGGAGCTGAAGTTTTGAACGGAGATAGCTTATAGTCAAGAATAAGACATAGACTACTTTTCATCATGGAAATATGTTCCCTCGGGAAGAAGAAACGGATAACGAATTTCACGTGGGGGCGCTGGCCTCATCCAGTAACAAAGAGTTTACACACGGTAGCTATAAAGTTAAGATGTTTAATATAGCACGACAAATTACATCTTTGTCACATTAAAAGAATAGCTAAATGAGTAGTGATTATACTTAAACATAAGACAAGAAGATAATCTGTCTAAATAATCATGAATGCTTTACGTGCGCGTTAAAATGTAATTGTTTATTTATACTTACGCCTTGTTCAACACCGAATAACAAGTCAGACTTGTCTTTTTCGGACACAGCTGGCAGGTCGACTGGCAGGCCGGGGAGGTTCACACCCTTCCTTGAACCCAGCATACCTGTGGAAGATTGTATTCATTGTCATTTCGGTACGCATAATAAAACTGTAGAGGGTCGAAAATCTGTACATTGCAGATCGAGCCTATATAGTATGCAGGGAACCACGGCTATGCCACATAGAGGGAAAGTACCTTAAACATTGCAGATGGAACAATTTACTGAAAGAAGACATTATTTTAATTTAAAAAAACCGACTTCAAACAAACACTAAAAAATAAAAATAACTGAACACAAAGTAATGGGTAAGTATATTTAGATTTATCAGATATTATTGAATGTAATACTGAAATCAGTGCCAAGTAAACCTATAGGTTTAGTATTATTAATCTCTCATAGAAATATTGGCACCGACTTCAGTATTACATTCATTACTTTGTGTTAAGTTCATTTTATTTTTTAGTTTTTGTTTGAAGTCGGTTTTTTTGTAATTTTTTTTTTTCATTATTTTTAGTGACGGGTAGACTGAAAATATATTGTTCTAGGGGTATTGTTCTCCCCAATACAAATTAATTAAGCCCAAACACAAGGTAGCTGCTGTAAATCGTTAAGGAATTCCCTCGATTCGAAGGATTTCTTCGATTTCTCCAGGATCCCAGCATACGATTTTGACTTCCTGTATATGGGACCACGTGGAAAGCACCAGCTTTCAAATAAAAAAAGAATCATCCAAATCTAACCGATTTGGATGATTCTTCAAGCGATTTGCCGGTAACAAACATAAAAAAATACAGACGAATAACCTCCTCCTTTTTTGGAAGTCGGTTAAAAACAACTTAAACTGCATTCATAGATTTTTAAATAATTACATGGTTAAGCCGGGAATCGAACCCGCTACACGAGATAAAATAATTACCTGGTAGCTTTATCATACCGATCGAAAGGCTTTATCATAAGGATTATTTTTTGCTAAGTAACATAGTATCAAAAATCCTTATGATGAAGCCTTTCCATCGGTATGATAAAGCTACCAGGTAATTATTTTATCTCGTGTAGCGGGTTCGATTCCCGGCTCAACCATGTAATTGTTTAAAAATCTATGAATGCAGTTTATCTTCTTTTAGTAAATTGTTCCATCTGCAATATTTAAGGTACTTTCCCTCTATGTGGCATAGCCGTGGGACGCTCTGTATATAGCCTATATAGATCCCATAGCACAAGCTTATATTAGCTTAGTTTGGGCTAGATGATGTTGTGTGGGAATGTCCACAAATATTATTAATATTATAGTAGTATCGAGCCTATCTAGTTGTATCTATCCTTGAACTTTAAGCTCTTTGATTATAAACCAAACAGGTTTTCACACGTTCCTATGAACCTGATGAATAAATACAGTAATGATAGAAGTAGGTTCTAGGTCTGTTGAAATAAATAAATTAAATTAAATTAAAACTTTCTCTCTCCTATGTGACGTAAACGAAGTTGCGGGCGTCATCTAGTAAAGTTTATTGATAGGCACTATTGATTGATGGCACTTGATGGAACACATAGACAACTCATTCACAGACACTACGCACACATAGACAACTCATTCACAGAGACTACGCACACATAGACAACTCATTCACAGAGACTACGCACACATAGACAACTCATTCACAGACACTACGCACACATAGACAACTCATTCACAGACACTACGCACACATAGACAACTCATTCACAGACACTACGCACACATAGACAACTCATTCACAGACACTACGCACACATAGACAACTCATTCACAGACACTACGCACACATAGACAACTCATTCACAGACACTACGCACACATAGACAACTCATTCACAGACACTACGTACTATATAACTCATTCACAGACACGAGATCAGGCGGTCTCAACCGAATATTCGATACTCATTTGTGCGCGAGTGTATGTAGCAGAGGGCAGGTGTGAAAAAAAGTACATACATGAGTTTTCCATCTGTACTATCTCTAATTTGTGCTATAACCGTTATTTCCACTATCTATCTACACTAATATTATAAAGAGGAAAGATTTGTTTTTTTAGTTTGTTTGTTTGTAACGAATAGGCTCCGGAACTACTGGACCGATTTGAAAAATTCTTTCACTGTTGGAAAGCTACACTCTTTGCGGTGAACATAGGCTATATTTCAATTCCGTATTCCCACGGGAACGGGAACTACACGGGTGAAACCGCGTGACGTCCGCTAGTGGTTTATAAATTAATCTCTTACCTCCATTCTCAATACTACAGATGATACTATCAGCGGTAGCCGACTGACAGATGATCGATATAAGGCCATCATCGATAAAGATCCGATTGCCGGGCTTCACTACGTTAGTGATGTTCTTGTAGTCGACAAACACGGTGTCGGCGTTACCGCTCTCTTGGAACGACGGATCGGTCGTCAGTCTGATGGTTTCGCCTCTCTTTAGTTCTACTTCTGCTGAGCCACCCTGGGGGGAAAATGTATTGGTATTATATCTGCATTAAATTCGTCTATCATAAAAAACCCGTTCCGTACCAAAAACACGTTTGTTGTATGGAAGTCGCCGATAGATTTTATACTTTGTAAAATATAGCTTGATCTCTGTGACATTTATATCAACGTAAACAATATTGACTTTTATTTCAAAGGCATAAAGTTGTCATTTACAGTTTGCACCTCTGTGTTCTCACTCTCTGCATTCCAATCACAAAAGCTTTATGCCGTTGACATAAAGTCTATTCTTGTTTACGTTTGTAGAACTGTCATAGAGATCGAGCTATACGTAACAGAGTATAGTATTATTTTGATGTTAAAGCGGCAACAAAAATACATCATCTGTAAAAATTTCTGCTCTCTGGCTATCACAGTTCCTGAGATACAGACAGATAGACAGACAGACTATTAATATGGGTATATGGAACCCTAACTTGGTTTTCGAATCGTTCCCTTAACACACTAGCTAGATAAAGCAAGTGATGTAGCCAAAATAAAGTCAGAAAAATTTAAGTTGTTATTAAAAACCCAACGGTTTCGCTCGTTAGGGGCCTGTCCGTAAAATGCACAAAAAGACACTTGGGAATTTGGTAGATAATATTCAAGAACTCACTTCATTAAATGACACTAAAATGGAACCTTAAATTCTTAATAGATAATACTACATTAGCAACGTGTGCTATTTACAAAATAATTATTTACTTGCGAAAAAAACTCTCAAAATCATCGAAATTTACATTTGTCAATTTGATTATTCCTGCTATTTCGATGATTTTTAATAATTTTGAGAGGCGTTCATAGTATTTTGTCAATAGCACACGGTGTTATGTAGTCTCATCTATTAAGAATTTAAGGTTCCATTTTAGTGTAATTTTTAATAAAGTGAGTTCTTGAATATTTCCAAATTCCACTAAGTGCTTTTTTTACAGACGGGCCCTTTAATAGAGATGCCACAATCGGTCACCTATCTCAGAAAGTCAAACCCATCGGCACTGTAGCTATGCAGAGATCTCTGCATAGCGTCAAGCGCGTCTAGTAAATACCTCGCGGAGTCATCCCAAAGGTGAGAACAGTATTCGACGCAGGGAACATTTTCGTAATTTTTTTTTGTTAATTTTCAAATTGACAGTGCCGATCGTTCTGTTATCGAAATTGTGCCTAAACCTTTCCGTTCCAGAACGACTATAAATTCAACCAGTATAAACACTGAGTTTTCACTGATAGTATCCGTATAAGTAGTTTGTTGATTTAAAATATTTGATAACTTTAGTTGATTTTCTAAATATAGGCATTCATCCACAATCATCTAAGAGCCGAATGTCTAAAGATTGCAGCGTTCGTTTTGGGTAAACAACATCTTATCTTCTATGATGTATGAAAATGTTGTTCCAAATAGTTTTTTTTTGTACTACTTAGGTGGCAGACAAGCTTACGGCCCACCGGAAGGTTGGTACCGTAGCCTATGGACGTTTGCAACACCAGAGGCGCTACACACGCGCTGCTGACCCTGGCGCAGTTTGTGACGACCCGGTGTTGAAATTTTTCAAGCCGCCCATAAGGCCTTTAACTTGGCTTAACGACTGTCATTTTACTGACAACCGGGACCAACTGCTTAACGTGTCTTCCGAAGCATGGAACGCTCGTAAATAAAAGTCACAAAGTGGACACGTGGTGGTCACCCATCCACAACCGGCCATAGTAAATGTTGCTTACTGCAGTACAGAACACTCAGTCCACAGGTGGTTTGTTTTATTTACAACTAGCTGTTCCCTGCTACTTCGACCACGTAAAAGTCGTTATCGCGTAAAATCATAACCCTCCTTGCGCAGTCGGTTAAAAAGTAGTCTATGTCCTTCCTAGGGCCTCGAACTATCCCTATACCAAATTTCATCTCTATCGCTCCAGCCGTTTAGGCGTGAAAGCGTAACAGACAGACAGAGTTACTTTCGCATTTATAATATTAGTAGGGGTAGGGATTAGTTTTTTTTTTCAAAACGAAGGCACTTACCCCTTCCAGAAGTCCAGTCCTGATCTCAGGTCCTTTGGTATCAAGTGCGATGGCCAGCGAGAATGGGACGCCGAGTTTAGCACTATAGTTCTTCTCAGCTTCACGGCAATTGCGGATAGTCTCGGCGTGGTACTCATGAGAGCCGTGAGAGAAGTTCATGCGGGCTACGTTCATGCCAGTCTCCATCATGCGTTCTAGCATCGTTACATCTCTAGAAGCCGGCCCTGGTAGAAAGAAATTGGAAAAATTTATAGAATATTTATTCTTTTTAAGGAGATTCTAGTCGTTAAACCGCATATCTGGGTCACGTGAGCGTTATGAAGAGTAATATTATGATGGGCAAAACTGTGGGAAAACGAGTGACGCGTCGGGAGACGTAGAAAAATCATGGCTCAAGAACATCAGAGAATGGATAGTGCTCTTCCGTGAAAACCGTGTGAAATTTGAAAGTTAACGGCCAACCTCCGATAGCGGAGTGGCACTGAAAGGAGATTCAAGATCAGTAATCAGAGCAATTTACACAGCAATAAGCGAACGTATTTTATCGTTTCCACGGCGAACTTTCCGTCGGAAATCCTGAGACATCCTTTCGAGGGCTCACCCGGGGCTTCCGGCCGTTTACACTAGTAGGGCACCGTGTGATAAGAGTCCGGCATGGCATCCATGAAGAATTTCCAAACGTAAAAAAAACACCAGAGAACGCGCAATGCTGTGTAGATATCTCGCTATGATTACCCACTGATATTATTACCACGAGTAAGAATAATATATAAATACTAGATGACGCTCGCGGCTTCGGCCACGTGAAATTCCGTACCCGTTCCCGCTTCCCGTAGGAACATTTTCCCGGGATGAAAAATAGCCATGTGTTATTCCAGATTATTAGCTATCTCTGTACCAAATTTCAGCCCAATCCGTTCAGCCGTTAGAGCGTGATTGAGTAACATACATCCAAACATCTTCACAAACTTTCTAGGCTGAGCTGAATAATTCTGAGTAGTCCCTTACTAGCCTTGCCAGCAATATGTGTGGTCTTTATCTATAAATGTCACAATAGTTAGTCATTTTAGGCATTCATTTCAAATGAATCGAATCAGCCTATGACAGTCTACTGCTGGACGTGACCTCTCCCAAATTACGTCACAAAAAACGGTCCTGCGCCTTTCGCATCCAGTCAATCCCAACGACCTTTTGTCATTTGACATGCTACACAATATTCTCTGGGCGACAGTCGTCAGCTAATAGTAAACTCACCAATAGTACAGATGATGCCGGACAGACGGACGTAGGACGCCTTGGAGTCGATGTCAAGGCTGCACATGTGCAGTAGCTGCGAGCCGGCGTTCATGGCGGATTGCTGCATGCCTGGTTTGTCGTTGGACCCCGTCTGGACAATACAAATTATCTTCAATAACATGTTAACCGATTTAGGGAGAACTGCGAGTTGGCTGCTCGACGTTCTTATAGAAGCAGGCAAGACGATGTCATGTATCTTCGCCCCCTCAAAGAAGTAGCATAGTCCTTTCTCCGCGAAACTAAGTCGAACTTCTCCAGAGTGTCCGCGATTGAGGACAAAGTCTGTCTCGGGAACCCTGGGGGTATCCTCCGAGGGCGCACCCGGGACTCCCGGCCATAGTTTTAGCCGGTGACAGTTTTGTTGATACCTACAATATATTTCAAACTAGAGGCTATGGCAGGCTTCATATTCGTAAGAAACATGCATCTAAATTATGCGGGTAATTTACAGGAGGGGGCCATCGCTGGTAAGATCGCATTTTGAGACTACAGTCCGATTAAATAAGGAAGAAGTATCTAGTATCGTTTCTTTCACCGGCAGTGCTAGAGAGGGACTTTTAGTAAGTAGCTATAGGGCGGTTCATCCCCCTTTGGTCCCTCCTTCAATCCAGTTTTCATATTTTCAACCTGTATGTTGGAGATCTGCCTCTGTCATCTCTCATGACTTAATTATTCCGTTCTTTTATGATCTTTCATATACGAAGGGTATGGCTTGACACCACTGAAGGATTAAGAAGACTGGTATCATTTATCGACGATGCTGATGATCAATAAAGGTGGAACTGGACACATTACAGTAAAAATAAATAAACCTCTAGTTATGAAGTAAGGTCTGATGACGATGAACGATGATTATACTAGAGTAGTACAGTAGGTACTGTACAGAAGCGCAATATTACCTATTTGTGTTGAAATAGTATTAAAAAATGAACTCGTGACGTTGGTATAAGTATCATATGACGAGTTGCTTTAGAAGTGCTTCGACTTCGATTTAAAAACGACTCTTGTGAAGAAATTAGCAACGTTAACAAGAATACGAATATCATTTTCATGTAGGGCAGAATGAAAAAGGCAGAACGCCTTGCAATTTTTAAAAGTCGTCGCCTCAACTCACTGGAACGTTGCCGCGGAACTAGGTCAATCGATGGCTTAATAATGCATCACTACGACAAGGGTTTAGGTCTTAGGAAAAAATGCATAAGATGTCAGTATTGTTCTGTTATGAGTATGACAATAGCTATTAGAAAACCCCCGCGATTAAAATGCAATTACGAAGTAAGATCTTGTTATAAAACTATCATCAATGCATAATATATTGTGACAGTAATTAAGGGGCGGTTATTGCGCACAAGTAGGCATTTGGCGCTCCCCTCGCCCCGGGCGCAAGACACACCGCGCGCCGGCAGCGGCAGTGAACTCTCATGCCACAGTATACAGTAGAGTAGAAAGAAACAGCATGCTAATTTTGTTTGAAAAAGTAAATGCATCTAACTTTATTTAGTGTAATGATTTATTCGAGTTTCCTAAATAAATGAGTTAATTATTATATATTATACTATTATTTTTAAGCTAAAGAGTTTGTTTGTTTGTTAAGTTGTTTGAACTCTAGAGTCTAAGAGACTGCTAGTTGAATTTCAAAAGTTCCTTAACAGAATGTCCATTTTTGAAAAATACCAAAATATATAACATCACGCTAAGGCGAATAAGAGCTGAGCAGCAACGAAACATTTTTCGAAAACTAGGATATTTCATTTCTTTTGGTTACATGGTTACAGTTGCGTAAAAAATGTAAATTACATTATAACTGGTCATAAAAATTTTTAAAGGTTTCTAAAGTTGGTATGTTAAGTATGAATCACGTGATCATTTTGCAATCCAATATGGGCGCCGCACTGTGGATCGAAAATCGGGTTTCGAAGACATAGAAACTTAAAGTATCAATGGTCACTTTTTTGTCTTGAAATGGATTCGGTTGATCAATACTATGCTACAAAAGTAATATGAGACAATGGGCAGTAAAAATTACTGAGTTATAATTTTTTAAAGAAAATTTTGTATGGAGAAATCATGAAAAATGAGTACATCTCTGGAATCGCACGGTTGGCCGTTATATCCTTACACACTGTTATAGTACTATTCAATTATGATTTTTTGACATACTTCATATTGCGGAACCACTTGCGATTTTTTTTCTAAAATTGTCGAAAATTTTAAAATATTTTTTTACGTTAATAACCCATTTAAATACTAAACCGCTTCTATTATGTGTAAGCCAAATCTCGTTTATAATATTATTAGTGACCGACCGAAGTTTCGGTTTCGGTTTTGGTTTCGGCCAGTTTCGGCCAAAAAATCGAGTTTCGGCCGCAGTTTCGGTTTCGGCCGGGCCGAAACTCACGTGTTCATGAATTTTGAGTGCCTGACTCTGCTTGAGGCGTGGTTGGGGTCAGCCCAACCAGTTAATATGTTACTAACCGAAGATAACAGATTTACAAAGGACTTCCAATCAATAGTTAAAATACCTAATACAATTTTGCCGGAATCCTTAAAAGGTGATCTAGGACATTAAATCCCGTTCGCTCTAAGTTTGCCGCTGGCGTAGAGGCTAATGTTGAGGCGCAGTATGGCAAGCGCCCGGCAAACTTAGAGCGAATGGGTAGTACATAACCCTACCCCTTTGTTGTCCGTTCCGTTGACTTCGTTGGTCGTCTGAGTCTGTCTGTCAGCAGGCTGTAACTCATGCATCGTTATAGTTAGACAGTTTTTACAGATGATGTATTTCTGTTGCCGCTATAGCAACAAATAATAAAAATAGACAAATTAATAATATTAAAAGGGGCCTCCCATACAACATACGTGAATTTTTGTCGCTTTTCTTGTACGGAACCCTACGTGCGCTAGTCCTGCTCACTGTTGTCTTGTTTTAGTTATATACTTCTAGAATGTAACCAAAACCAGTCAAGAGCTAGTAGCAGGTCACAGTGTGGTTTTAGTCGGTAGGAGTTCGCAATTGCATCTATGAGTAATTCTACACATAAAAGAAATCAACTCCTCTTTTTTTTTTTTGTTTAACGTGAGGGATAATCCTCATGGATGTTATGCCGGACTCCTACCGACTAAAAAACCTCACGTCACGCCCAACAGTCTATGGTTGGGAGCCCCGGATAAACCCTCGGAAGGATGTCCCAGGACTCCCAACAGACCCACGGCCGCCACTGCGGCCTTGCCCAGGGGGTGGTTCGGGTGATATCCCGCGTCTTTGGGGGGTTTCGGGTGTGATCCCGCTTCTAAGGGGGGGCGTGCGTGAATTGACTCACTCACGTCACGCTGCCGTCATGGGCCTGCTTCTGTAAGGACGGTGAGCCGCCCTGTCACCGTCCTCAGGCCCCCGGTCATGGTGGCCGATAGTCCTCGGCGAAGATATGTCGGCGGCGCCCAGGCCGCCGACTGCGGAACTCGGGTGGGAGAGTTCTCTCCCGTACCCGTCCCGCCGCCTCCTTCACAAGCATGACCTGCACGCAGAAGGAGGCGGCGCAGTCCCACTTACTCCCGCTGGAGAGCATGGCTCGCACCATGGTCTCGAGCGAGAGAGTGTCCACGTCCAGACCCACTACGAGGACCTGGCGCTGTTGCGCCCACGCCGTGCACTCCACCAGTGTGTGGAGCGCCGTGTCATCGCTGCGGTCCTCGCAGTGCTGACACTCGGCCGTGGTTTCCCGGTGTTTCCGCCACAGATACCTACCGAAGCTACCGTGCCCGGCAAGCATCTGTGTCAACCGGTAGGAGAGAGCACCGTGTCTCCTCTCTAGCCACTCGTCCATGACCGGTGTGACGGCCGCGATTGTGGTGAATCCCCCCTTTGGTTGCTTAAGTCGCACCTTCCATGTCTCCACGGTTTCCTGGTGGAGTAGGGACCGCTGGGCCTCGATTTCTCGATAAGCGGGCCTTTGGCCCCGCTCCAGCGCCTCCTTGCGCCATGTGAACAGTGACGCAAGGGCTCTCGCTTCCAGGTCCCATGGAGATGAGAGTCAAAGTGGCGGGTGTACCATTGCGAATCATGTTGTACCACTTACTAAAAAAATGTACCTAAAATGTACTAAATTGTACCTAGGTCTAAAAAATGTGTACCCGATTCAGAACGACATTATTTCGGAACTAAAATACACCCGCCATATTGACATCAATACGGCGGGTGTACTGTAATATTTTATTACTTAACCATTATTCATAAAATATAATTACACCAAAAAATTGTACCTAAAAAGTACCTCAAGTAAAAAAAACACACTCTTGATCCGTTGGGTAGTTTCTGAGAAATAAAACGGCTTTGTCTCCACCGAGCCCGGTATCAGATTGAATTGTCCACGGATCACGTCGAGTTGTGTCCACTGGTACCTGGATCCGTTTCACTCAAAAAATATAATTATATTATTAGCCACCGATCACGGTATCCGTGGCTACATGAAATAGTGTTTATTATGATTCAAACCGATCACGATTTAGTTCATTTTGAAATTGGATAGTTTAGGTTAGAAAGCTAAAGGCGGGAGCGGAGCTCCCGCATTAGGGCGAGGCCGCATTTGCGATTTTCCGCGGCGGTTTCTAACCTCAAAATGTCATCAAACTGTCAAAATCAATCAAATCAAGTCAATGTTTTGACATTTTGAGGTTAGAAACCGCCGCGATAACCGCAAGTGCGGCCTCGCCCTTAGCGTTTGTGGTTATTTTTTTTATAATCATCTAAACGCGGACTCAGTGTTCTGTAAACGATCACTGCAGTAAGCAACATTTACTATGGCCGGATATGGATGGGTGACCACCACGTGGACCACTTTGTGACATTTATTTACGAGCGTTTCCGTGCTTCGGAAGGCACGATAAGCCGTTGGTCCCGGTTGTCAGTAAAATGACAGTCGTTAAGCCAAGTTGAAGGCCTTACGGGCGGCTTGAAAAATTTCAACAGTGGGTCGTCACAACCTGCGCCCGGGTCGGCAGCGCGTGTGTAGCGCCTCTGGTGTTGCAAACGTCTAAAGGCTACGGTTACCAACCTTCCGGTGGGCCGTAAGCTTGTCTGCCACCTAAGTAGTATAAAAAAAAAAAACAAAGCCACTCCAAATTCTAATTATTACACTGAATGTTCTGAGTAACATATACATCAAACTTACCAAGTGAATGGTGGTAACTTAGGTGGTTATAAAAAAAATAACCACGAAGGCTAATGCGGGAGCTCCGCTGCGCTTCGCTCCCGCCTTAGCCTAAAACCTAACCTAACCTATCCAAGTCGGATTGTGCGGTATCCTCACAAACTTGAAGTTGGTAAATTGGAAATTTGGTAAATCGTGATCTGTTTCGAATCATAATTAACACTATTTCTTGTAGCCACGGATACCGTGATCGGCGGCTAATAATATTAATATACTTTTTGAGTGAAACGGATCCCGGTATCACTGGATACAACTCGACGTGATCCATGGACAATTCAATCAGATACCGGGCTCGGTCTGCAGTCTCCACCGAGCCGAGTTTTATTTCTCAGAAACTATCCAACGGATTGAGATTGTATTTTTTTTATTTGAGGTACTTTTTAGGTACAATTTTTTGGTGTAATTATATTTTATGAATAATGGTTAAGTAATAAAATATTACAGTACACCCGCCGTATTGATGTCAATATGGCGGGTGTATTTTAGTTCCGAAATAATGTCGTTCTGAATCGGGTACACATTTTTTAGACCTAGGTACAATTTAGTACATATTAGGTACATTTTTTTAGTAAGTGGTACAACATGATTCGCAATGGTACACCCGCCACTTTGACTCTCATCCATGGAGGGGTCCCGGCTAGGAGACATGCCGCCTCACCGGAGATCGTGTGGTATCCTCTTATCACCCTGACGGCCATCACTCTCTGCGGGCTCAGCAGTCTAGAAATCAACTCCTCTTTAGGTGGAGATATTTCTAAAATGAGCTTTTGAGAAGATTTATACCGTTGATTAATGGCACTCGGTGGAACTTGCTGCACCTATTGAAAAAAATAACCGGCCAAGTTCGAGTCGAACTCTCGCACGAAGGGGTTAAAGCGGGACCCTATTAACGAGACATAAGGCCTTGCCATCCGTCTGTCTATTAGTCACGAGGTTGTATCGCCGGAACCGTGACAGATAGAGGCATAAAATTTTCACTTTACCGAGTCCTACCGACTAAAAATCACGCGTATCCTACCTAACAGCCTACGGTTGCGAGCCCCGAGTATGCCCTTGGAATGATGCATACTGCGGCCGCGTCTTTGAGGGGTTGTTCAGTTGCTATCCCGCTTCTTGAGGGGGGCGTGCATGAATCTCTTACGTCACGCTATCGTCTAAGGTCTGCTTCTGTAAGGACGGTGAACCGCCCCGTCACCGTCCTCGGGCCCCTGGTCTTGGAGGCTGATAGTATGGGGCGCCTACGCGGACTGTGGAGAGTTCTCTCCCGCTTCCTCCCCGCCGTCTCTTTGAGGAGCATGACCTGCTCACAGAGAGAGGCCTATGGCCCCGTTCCAGCGCCTTCTTGCGCCATTTAAACAATGACGCAAGGGACCACGCTTCCAGGTCCCATAGAGGGGTTCCGGCTAGGAGACATGCCGCCTCAACTGAGATCGTGCGGTATCCCCTTATCACCCTGACAGCCGTCGCCTTCTGCGGCCTAAGCATTCTAGCCGCATTGCTGGCCATCAGAATTTCCGGCTATACGGGGGCCCCGTATAGAGCCATGTTCCTCACAAGCCTAAGGTACAGTCTCCTGATATTTGGCAACAACCACGAGAGTGCGGCTGATGCCCCCCTCCCTCAGCTATGGGACTAAACTTCGGAAGTGGTATCCAAAGTTCCACCGGCTATTAAGTACGAGCCCCAGATACGTCATCGTGAGCCCGATGCCGATGCTGATGCCCCCTATATGTAAGCTGAATCGCGCGGGTGGCCTTTAGGGCTGCGTCTCGGCTCCTCGAGCTGTAATGAGGGTGCCGTCGTACTCGTTACGCACGTAAAACGTTACGCCGACACCTCTGAGCAACGGACCACGCAGCACCCAATCGTGACCGATGTTCCACAGAAGCGGTCCTAAGACCGATCCCTATGGAACATTGAACGACGTATCCCGCCGACCTAGCCCTAGCCAGCTCGGGTAAGTTGTGGCCCTCTCGGAACGATAGGCCCCGACAATTCGACGGAGGTATGGAGGCATTCCATTGTAAATAAGCGCCTCCCAAACGCAGCTCCAGGGCAAGGTGTTGAAAGCGTTTGCGATGTCAAGAGACACTGCCACCCCCACCTTACCCTGTTCTGTTGTCGCTATAACAAAAAATACTTACTAAAATGAAAAAAAGCATCCACACAACAATCGTAATTTTTATGCCCAATTTTTGTAACGGAACCCTCTGTGCGGGAATCGGACTCGCACTTGGCTGGTTTTTTTTCTGTATGAACACGTGAGTTTCGGTTTCGGTTTCGGTTTCGGCCGAAACTGACCCTGGGGCCGAAAGTTCGGTTTCGGTTTCGGTTTCGGCCGGAAAACCAGTTTCGGTCGGACACTAAATATTATAAACACCAAAGGCCAAAATAGTCTGCAATATCATAAAAAACTATCTTGACTTAGGTAGGTACCTAATAGTCAAGAGGGGAATACCCAAAAGTTCTGAAATATGTTTTTCCGAATTTCAATATTCCGATGTTCAAAATTCCGAAGATTATGATTTCTAAGAAACAAAGCTCGGAATATTCAAAAGGGCGATATTCATTTATCCGTAAGTCATAAGTACGATTTTTAATTTTTCCTAATTTCATTAGTACGAATAATCATCCGTACTGTTAGTACAATCCCGAAAAACATTATTCCGAAAATACATACTTAAATACAAAAAAAAATAGGTTAAAGATAAAGTTTATATAATTCAGAGTTTTATAAATAAATAAGTAAGTATATTGAATGATTTTGTAGTTAAAAAGGGTAATTATTCGTGTAACATAAAAATTAAATTGAAACCCGACTCAATTAGGTTAGGTTAAGTTAGCACTGTGACCGCTTTTGCACGAGCCGAGCGAGCGTGCCGCGGAAGCGGCATACGCGTTCTTTGAAATATCAGTTAAAACCGT
Source organism: Miltochrista miniata (assembly GCA_933228765.1). Classification (NCBI taxonomy): domain Eukaryota; kingdom Metazoa; phylum Arthropoda; class Insecta; order Lepidoptera; family Erebidae; genus Miltochrista; species Miltochrista miniata. Next base: position 31,855,304 of record OW121758.1, on the reverse strand, counting down.
GGAGGAAGGACATTCCAAGATTGCAATATAACAAGCTTGTCTCGTCACTCTCAACTCGTCACGCAATTTTGGAAAGCTAATGAATACTATCAAAAATCCCTTTTATTAAAAGTTAGAATTTCAAAATTCCGAATGTTTATAATTCCGACTGCCAGAATGCCGAAATTCATGAAACCGAACCGTATAATTACGAATCATTAAAAATCGGCCATATTATAAATAAGAAATCCGATTATCAAAAATCCGAAATATCATGAATTTGATAATACGAACTCCAATTATCGAAAATTCGAAAGAAAAACACATGTCCATAATTTAAAAGTGTTGTAAAACTCGCATAGAAGCGCTCATAGCCCCGCTTGAGTTTCTGTAAATGATCACTGGCAGTAAGCTACTTTTGTTATGGCTGCAACGTAGTTTACTGATTATAAATTACACGAAACCTTAACCATGTGCAAGCAAGCATACAGGCGGACATGCATGTAGGTATTCATTAGCTTTCCAAAATTGCGTGACGAGATGAGAGTGACGAGACAAGCTTGTTATATTGCAATCGTGGAATGTCCTTCCTCCACGCTTTTAACCGATGTTTCAATGCGAATCGGTCACAGTTCTAACTTTACCTAACCTAATTGAATCTTGCCACTCCGAGTATCCTTACCCGGAGCCACCACAGCGAGTCGGGTTTCAATTTAATTTTTATGTTACACGGATAATTACCCTTTTTAACTACAAAATCATTCAATTATTTATTTATAAAATCTGAATTATATAAACTTTATCTTTAACCTATTTTTTGTATGTATGTATGTATTTTCGGAAATTTGAAATTCATAGTAATGTTTTTCGGGATTGTACTAACAGTACGGATGATTATTCGTACTAATGAAATTAGGAAAAATTAATTATCGTACTTATGACTTTCGGTTAAATGAATATCGCTCTTTTGAATATTCCGAGCTTTGTTTCTTAGAAATCATAATCTTCGGAATTTTGAACATCGGAATATTGAAATTCGAAAAAATATACTTATTTCGGAACTTTTGGGTATTTATTCCCCTCTTGACTATTAGGTAAGTAGGTACCTACCTAAGTCATAATAGTTTTTTATGATATTGCAGACTATTTTGGCCTTTGGTGTTTATAATATTATAAACGAGATTTGGCTTACACATAATAGAAGCGGTTTAGTATTTAAATGGGTTATTAAAGTAAAAAAATATTATAAAATTTTCGACAATTTTAGAGAAAAAATCGCAAGTGGTTCCGCAATATGACGTATGTCAAAAAATCATGATTAAATAGTACTATAACAGTGTGTAAGGATATAACGGCCAACCGTGCGATTCCAGAGATGTACTCATTTTTCATGATTTCTCCATACAAAATTTTCTTTAAAAAATTATAACTCGGTAATTTTTACTGCCCATTGTCTCATATTACTTTTGTAGCATAGTATTGATCAACCGAATCCATTTCAAGACAAAAAAGTGACCATTGATACTTTAAGTTTCTATGTCTTCGAAACCCGATTTTCGATCCACAGTGCGCCGCACCAATCAATCAATCAAATGAGCCTATCGCCGTCCACTGCTGGACGTAGGCCTCTCCTAATTTACGCCACAATCCACGGTCCTGCGCCTTACGCATCCAGTCCCAGCCTGCGACCTTTACCAGGTCGTCGGTCCATCTAGCGGGTGGACGTCCTACCCCACGTTTGCCGAGACGCGGTCTCCACTCTAGAACTCGTTTGCTCCATCGGCCGTCGGTTCTTCTGCAGATATGGCCGGCCCACTGCCACTTCAATGTACTTATTCTGCGAGCTATGTCGACCACTTTAGTTCTTTGCCGGATAGTCTCATTTCGGAGTCTATCCCTCAGAGACACCCCAAGCATAGCCCTTTCCATAGCCCGCTGCGCAACCTTTAGAGCTTTGACCAACCTCTCTGTAAGTGTCCACGTCTCGGCACCGTATGTCATAACAGGTAGAACGCACTGCTTGTAGACTTTGGTCTTCAGGCATTGCGGTAAGGGCGAATTGAAGAGTCGACGCAGTTTGCGAAATGCTGCCCAGCCCAACCGTATCCTTCTGGCGATTTCCTTATCCAAGTTCCCTTTCCCCAGTGTAATAACCTGCCCAAGGTAAGTATATTCCTGGACGACCTCTAGCCTCGATCCCTCGACGTATATTGGCCCCGGCGTAACGTGGTTATTAAACATAACCTTGGTTTTTTCCAAGTTCATGCCGAGTCCAACACGTCGAGACGCTCCGTTCAGGCTATGCAGCATTCCGCTTAGCTGTTCCAGCGTCTCCGCCACAATTACGATGTCATCGGCAAACCGAAGGTGCGAGATTTGCGTGCCATTGATGTTCACGCCCCACCCTTCCCAGTCCAGTGTCTTAAAGATGTCCTCAAGGGCATTGGTGAAGAGTTTCGGGGATATCACATCACCCTGTCTTACACCTCTACGCAGTTCAATGGGACTGGTTTTTTGATTATCTAGCTGGATGGTCATGGTAGCGTTGTCGTAGAGACATCTCAACACCTCGATATATCGCCAATCTACACGACATCGCTGCAGAGCGTCCAGGACTGCCCAGGTTTCGACAGAGTCAAGGCCTTCTCGTAGTCCACAAAAGCCATACACAGCGGCTGATTGTACTCGTTTGTTTACTGTACAATCTGCCGTACAGTATGGATGTGGTCCACGGTGCTGAAGCCTTTTCGAAACCCGGCTTGCTCCTTTGGCTGAAACTCGTCGAGCCTAAGGGCGAGGCGGTTTGTGACTACTCTCGAGAACAACTTGTAAACATGGCTCAGGAGTGAGATGGGTCTGTAATTCCTCAGCAAGGTCTTATCACCTTTCTTGAAGAACAGAGCCACCGCACTCCCGCTCCACGCTTCAGGTGTTTGTCCCTGTTGGAGGACGGAATTAAACAAACTCGTCAGCTCGTTGAGGACCGGAGCCCCCCCCGCCTTCAGTAGTTCAGTTGTAATTCCGTCCTCCCCAGGGGACTTGTTGTTTTTTAGTTGCCCGAGAGCCGCCCTCACCTCGCCCTGGTCAATGTCCGGAATGTCCTCGGTATAGTGGCGCGATAGTGGGGCTCGGTGGTCACAATCAGTAGGACCCGTCGGCCTTTTTGTCCGTGATGCATACAGGTCTCTGTAAAAGCTCTCAATTTCCTCGAGAATCTCGAATCTTGAGGTCACGGTTCTGCCATCCGCTGTCTTCAGTTTCGTCAGACGGGGTCTTCCAAGCTGTTGGGCAAATACCTTGGTACCCCTGTTCTGCTCGATCGCTGCCTCGACGATACTGGTGTTATACCGTCTAAGGTCGCGTCGTATCAGCTTTCGGATTTTGAGATTTAGATCCCGCTGGTCTGACGAAGACGAGTGCGTAGATGGTGTTTCCCGTCTTATTCTCATAAGTTCGAGAGTCTCGGGCGAGAGCTTAGAGCACCTGTTATTGCTTTTTCCGGACAAAAACCTTCGGGACACTTGCTGTAGCGTCCTGACCACATTTTCGGCCTTATCGTGAATATTGCCAGTGGTTTCCAGCAGATCGAAACGATTTTGAAGTTCTAACTGGAACCTCTCAGTCTCAGCCCCTGAGGCTAACTGGAGCGCGGTAGGTCGGAGAGTAGGCTTCATCATACGGGCCCTTTCAGCTTGGAAGTCCAAATTCAGAGATGCTCGCACAAGTCGGTGATCACCACCGGTATTGAACCTGTTAATCACAGAGACATCTCTAAATATACACTTCCTGTCCGTCATGATGAAGTCTATCTCGTTCCTTGTGACCTTGTCGGGGCTTCGCCAAGTCCATTTTCTGTGGGGCTTCTTCTTAAAGAAAGAGTTCATCAAGAAGAGCCCCTGAGACTCAAGAAAACTGACAAGCATATGGCCCCGGTCATTTCTGCGCCCCACACCAAAGGGACCGATCCTCGTTTCGCCGCGTTCTTGTACTCCCACTTTGGCATTGAAGTCCCCCATCACAACGCTGTAGTGAGTCTTGGCAGTACCATGTAGTGCTTTTGCTATGTCCTCGTACACGGTCTCAGCTGCCTCGACAGTGCTGCTCGAGGTCGGGGCATACACTTGTATCACCTTCAGGGTGAACTTGTTGGTGAGTCTCAGTATTAAGTATGCTACCCGAGCCGAAACACTGCTGATCTCCACAACGCTGCTAACGAGGTCCTTTTTCACCATAAAGCCGATCCCGCCCTCGGAAGAATGTCTTCCGTCACCTTCCCGAAAGTAAAACAGGTCGCCTGATGCAAGGGTTAGCGTGTCCTCCCCCTTTCTTCGGACCTCGCACAATCCCAGTATGTGCCAGTTAATACGACCTAGTTCTACCTCGAGTTCGGTGAGCCGCTCGTCCAGGCGCAGAGTAGTTCCATTAAACGTAGCCAGGGTCAGTTTTGTATGGCAGCCTCCCGTAACCCGGAGATTCTTAGCACCCCCCCTCCCGCCGTCACTCCGACCGCTGCCGTGATCGGGAACAGCGGGAGTGCCGGGAACTGGGGGCCGTTGTTTGGTTGTGTGCATCATAGGAGGACATTTGGCCTTACTGTATCACGCTGGCCAGACGGGTTGGTACAGGGTTTAGTTTCGAATTTTCCTTTTCTGTGCGCCATGACCTCGTCCGTTTATCAGCAGGTGCACCACTCGCAGGTGAGGCTGGCTTGGACCCCGGGGTTGGTGGTAGGGCCCCATCGCACCCCACCGGGCGCCGCACCGTAATCACAAAATTTCATGATGGGTATCGTTCAAGGGGTTTCTTGGTATGCTGAGTACGAATCACGTGAAAATTTTGCAATCCAATATGGGCGCCGCGCCGTAATCACAAAATTTCATGATGGGTATCGTTTAAGGGGTTTCTTGGTACGCTGAGTACGAATCACGTGATAATTTTGCAATCCAAAATGGCCGCCGCGGTGTAATCACAAAATTTTATGATGGGTATCGTTAAAAGGGTTTTTTGGTATGCTGAGTATGAATCACGTACTAATTTTGCAATCCAATATGACTGCCGCGCCGTAATCGCAAGAATCCATAATGGTTATCGTTTAAGGGGTTTTTTGGTATGCTGAGTACGAATCACGTTCTAATTTTGCAATCCAATATGGGCGCCGCGCCGTAATCACAAAATTTCATGATGGGTATCGTTTAAGGGGTTTCTTGGTATGCTGAGTACGAATCACGTAATAATTTTGCAATCCAATATGGGCGCCGCTCCGTAATCACAAAATTTCATGATGGGTATCGTTCAAGGGGTTTCTTAGTATGCTGAGTACGAATCACGTGATAATTTTGCAATCCAAAATGGCCGCCACGGTGTAATCACAAAATTTCATGATGGGTATCGTTTATAGGGTTTTTTGGTGTGCTGAGTACGAATCACGTACTAATTTTGCAATCCAATATGGCCACCGCGCCTTAATCGCAAAAACCCATGATGGTTATCGTTTAAGGGTTTTTTTGGTAGGTTGAGTACGAATCACATGATAATTTTGCAATCCAAAATGGCCACCGCGCCGTAATCACATAATTTCGTGATGGATATCGTTTAATGGGTTTTTTCGAATGCTGAGTACGAATAACATGATAATTTTGGAATTCAATTTGGCCGCCTAAGCTATTAACAGTAGTAAACTAAAAAGATTTGCATTTTAAGTTTAGGCCTAGCAATGCGAAAATACTATGACAAAAGGTTTTTATTGTAAAATTAAGGCCAATTACATTAAATTACTACCTAGTATACGAAAGAATCCCTTAATCGATACCCATCATGAAATTTTGTGATTACGGTGCGACGGCCATATTGGATTGCAAAATTATCACGTGATTCGTACTCAGCATTCCAAAAAACCCCTTAAACGTTATCCATCATAGAATTTTGTGATTACGGCACGGCGGCCATATTGGATTGCAAAATTAGTACGTGATTCGTACTCAGCATCCAAAAAAATCCCTTAAACGATACCCATCATGAAATTTTATGATTATGGCGCAGCGGCCATATTGGATTGCAAAATTATCACGTGATTCGTACTCAGCATACTAAAAAACCCCTTAAACGATACCCATCATGAAATTTTGTGATTACGGCGTGGCGGCCATTTTGAATTGCAAAATTAGTACGTGATTCGTACTCAGCATACGAAAAAACCCCTTAAACGATACCCATCATGAAATTTTGTGATTACGGCGCGGCGGCCATATTGGATTGTATAATTATCACGTGATTCGTACTCAGCATACGAAAAAACCCCTTAAACGATACCCATCATGAAATTTTGTGATTACGGCGTGGCGGCCATTTTGAATTGCCAAATTATCACGTGATTCGTACTCAGCATTCGAAAAAACCCCTTAAACGATACCCATCATGAAATTTTGTGATTACGGCGCGGCGGCCATATTGGATTGTAAAATTATCACGTGATTCGTACTCAGCATACGAAAAAACCCCTTAAACGATACCCATCATTAAATTTTGTGATTACGGCGTGGCGGCCATTTTGAATTGCCAAATTATCACGTGATTCGTACTCAGCATAGCAAAAAACCCCTTAAACGATACCCATCATGAAATTTTGTGATTACGGTGCGGCGGCCATATTGGATTGCAGAATTATCACGCAATTCGTACTCAGCATACCAAAAAACCCCTTAAACGATACCCATCATGAAATTTTGTGATTACGGCGTGGCCGCCATGTTGGATTGCAAAATTATCATGTAATTCGTAGTCATTTTAATGCATTAGGTAGATGGTTACCATGTCGTGAAAACACTTAAAAAGTAAAAGATCACTACATTTACCAAGAGTCGCGTATGGGAATTTTAGTGAAATCCCTTCATCACTCAGGAATTAAGCTGATGGTCTTCAAAATGTATAGCTAAGTACCATCATGGATACATTGACTTACGATCAAAAAACCGCATCAAAATCGATCCACCCCTTGGGCCGTGACGAATTCACAGGACAGAGTTGTTAATTATGAGAATTCGTTAATTGAATTAACGAGTAACTAGTTACAATGTAATTAGATTAACGTGTAATTCCATTACTCAGTAATTAGTTACTGCTAGTACTCATTGTAAATAATTACTCAAGTAATCTGTTACAGAGTAATTGAATTAAGCATAACAAAGTATTGTAATTTGTAACGGTTAATCTAAATACATTTTGCCCATTACTGATATTTTTATACTGTGGCGCGATTTCAACGTAATCTGGCATAATAATTACGAAATAGTTGCGAAAAAAACTGACACAGGTCCTGCCTCCACAAGCGCTAGCGCGAGACTGATCGGCCGTCAGCGGCGCAATTCTATTGCGTTTGGTAGATATTCGTACATGATAACTATGTAAATACTTGTGTATAAAAAAACGTTCGGAAAATGTGTATATAAACTCAATAGCTTTAATTGAGTGCAAAAAAATATATAAAATGTTAATAGTTTAGCCACAGTATTGAAAAAACTTTTCTGAGAGAGTCAACTTTGGGATTTTTTTCTATCTAGTGAAATTTATTGGATCGTGTAACGGGCTTGGAATATGTTTAGCTTATATCCTTAACTATTATATATATATTTATCAGAATTATTAACCCTTTACTTTTTGAGTAGGATTGTTTCCAAAACCTCAAAATCTGACCCACGCGGCCTTAAGATACAAGTTGTTTAGTAACGGATAATTATTTTACCCCGATAGTCGCTAATGGGCTCCGAAAACGATCAATGTGACTTGACAAGTCTCATGTGTACACGTACGTGTACACGTCGTTGCAGACACGTGCAAAGAAACCACGCACACTTAAAGCTAATTTTTAGGGAAAGCTAACCCTTGAGTGGGGTGAAATGGAATAGCCTAATAAAACAGGAGGCCGGAATAGAATATTTAATGGTTTCTGTAGACCAATTTTTTTATACTACCTAGATGGCAGACAAGCTTACGGCCCACCGTAAGGTTGGTTACCGTAGCCGAAGGTACAGTATGCAGAGGCGCTACATACGCGCTGCCGACCCAGGCGCTCTCTCTCTCTCTGCTGATAATGGGTCAGTTTTGCTCGTGATGGAAACTGGAATTTACTCTTGGGTACAGGGGTAGATCACAAGATTGGTTGAAATCTGACAATCTGTACCATTACGCTCGGATGAAGAAATCTCACTAAAGAGATAGATAACTCTCTGTATGCACGTTAACAAGGTCATTAGCAAGAAGCATATAGCAACAATGCACCAGTGTCCAATCACTTGCATTGTTTATGTCACATGAGAGACTTGTCACAATGATAGAGCGATGTTCATGTAGGATGTTTCAATTATTACCTTAGTGACTAATGACCGATAATTATTCTGTTATTGCTCTCTACTCATAGTAAGCACTACAATACTTATATTCATTACTAGATGGCGTCTGTGGCTCTCCCGCTGAACTTCGTTCCCGCATCCCATGGGACTTATTCCAGGAATAGAAGGCAGCCTATGTGTAATTTCGGATTTGGGGAAATGGACGAAATGGACAGCAGGAAAAGCGGTTGGATCGTCCGCTCGGTACAGCCGGCGTCCCCCACAAGAAAATAATAAATGTGTTATTTCAGAATATAATATATCCCTGTACCAAATTTCAGTCAGATCCGTTCAGCCGTTATAGCGTGAAAGAGTGACAAACATTTAGACATCTACACATGAACACACAATCATTTGCATTAATAATATTAAGTAAGATGCTACGCATTAAGGTTGCATGTCCATGGGTCTGTGAATAAATTGTTTATTTTGCTACATAGTGAGTAAAATGGAGTACTTAATAAGTCTATTTTGTTCATGGTGGAAACCGGGCCTTACTCTTGGGTACTTTGTATCTGCAGAAAGGCAATGGTTGGCAGAAGTGTCTCCCTAAGTTCCAAACTCATGGTGTGTTAAGAATGTTCTAGAGACTATGGATCATTCCTTAAATCCAAACAACTTTTTGACTTTTACTGCTCAATTGAGTAGAAAATCATATCACATCAGAAAAGATAACTATAGGCTTACCAAAACAGCTTTCAAAATTTCAGGAGTCCAAATGGAACCAATCACAGAACATGATCATTTTCTTGTAGTTGCTTATAGAGCAAATGGAAGAGAAACTGGAAAGGAAAAGAGGATGGAGCTGAATCTCCAATACTCACAAAAATAGTAGGCACCACGTAAATTGTCTTAATTTTAATTCAAGTTATAATGCGAGTGTATTATATTCTTTCGAACCAGAATAGAATCGAACAAGAAGACTTGAAGAATCTGAAGGTGGATCAGATTAATAAGCCTATGCAAGATCACTGGAAGATTCAATGGGATGCCGTGAAGATTGCTTGGATACCCAAACACATCTCTTGGAGAAAGGAGGTCGGATCGTCCGTCCCCACAAGAAAATAATAATTATATTCTTTCTGGGCCAAGTGCTGCCTACAACATGGCACCTTCTGATCATCAATGTACCGAGAAAACATTGTGGTGACTTTATACAAATTCATAACAGCACAATGTTTTCAGCATTCTTAGATTTTCTTGGAAATGGAGTTTCGTGTGCCCGAGTCTCGACTATCAGCAGGACACACAGGTTGGCTAGACAATGAAGCTTGCTTAGGCCCAGTGATTTAAGATTGGACCTTTTTCATCTCAGAGACAGTCTCTCTTTACAATCTAAACATAGAGTACCTTTATGATTACTCGAAGAATATGACAGTTACTGGTGGTCCATGTTGTCCATTTTGGTATCAAGATTAAAATTAGCCTTTGTAGGTGGGTACATGACAAAAATAAAATCACACGTATTTAATAAAGAGACAGTTTTTTGGAAAGCATGGCCTTACTAAACTTGTAAACATTTTATAAACACATGCCAATAATATTTGTCACATGGCAGGGTGTTTAAACAGGCACATGAAAAACAAAGTAAAGTAGTTAGGCTAAAATGAGATGAATTTTTCAAATGCATATCATTTGTGTTATACATAGATATTTACTATATACTTCCCTAAAACATGAAAAAAATTAAAGGATTTTTTGGAAATAAGTAAATGTGATATCTACCTACTTTGTTATTATTTTGTAAACAATATTAAAACTTTGTTTACCTTTTGATAGGCAACATGCAGTTTGAAATGCTGATTGTGATTACTCTATCTGATAAGGTTCAACAGTATAATTATGTACTAAACATCTTATCTTTCTCCACACATGACATGTATAATGAAAGTCAGCTGATTACATAGGGAGAACACTAACGACTGTCGGTAACAGATTTTTTTATCATATCTAACAACATTTATGAATCAAACCACGATACTCGAACACGAAAATTTCAGCTATGAAAACTATCGCCATGGTAATGACTGAAATGAGAAAAACAAAACTAGAGCAGTGTTGAAAATTCACGTAACAAAAGGTAGGACTAAAATAGATTATATAGATAGAAGTTACCTCGACTTTGCCATCGTAGACCGTTGAGAAAACCATATTGTTAGTACTATTATGAAAGAGATTTTCACTGAACAACGCGGGAGATCGCACTGCCGGCTTTCGTGATCTTGAACTGCCCTTCCGAATGAAAAACGAATTCCTGCAGCGCCGTTCAAACGGAGTTGCGTATTCGGTGAGACATAGGCGGCGCGCGCAGTGTGCTGCCAGAACTACGAGGTAAGTACGACTACCGTAACGCAGAAACCAATTTATTTAGCTATTATGTTTACTAAATATGAGCCCTTTTATGTTTTCGATGTGTCTTTTTGTTGCAACTGCAACTGGCCACCCTCAGGGGTGATAGACTAGATAATTATTTCTAAAATTAAACTTTGAAATTTTGCCAACGCGAAACATTGGCTTAGCAATATCTAGTGTGTCTAGTATTATTTGTGTGCACGACAAGTTTCAATGACTTCAAATCAACAAATTGATACAAGCACATAAACATAAACTTCGTCATTCGCTCTTAAATTTTCAAGTTTCTGTCATTTTTGCCGCGAAAATTATTGACAGATACCGAACAGCGAACTGACGAATTGGATCGATTATCTCAACACAGGGGGACCACAGAATAAGAATAAAAAAAATAAAACCAAAACGGTCACTCAAAATCCACGGACAACCCTAATTTGTTCGAAGTCCCAATCCAAATCCCAACCCTTCTCTGGCAAAAAAAAACCCTAGAAAAAAATCGCACTACGATTTGCATTTCCGTTTCCGTAACGTCATTTTTTAACTCTGGGCTATTGAACCTTTTTTTACTTGTAAATTTATTTTATGTACATGTGAATACAAAAATTAAAATATTTAAAAAAATCCTATTTGGACGTAAAATTTCGCTCACGTGTAACTATTACTTACAAAGCAGTGCTTTGAAAATATCTACATAATTATAGAATTCTCAAGATCATTTGTGTATTTTTGTACATTGTATAATGTATTTATGACACTTAATTTGCACACAAATTAAGTGTCTGCAAAAAAAACAGCTCGCTCAGTGGTAGTCGGATTCGCACTCGGAGGGTTCTACCTATATCAAAAATCGGCAAAAAAATAACGTCTGTTGCATGGGGTTATTTCTGATACTTCGCAATTCGTCCCTCTGTCTGTTTGACATCATGAGACTGCATCTCAGGAACCATAATACATAGATAGAGAGTTGAAATCTTCATCTATCTATTACATAATGTATTTCTGTTGCCACTATAACAAATACTAAAATTAGGGAAAAACACAATTACATTACTAGTAACAACAAAAGGTAGTATATTACCCTGTGGGTACGGTAACTTAAAAAGGTTATTATTATAAAATATACCGTACATTAAAAGTGTAAAAATTAACAATATTAAAGATTGTTATAATGTAGGTAGTCTAATTATAATTACTTTAAAGGACAAAAAGTAAAAGTTTTCCTTTATTTTTGTATGTGGTACACTTGTGTGTAGTAATGTTTATGACTTAAAAGAAATAACTTGAAGGCCGGTAATGACATAATAAGCTAGACGTTATTTTCCAATCTGTAGATATCCAATAATCCCATTTTTAGGGTTCCCTACAAATTGGGTATAATCCGGACTATTACTGTGAGTCCACAGTCTGTCTGACCATCTATCCGTCTATCTGTCATCAGGTTCATAACTGTGATAGCAAGACAGCAGAAAATTTCACAGATGAATTTCTGTTACCGCTAAAACAAAATACAGAAAAAACCTTTAAAGGGTGCTCCGATATAACAAATGTAATTCTTTTAGGCGATTTTGGTACGGAATACTCCGTACGTAAATCCAGCTCGCACTTGGCTGGTTTTATTTATATCGGTTGTATAGTTACCGTTTTCTTTTAGTTTTGTGACGCTGTTTCGATTTTTAACCGATTTACAAAAATGTTGAGGACTCCCAGATACCAATACCTAGTCTATCTGTACTTCGAAAACAAAATTTTGAAGATGCCTAAATTTCTTTATTTCTAAAACCTACATACTTATGGTATGTAGGTACACCTACTTTCATGAATAAGGTCCACAAAAGGCAGTTGTAAGATATTTGTGAAAATGATATTATTGCTATGCAAAAGTACTAATATGTATACATTTGTGTACATGACACAGTCATGTTATCGTCATTGAAACTCGCAAAGTACCTATACTTAGCATAAGAAAAAAATAGACCGAATGCTTTACATTCTACCACCGCGTGATAATTTTTGTGAGTGAGGACAAGTGAAGTGTATTGTGATGGAGTTGTGTGATTGATTTGTTAAGTAGATGTAAGCTGTATCTACTCTATCAATCCATACCTATATTTCCAGTTGCAAAAGTATGATTTTATGAAATTAATAGTCAATGCCGCATATTGCATTATCACATAACAAAATAAGTTTTTAGGTTAGGTTATTGTAACAAAAGAATCAAAAAGAAAAATATGTTTAAGTAAAAGAAGATTGCCGTATACTACCTGCTATATTATTTGTAATAAAAAAATCTGAATTTGAGCCTGGTGATGGTTTAACAAAAATGTCAGCCAAGCCAAGTATAAACACAAAGAATGGTTATTAATAGCCGGGTGGCTAATAGTTCCATTAACAAATGAAATCAACTGGACAATACCATTAAATGATAAAATGAAACTAGTATAAATAGATCATGTGATTATAACTCGCATTTTAATTGTCAGCTGTTTTTAAAAAGTTAATATTAACTTCACAAACTTTGTTTGAAGTACTTGTAGGTTAGGTTAATAATATGTTGTAGATTATATTGTAAAGTATTTTAACTGGATACTTACAAATGCCATTAGTTTTGAATAAATTCCAATTTATTTTTTTGTTGGAAGCTTCGACAAAACAACCACTTTCAATAACTAACTATGTATCTACTACTGCTGTGTTACAGTGCTATCTTGGCAAAGTTTGACAGAACAGATACTGCAAGGAGTAGGATTGATAGTAGGCCTGTTAAAGGTCAGTCCAATGTCATAGACATGTAGATGGCAACGGCAGCCATTTTAAAATAAATGCTAAACAAGCTTTTTAAATATTATAATATTAAATATATACCTAATATAGAATAGAGACATATAGGTACCTACTTCGACTGTGGGTATTACGTTATGTTTAACAATTGATTGACTGTGGCATCTCTCTAAGTACAAAACCATTTCTGTATTTTTATTTTATTTAATAATAGATTTTCAAATTATTAAATTATATCGAAAAACATCAAAATGTTTACAACATCTGACAGCGTTGTATGGCCACATAAATCAAAAGAAGTAGGTAGGTAGGGAAGGTACCTACAGTACAAAAGTAGGTAGGTGATAGAAATTTTTTAATCTTTGTGATTAAAGGAAGTTAAATTTTTATGCAGATTTTGGCACACAAAAGAAAGCGACCATGTAGACCTGTAATACATCATATGGGCTCCCGACACGATCATTTTTTATTTATTTATTTATTTATGTACACACTACAATACAAAAAAAACAAACAGAAGGAGGAAACACAGGTACAATGGTACTGCTTATTTCTAAAAGAAATATCTACCAGCAGACCGGCGAGAGGAGAGCGTGAAAAATAAGAAAAGTAAAAGTAAAAGCGTGTAATTAAAACAACAGGACAGGATTCAATTAACACACATATACAAAGGGGGGGGGGGGGGGAGGTAAATTCTATTAAATAGATAAATAATATATGTATAAATATATATCTATATAAATAAGAAATATATTATAATATAATAAATATATATAGATAAATATACTTAGAAACATAAATATGCTTACATGAATAAATAAGTTTAAAGTGTAGACAAATAGTAATCACGGACTTTCCTTTTAAAAGTAGTTATAGTTCTGCTGTCTCTGACAGCAGGCGGAAGAGAGTTCCACAATCTGACTGCATGCACTGAGAAGGAATATGAGTAGAAATCGGTTTTATGATTCGGAGTTTTGAGAATTGAGCGTAGATTAGAGCGACAGGGAGCATCAGGAGAGCGAAAAAAGGAAAACCGCTCCCTCAGATAAGACGGAGAGGATGGATTGTGAAGGATATTGAAAAGGAGGCAGAGGATTCGAGTGTTCCGGCGAAGACGGATTGGGAGCCACTTGAGTTCTTTGCGAAAGTGGGAAACATGATCATATTTTCTAAGATTAAAAATGAAACGTATACATAAATTTTGCAACCTCTCAAGTTTGTTAAGAAGCTCCTCGGTGGCGTCTAAATAGCAAGCATCAGCGTAGTCAATAATGGGTTGAATAATAGTTTGAGCAAGACTAATTTTCGTTTTCAGGGGCAGGAGACTCTGGAGGCATTTCAGAGAGTGAAATGAAAAATGCACTTTCTTACTGACATCACTAATGTGAGCGCTCCAGGATAACGTGGTGTCCATAATTACACCCAGATTTCTTACAGTATCCGCGTACGGGATCTGAATGCCGGCCAGAAGAACTGGATTCAGTCCAGATACCGGAAGAACGCTACATTGATATTTACTACCAATAACGATAGCTTGCGACTTTGTAGGGTTTATACGTAATCCAACCGAATTAGCCCAGTCACTCAGTCGATCCAAATCTTGATTGATTGATGATATTCCAAAATGGGCGTCAGTAGCTGAAAAATGGCGGTACAGCTGCAGGTCGTCAGCATAGAGATGGAAGTTACTGGAAATAAGACTTGTAGCAGAATTGATGAAGACAGAAAATAAAAGAGGAGATAGAACGCCACCCTGAGGAACACCCGCAGAGAGTCCGCACCACTCCGACGACGTCTGACCAATACGGACACACTGAGAGCGTCCCCGAAGGTAAGAGTCAAACCAAGATATAGCAGAAGGAGAGACATTTATAGACTTCAAGGTACCAAGTAGCACATCGAAATCCACACAGTTGAATGCATTGCTGAAATCAATTAAGACTAGGAGAGTTAACTCCTTTCGCTCCATAGCCCAGCGGATGTCATCCGTTACTTTCGAATCGACGATCATGCCTTGCTATTGTCAAGCACGTATTAATGGAAGTTGCTTCAGTGTGCGTGATTTCTTTGCATGTGTGTACCTATGCATCGACGTATACGTGCACATGAAATTCTACGTGCTTAACAATTGCCAATTGATCATGTCGGGACCCCTTAACACACTAAAATCAAGCTATATCTAGTACATACCTACCTACTCCTAGTCCTAGTTTTCCTACCTATACCTACCTAGTTTAGTGATAAGGCCGCCCATTGTACCTGCTCTTGTAAGGAATCTATGTGCTCTGTTTATATTTACATGGTGTACAATAAAATGTATAATAAAAAAATAAATAAATACTCCTAGTCCTAAATGCGAACTAGGTGGTACTTTGAAAAAGAAAAGTAAATAACTTCCCGTCCTAAGCCCGACAATGTTATTTTTTATGTTTTATAATTAGTATTTTTTTCCAATATAGGGTAAACCACCCAATTATTGGCACTTTTAGAATGAATTATTGGCACTTTAGTTAAGAGTATATTTCGAAAAATAAGGGAAATCTAGTTTATTTCAGTTCGGTGTTGCCCATTATGTAGTTGTAGGTATGCATTAAAAAGTAAAATAGCATTCTTTTTCTGTTAGAAATGGGCAAAATTACCTAAAGTGCCAATAATTGGAGGAGTGCCAACGATTGGGTGGTTTACCCTAGGTACTTTCAAACACTCAGGAATGAATAAATAGTTGACCATCCTAGTTAACAGTTCAAAACTTCAAACCAAATCCAAGCCTTGGCTAGCCAAGTAAGGTTGTCAAAAATTTAACGGGTGTACTACGCCAAATCGAAATGCCAAATAATCGAACGTTCAAAATATCGAACGTTCATTATATCGAACGTTCAAAATATCGAAGATTACAATATCAATGTTCGATATATTAAACGTTCGATATTTTGAACGTTCGATTATTTGGCATTCGATTTGGCATAGTACACCCAAATTTAATTTACATGAACAAATAGACGATGCCCGCGGTTCAACTCACGTCGATTTCTGATTCTGTATTCCATGGGAACTTATTCTGATAATACGTTATTAAAAGAGCAAGCAGCATAATGCATGTGTTATTCAAGACAATAATCAATATTTGTACCAAATTTCAACCCGATCCGTTCAGGAGTTCAAGCGATAGAGTAAGAAAACTTCAGATAAGTATTCACACTCACTAACATTTACATATAGAACACAACCACAAGTGAGGTTATTGAATTATAGTGCTGAATAAAGTAAGTAGGTAGTAGTTCGTGGTAAAAAAGTAAACCCTTAAAATATTCTGTAATAATTTAAACATACCTAATGTTTACACAAAACTTAAAAGCAATTGTCATTGTTTCGTCACGAAAAAAAGAAATATAGTTAAAACATACTTTGATGGTGGTGGTCCCATTAGTTCCATTAGTGCCATTGGTAACTTTCATTGTGCAGGTTTTCGTAGACAAATTGATTTTATAGACACGTAAACTCTTCAAAATCAGTTGCGGAAATGTTCCCTTTCGAGCGTTGACCTCTAGTTCAGATTAAACTTCTATCTACCCTCTTCTATCGTTATCAACTGTCAATACAGTTTGTCTATAAAGTCGTGAAATTAAATGAGGGCGCTGCTGAATGCATGTATGCAACCCTATATAGTACGACCAAAATGATTTTGATACGAGGAGTTCGTTCCGAGTAAAATCTTACTAATATTATAAATGCGACAGTTTGTGAGTGTGGATGTTTATTACTCTTACACGCTCGAACGGTTAAAGGGATCTGGCTGAAATTTGGTACAGGGATACATTATAATCTGGAATAACCATAGCTACTTTTTAATCCGGGAATAAGTTCTTACGGGAAGCGGGAACGGGAACAATACAAATATTATAAATGCAAAAGCTTATGAGTGTGGATGTGAGACTCTTTCACGCTCGAACAGTTGAACTGATCTGGCTGAAATTTGGTACAGGGATACATTATAGTCTGGAATAACACATAGGCTACTTTTCATCCCGGGAATAAGTTCCTACGGGAAGCGGGAACGAGAACAAATTCGACACGGGCGAAGCTGCGGGCATCAGCTAGTGAGTTAATAAATAAAACACATTATACATTTTTAATTTTGTTTCTGTTTTATTGAATCAGATCCAGAATAAAGTTATTGAACCAGATCCAGAAGCCCCGGTCTAATAGCGTCTTACAACCCACCAGCAGGTGCCTAGCAGTCCCAATTGCTTCGCCACAATCATGTAATTACATGTTTTATCTGTAACTTTCTCCCATCTGACAAGGATTTTTTTAGCGCAGTGCACAAATAATAAAATCGTCTATTTCTTTCTTTGCCGACTTTTCTGTGTTTCCCAGGAGTTTCAAACTTTCCTTCATTATTAAAACCTTCGTTAACTATTCGCCTAACTGTACTATCTGATTTTCCTGAAAAGAGTAAAAAAAGAAAATTAATTACCTAATGGAAACAAACTATTTTGACATGAAGCAATTAATTCAAAATAAAAAATTGGTAGAAAACCAGATTAAACTGAGTATCAAAAATGTAGATCGTACTATAAAATAACCTACTAACAATGTTATTCTAACAACTGACTTACATTATAGGTAGATTGTAATTCTGTAATTCTAACCTAAAAATATGCAACGTAAACAATGCCTTTTTTTTGTCTCCAAATTGTAAATTCAGTAAATTTGTAACTTCAGACAGATTCAAAACAAACAATAACACGATTACATACCCACCAAAGATGCTGTTCGCTCATAAACATCCTCAAAATCCCACAACAATTGTCCAGCTTGGTACTCCGCGAAACATCACTGGAAAACTTTAAAAATCACTTCCTGCGCACCACTCCGATTTTCTTTACTCATTTCTCAAACCTTAATGCGTAGTTTGGTTTCAATTTGTTGCAGTTTAATCCAAACATTAAAGTTACGTGAGAGAGTAAACGAAATTCGACGATAGCATTGACAACTGACGTACTTATGTTTCTTGTTGCCAGTGTTGCCACACACATAACTATTTTTAGTTCCTCAAACATTCATTTCACGACTCTATAGACAAACTGTACGTAAATATTTAAAAAAGAAAGTTGCGCATCGCTACTTACTCATCGGTAGAAAATGAGTATGAACTGTTAAATTCATAGGATATCACGCGACTATTATTATAAATAATAATTATTTTGCATAGCAAAGCTAAATATTGCAAAAAAGTCTACAAACAGAACTAGGTATAGCTGGGCAAAAAATAGGTAGAATTTATTGGTAGCATCACTGTGCAGTTCTAATGGCAACCCGTTGGAAAGAACCACCAATCTGAATCCAGTTGCCAATAAATGTTAATAAACCACCAATCAAAATGTAAACGTCATTATTTGACTGACAAATTCGATGTTCATGACAGCATTTTGACAAAGTAGCCAGCATACAAAATATTGGTTCCGTTTCCAGACCTTTTTTTGCCAAGTTGAAGCCTAACCGTAATCCGTTTTTTGACTTTTTTTCCAAGCTTAGGCTGAGGCCGCACTTGCGGTTTCTAACCTCAAAATGTCAAAATCAAAGAAATCAAGTCAAAGTTTGATATTTTGAGGTTAGAAACCGCAAGTGCGGCCTAATCGTCACTTAAATTGCCTTTACTCTCTTAAGGGGTCCCGACACGATCAATTGGCAATTGTCATGCCTCGTCAACATCATGTGTACATACACGTCGATGCACACACACATGCAAAGAAATCACGCACACTGAAACATTTTCCATTCATAAATATCAGACTTGACTCAATATATTGACCCGTGTCGGGAGCCCATTACAGATATGTGGCTCCACCCTAATTACGGTCATTTTTTTTGTTATGCAAGATGTAGATCTACTCCGAGAAAAAATGAAATGTCCCCTGAATGAGAGCACTTTAGGTAAAGGAAATATGGTCTTTGTGCTTTTAATAGCTGCTAGACAAGCAGCACGACGAAGTTCAGTAACAGACCTCCTTTTAAGCCCATAAGGAGGGGCTGCAAAAACGATAGTGAGATAGGGAGGGCAACGTGTGGTTTTAGCTGGTACGAGTCCGAAGGCATCTTTGAGGATATCCAATAGAAATCGGTTGTGGTACGTCTGACCGCACCACATCGCCGATTGAATCCCTTAAGTTTAACTGTTTCATGAGTTTCACTACAAGAGATGCTGAAGACAGTACAAATGGAAGGCTGCAGATTTAAGCGAAAGTATTTTTCACCCGGCTGAAACGTACATGTTTCCCGCGTTCTAGTAGGTATTTGTTCATAGGAAATTGAAATTGGTAGTTTTGTATGTAATATATTTTCAATCAAATAAGCCTATAGCAGTTCACTGTTGGACGTAGGCCTCTACCAAATTAAGCCACAATACACAGTCCTGCGTCTTCTGCATCCAGTCACTCTGCGATCTTCTTTAGGTCGTCGGTCCATCTGGCCGAGGGTCGTCCTTCCTACACATAGTGGCAAAAAAAAATTAAGTCTATGGTGCTACGCCACGTGTACCAAGTCGCGGTCTCCACTCCTGAACTCGCTTGCTCCACCGACCACTGGTTCTCCTACAGATGTGGCCACCCCATTGCCACTTCAAAACGCACATCTGCGAGCTATGTCGACCACTTTGGTCCTCTTACGGATAATATCGTTCCGTATTTTATCCCTCAGAGATATAATAGGTAAGTACCTACATAACGTTATGTAGCCTAGTAACTAGGCACAAATTCTATCGAGCAACGAGACCGCAGCCATCGGTAGTTCTAGCTATTGTTGAAGCGGGTTTAATTTGATTTGTCACGGAGCCGGCGGGCGTATACACTTATGTATGAGAGATGAGGAACTTAGTAATAAAACCATAGATTTAGAATTTTTCGCTACTCTCTTCTAAATCTATGAATAAAACAGAGAATCATTTAACTTATTTTATTATCCAAATTGAATTTACAATGAAATGAACGTTAATTATAATAATAACATTTTGTTCGATAATAAAAACAAAATTATACAGCTACTGACAAGAATTTTACCTTTTTGAAAGGTTTTTGGAATGGCATCCGCGATAACATATAAAATTAATTTTTAGCTTCGGTAGAGTATGTGAGTCGAGCATCTGATAAAATGAGGTGGATTGTAGTGGCTCTTTTTTTTCTTCGAGCTTGGTGCTATGCTAGCACTGATCTTAATACGAGTCCTATTATCTATGTAATAATAAAGACATTTCACTACATACTTAGGCTGAGGCCGCACTTGCGGTTAACGCGGTGGTTTCTAATTTCAAAATGTCAAACCATTGACTTGATTTCATTGGTTTTGACAGTTTGATGACATTTTGAGGTTAGAAACCGCAAGTGCGGCCCCGGGGTAAGAGTCAATTTTAGTACTTTACACTCACTATGGTGTTTGGGGTTCAACTCAACAAAAAAAACTGTCATTTTTTTAAAGATAAACCCAGCGTGATATGGGAGCTATAAAATATACATTTTTATACCATGTGAGAGCTTGTAGCATGCTTTTTATTTACAAAGAGAAACTAAATTGGTTTTATTTATATACATTGTAACTGGGTAAATAAGAAAAAAAAATACAGAGATAAGCAATACAAGAAATATACAGGATGCCAATGAAAAAAAAATACATTACGATTTTAAAATGTCCAAAATTGCCAACTATAAAAAGTTTAGATATTGCCACTACAATCGCCTCCTCATATTTAAAACTAGTTAAAAATTAATACTAAAGACTTTAACCTTTTCCAATACATTATGTAATTAGTTCTACAGTCGTTTTAGCATTATTTTCTTTTTATTTTAGTTAGGAAGTCGTAGATAAAGTATTTTTAAATTAGTAGTAAACGCATCTAGGCCAGAGGGGCAAGTGCGAGTTTTTGTCGACATTCACGGCGCGCCAATTCGTATGGAATCGACACCCCGCCACCTAGCTGTAAACGCGGGAACTTGTCTCAATTCCATATAAATCGGCCTTAACGCGCTCACCCGTGAATGTTGAAAGGCGCACGCCGAAACTAGCACTTGCCCCTGAAATTTTAATTTTAAATAAAGATCGTAAACTTATCACGAAATTTCGTGTTGAGGAGTTTCATGCATGACTCAATAAAGATATTTAATTACAGGATACGAATTGTTCCTTTATTTCCCATGGCACTACCAGTAGTATGAAGGAAAACTTTTCTTTACCGTGACACTACTGGCAGTGGTATTTTGTTGCACAGTAAAGCAAGTAATACTATATAACACCCCAAGAATATAACAGACTTGGTTACGTATTGTACATTATACACATTTTACGTGTACGTGCAATGCTTGCGCGATAAGTTTTAAGGCACGCTTGGAGAGTTCCTTCCCTAGCATGCATCAATTTATCGGGCACGTGTAGTATAGGTATAATGTATAACACAATACCCATATGTATTGTGATCTACAATAATTCAACCCCAAAGTTTGCAAAAACGACTGTAAACTTACAAAAGGAAAATAACTATTTTTTAATAATGTTTGGATACACATAGAAATAAAACTAGATACACTTTTAAGCTGCCAGTATAGAAAAATACATAGTTTTTATGGTAGCAAATGTTAGCTGTAACGTTGCAACTGTAGAAGATACATTTAAGATTCTGCTTTGAATCATAATATGAGAACAATTTCTTAATATGGAGTATGGTTACTTGCTGTCAGTGCAAGTGTCTATGAAAAATAAAAAATCTTTATTCATACGGGTCACAATGCCAAATATAGCCAGATAGAGAGAACATACACCATTGACAGGGATTTAGGAAGATTATTTGCTTCAATACCTAACCAGAAGAGCGAGTAAGATATATTTTGACAGCCTATTCAGTAAATTTTGTTGTAGTTCGGCCAATGACATCAAAAACTGTCTAATATTTGAATAGGTTACGAAGACGTTTTTTTTAAAATACTTTATGTATGCGATAAGTTGAGGTACGCTCCAGAAGAAACTCTTCCAAGCGTGCCCTAACTTATCGGGGACGCGTATTATGTTACAAACAGTTTTTAGTAAAGTTCCGACATCGCTATACTGGTACGCAAACTTTATCCTTTAGTACTCTTCTATTGTTGCAACGTGACATTGTAAAGTTGTAAAAAGAAAGCAATCGCCTTTTTTAGCAAGCAAAGTTATCGTTGTAGTCTCGAAGTTTAAGTTAATCTAAGTTTCGTGTGCGTATGTGTTTGTTGTGTTACAAGATTACATTCAATTTATATTTGAACCTTGTAGAAATGTTGACAAATCTCGTTAGGGTTGCCTTTTTTCTTTAAGAAAATTGATTCCATAGAACTTTGGAATACTCGAATCCCGGTGGCTACTACCTCTGTGTGAGATATAGGTACTATTTGTGTGGGCGCGACAGATGGATATTAATGAGTCATTTTATGAAAATTTGTTTCACAGACAGGACCGTTGCAAATGGTATTTAAACTATGTCATTTTATTAAGCCACAGAAGGATCTTGTTTGGATGCACACTTGTGCAAATCTGCACAGTAATACACTCAATAGTGAAAAACATTTTTGAATTTACTAGAGTAGGTACTAGAGTATTTCGTTAAATTAGGAACTGACATTCAGTAGTAGTTTTATTTATCCACTAGCTGAGCCCGCAACTTCGTTTACGTCACATAAGGTGTATGAAAGGAAAGGTATTTCTTCATCAGAGTCATCAAGCAGCGTCTGAAACTGCCCTGTTTGCTTAATCATAAAAGAGCTTAATGATTAAGCCAACACGCCAGTTTAGGTTCACTCACATTCAAAGAAACCCCTACAATTAAAGTTTTCAAAATATCTGATTCTTAAAAGTGTTATAACTCTTTTATTTCTAAACCGATTTACATAAAACAAAGGCTAAATGTTAACTGGAGCAAACCTCAACACAATAAAAAAAACCGCATTGCAATCGGTTGAGCGGTTACTGAGATTAGCGTGCACAACCGTACAGACAAACAGATATACAGACATACAGACATACAGACAAACAGACAAAAATTCTAAAAATCATTGTTTTGTGATCTATTGCGTTCATAAAGCCCCCCTATAATATTTTTTCTTATTTATCTTCCATGTACAGACAGCGACCTGTTACGATTTTATTATATGTATTGATTGATTTTCGGATAGGCAAAGGCAATTTGAGCCATACAGCCAATTCTTGTATATTTATTATCTCTTCATTTTGCTTTAATAAGTCACAGTCCTCGTCCTCTAAGTCCAGTCAGTCAGATATACACAAATAAATGAACTTTCGATCTTGAGAGAATGAATGAATGAAATGTTGATGACAGTTGTAATCGTATAGGTGAAGGTATTAAAAAAAAACACTAAAATTGTCTTAGCCCGGGGCCGCACTTGCGCTTTACCGCGGTTCTCGAGTCTGGCAACACAATCGAACTGTCAAAAATTTTAGCTCTCTAAAAATATTTTTAAAATTAATTAGATAATTAGTATTTAAACAATTTTAAACCAACTAAAACCAATATCATCACATTAATAGTGTCCTAAAATAGTCAGATAATTTAATAAAAGTGTTCTGTCCGTGTATTTTGGTGTAAAAAGTGACGAGACAGGTACCCGGTTTTTTCGAATGTTGAATGTTTTCTTTTTCACGTAAATACATACTAAATCGACTGTTTCTCGTGAGTAGAATTATTATACTTGTATAAGCGTTTACTCGACGTTGACGACGGTCGGTGTATTTGCGTAAGTACATAAAAATATTAAGTATAATTTTATTGCCGGTACATACATAACCTTGTTACTTCTTACCATAAACTGTACAAAGAGCTCCATCATCAATATAATTCGCGTTTAATTGCACTTACTTATTAATAATATGAATACCCGTAGTCGCAGAGCTCTCGGCCGCCAGCAGGAGGAAACCAAACTTCAGTTGGTGTTGCTGGAGCTTAAATCTAAAACAGAGCTCTGTGAACAGTTGGAGAAGGAAAGAGAAGAGAATGAAAACTTATTGATAAACGCTTTGAATGACACAAAAAAATTAAAATGCGAATTATCAAAACTTCATGTTAGTTATGATGACATTGTTGCGGAGCGGGACCACCTTCAGTCAATAGTAGATAGGTTCCAAGAGTGCAGTGACGAGTATGAGAAAACTTTGAGGAGGACTACCTTTCTGGAACAGGAGCTAAGGGATGCCCAGGGACAGATCTCACACCTGGAAGAAGCTGCTGAGAAAGTTACTGCTCAACAAACTGATAATCTTTATAGTGAGTTAATGAGTGGTATCCCGCAGTTTATTCCTTCTGCAAATTCTCAAAACCTGGACTTGACTACTATAGATCTTACAGGTGACAGTCCATATCAACAGGACAAGTCGGTTTTGTTTTGCAGCAGAAATAAACTAAAAAAATATCTTAGAATTAAAAAGTTTATACAAAAATCAAAAAAGCAATTAAAACTGCATAAAATGTTAATCAAGAAGTGTAAAAATATAGGTTCTTGTTTAAAATTTAGAGAACAAGCTAAATTGTCAATGTTAGAGCTGGAACAAAGCCATTTAAAATATTGCACTGACACACAAAA
Organism: Miltochrista miniata; assembly: GCA_933228765.1. Lineage (NCBI taxonomy): Eukaryota > Metazoa > Arthropoda > Insecta > Lepidoptera > Erebidae > Miltochrista > Miltochrista miniata. The sequence goes on along the minus strand of OW121758.1, from coordinate 31,830,205 downwards.
ATTAGAATCAAAAATACAAAGTTTGCAATTTGAGCTACAATATATGACTAAAAAATATGAATGGTCCCTTAAGGACTTTACTAAATGTTCTTTAACCATAGATAAGGTACTCAAAACATCAAATGATAACACTGAGCGCCTTAATTGTTTCCTAAATGACCACTCGTGCAATATTAACTGCCCTAAAGCAATTGAGCCGGTGGAGGCTCAGGGCGAACCGGTTACCGCTGAGCCCCTAGCTCCCATTACCATGTGCTCACCCAGTACATCAGTGGATATATTGTGTGACAGTGTAAATAATAGTAATAGTTGTACTAAATTAATTGTATTTAGTGATGATATTGGTACCAATCTTAGTTCATTTTTAAAACAAAACTTAAATTCAAGTTATTACTCGGTTATTAATAATTGCTATCCGGGTGCTTCATTAAGTGATATTATGCAAAAGATAATAGAATATAAATTTGACGCTAACAGTAAAATAATAATTTTCTGTGCAAACAGGGGCAAAATTAGCAATGATGATTTGTCCCTGTACATGAATTACATCTTAAACTTAAATGCCATACAAGTTGTAATGTTCACACTTCCATTTATAAAAGGTGTGCCAGATTCGGAAAATTCATTTAGATATAAGATGAATTTACGTTTAAACTTAATAAGTCAGTATAATAATAAATTTAATGTAATTGACTTTAATTCTGTATTTGACACAAATTTGTCACATAGCAAGTATAAAGTCTATAATAATCACAAGGGTAGGTATTGTCTACCCAATTATTATAAAAGACAAATAGCAAGTTTGCTATTCAGTTATTTTTACTCTTTAGCCAAAAACTTGGCTGACAAAACTGCTTTATTTGAGCAGAGTAGATTTAGGACTTTGGAATCTGTTCCAAGTAATTTAAATTAACTTCTGGGACAACAGAGGAATTACCCTCTAGCCAAAATTGTAAATTGATAGAGTTGAATTTAATTGCAAACCATAACTATATCGGAAACTGTCCTCCGAACAAAACTAAATTTAAAAATGTAAATTATATCAGCCTGGTGCATTATAATATTGCAACATTAACGCAGGTCAAAGAGTTTGAATTGGAGCTGTTCATGAGCTCAGAAAATATTGAAATTGTTTGTCTTACAGAGCATATGCGTAAGGAGTATGAGCTCATGTTCAGTTTCAGTAGTCACCGGGTTGGTAGTGCGTTCTGCAGGGTCAACACAACACGGGGGGGTTCGTTGATTTTATTAAATAAGAAATTAAAGTATAAGGAACGGAAAGATGTTGTGTCCCTCTCTGTAGAGTGTACAGTTGAAATATCATGCGTAGAATTGGAGCAATTCATAGTAGTATGCGTATATAAACCTGGAGTCTCACCCTTTTGTGAGTTTGAGGAAATAATGGATAAAGTGCTATTTAAACTTGGAAAAACTAATAAACACCTAATAGTGTGCGGTGATTTTAATGTTAATATACTTATAAATACGCGTCAGACCAATGATATCTTAAATTTATTTAAATCACACAATCTCACTAACTTATTTTTAGAGCCTACTAGATATTGTGATACAACAGCTACTTGTCTGGACAATATATACAGTGATATGTTGCCAGAAAGTAAGAGTATTATAAATAAGATAAAATCAGATCATACTGGGCAAATAGCATCTTTCAAGATCACAAGAGAAAAAGTTAAAAGACGTAAAATATTATGTAGACCAGTAACTGGTGGCCGCTTGGAACGTATGCGAGTTGGACTTTGCAATAAACTTCCATTTTTAGACACTGGCTTAGATCCAAATGTAAGTTATAAGTTATTTTTTGATTCCTTTTACAATGAATTCAACTCCATATTCAAGTCTAAGGAAGTCACAATCGGTGACAGGCCAGCCTTCAGTGAATGGGCCACTGAGGATATACATAAAAGTAGATTAAAACTGTATGAACTATACTCAGAAAGACAGCTTAATAGAACAGATGAATTTCTAACTTATGTTAAAATTTATTCAAAAAAGTTTAAAGCAGACTGCTTAGCGGCCAAAAGAAAGTATATAAGTAATAAAATTATCAATAGTGTAGACAAAGTTAAATCTACTTGGAAAATAATTAACGCAGAAAGAGGCCAAGCAAAATCAAATGATAATAATTTTAAACTTAAAGTAAATGGTAACATAATTACAACAGATGCCGAAGTCGCTAACGAATTTGAACAATTTTTTTCTCGTATTCCAGTAGATTTGACCAGAGCCCTAGGTTCTTCTACCCCAATAGCAGAATCCTTGTTAAAAGCAAATGTTCCTTGCTGTAATGAAATATTCAAATTCAGTAAAATTAGTTTACACACTATCATAAAAACTTTTAAATCTTTAAATATTAAGAAAACGGCTGACCTCTGGGGAATTTCTGTACATTTAGTTAATTCGTTAATTGAAATGGTTGCTCCTGAATTATCAATAATATTTAATAATTGTGTTGATAGTGGTGTGTTTCCTGACTTAATGAAGTTTAGTAAAATAACTCCTCTGTTTAAATCGGGTAGCACCTCGGATCCGTCCAATTTTCGTCCTATTTCTGTACTACCCACGTTTAGTAAAATCTTTGAAAAGGTAATGCTTAATCAAATGCAAAATCATTTTAATACAAATAAACTATTCCATACTAAACAATTCGGTTTCACGCGCGGTCGGTCTACCACGGATGCTGGAATCAAATTATTAGAGTATATATATGAGGCCTGGGAGGAGTCGTATGATGCTTATGGTGTATTCTGCGACCTATCTAAGGCCTTCGATTGCGTCCAGCATCAGACTTTAATTAAAAAACTTGATCATTATGGGATCCAGGGGACGGCCTTGGATTTAATTAGTTCTTACCTAAGAGATAGAGTACAGAAAGTAGTTATAAATGGTAAACAGTCACATGGTTCTGCTGTAACAATGGGGGTGCCCCAGGGTTCAATTCTGGGACCTTTTCTATTTTTAGTGTACATAAATGATCTCCCTCACCTTATAAGAGACGATCACGAGGTAGTTTTGTTTGCTGATGACACATCTTTAATATTTAAAGTTGAACGTGGACAACGCGATCTTGACGAAGTAAACAATGCCCTCTCTAGGGTAGTCCACTGGTTTAACGCAAATAATTTATTGTTAAATGAAACTAAAACAAAATGTATTAGATTCACCTTGCCAAATGTTAGGCTCGTTAACACCAGTATTAAGATTAGGGATGATCAAGTAGAATTGGTCGATGAAACTGTCTTTCTGGGCATAAAGTTAGACTCCAACTTGCAGTGGGGGCCTCATATCGAGAAAGTCTCGGGCAGACTGAGCTCTGCAGCCTATGCCGTTAAAAAGATCCGACAACTGACAGACATTAGAACAGCGCGTCTTGTCTACTTTAGCTATTTTCACAGTGTCATGACCTATGGCATACTATTATGGGGTAACGCCGCCGACATCGAATCTATCTTTGTGTTGCAGAAAAGGGCTGTCCGGGCTATCTATGGTATGGGGATTCGGGAGTCATTAAGAGAAAAGTTTAAGGATATCAACATACTTACTGTGTATTCACAGTACATATATGAAAACTTATTATATACTCATAAAAATAACAGTAAATTTATTAAAAATAGTGATATCCATAATCTAAACTTAAGAAATAAGAATAAATTGGCTGTACCTAGATTTAGGCTTAATAAAATAAGCAATTCTTTTGCGGGCAATTGTATTCGAATGTACAATACATTGCCGACAGCCATATCAGGTTTGTCAGTTAATAAATTTAAAAAACTAATAAAACTTAAATTGTGCCAGAAAGCTTATTATAGCATTAAAGACTTTCTAGAAGACAAGGCTGCCTGGCAGTGACACGAATTGCTCCTTTCTACATTAAAAAAAAACTGTATTAGATACTAAGATACTAGAAGAGAAGGGACCAGACTGAGTTTCTTGGGGTGTTCTTCTCAGTCTGTAGTATTTCCGAACCCCCGGTAGAGTCACAAAAATTTTGACAAACCTAAATAATTTTTTAAAAATTTCAAAGGGAATAAATTTTATTTTATTTTATTTTATTTTATATTATTTATTTTACCGCGGCGGTTTCTAACCTCAAAATGATATCAAACTGTCAAAATCAATGAAATCAAATCAAGGTTTGACATTTTGAGCTTAGAAACCGCCGCGGTAAACCGCAGATGCGGCCTCGCACTTACATTATAAAGTAGCATTATTATGTTTATGGATAAACAATTAATGTCGTATTTGTGACGTTTTGGACAATTTGCAGGAGTCACATCAGCTTTTCTACTATGAACATACATGATATGCAGTGATCTCAAATGAGTGTGGGGTTATGCTCTGTCTGGCTCGTGAAAAACTATTGTGTTCGTAGTGAACTAAGGTTACATATGAAATTATTTTATAAGGAATTAATCTTAGTGATGTCAAAATTCCATTTGTAGTGAGCGAATAGAACCAAATTACGCACTGGGCACATAACCTATGCAAAAACAGAATTCCACAGCTCTTCATGTACATTCTTTCTCCTTGCAATGTCTAATGCAGATTTTTTTTTATATAAAAATACAAGGTGTTTTTATAGAAGAGGAGAGTTTAATTAGAATTTTAATACTGTTTTATTGATAAGATACAATCAAACCCAAAATATACCTACATATTGTTTAAAGAAATCTATTAAAAGGATAGTGAATAATTCAATCACCGGGCAATACAATTGGGTTAAAGTACTTGGTTCTGAACTACTAACATAAAAAGTGCCATAAAAATATATCTCTATTTTAAAACTTCTATCTACTTATTAGAGTGAAGATTAGTTTGACTTTGTGACTTATTGTAAGGGAATTATCGATATGTAATAAAACTAAACAAAAAACCAGACTGTGCAGCTCATATGGCAACCTGTTAGAAAGAACCACCAATCAGTGTCCACTTGCCAATAAACGTCAATAAAAAATACATACATAACATCACGCCTGTCTCCCAACGGGGTTGGCAGAGACCATGACTTTTCACTTGCTACGATCCTGGCAGACAACTTTCGCTTCTTCAACTTTCATAAGTGTCTTCATTTAAGGGCATGCTCTTCGGTTAAGGGTACTCTTGACCTGGCCTTTTCTCAGAAGATTATCGATTTGATCAACATGAGTATGCAGAGGTTGATCCCTACCAGTTTTCCCATTTACTCTCACCTCATAAATCTGTTACGTCAGCCTATTTTTATTAATTCTCTCCACATGTCAAAACAAACAATAAAAAATAACAAATCAAATTGTAATACGTCATTATTTGACTGAATTATGTGTGACGTTATCGACAATGTAGCCAGCATGCAAATTTTTTGTTGTTTGTAGACTTATTTGCCAAGCTATAATGCCATTAGTCACGAATAACATTAACACAGCAGTTGTCAATTTGAAGATATTATTTAATGGACAGCTTGAACAGAAAAATTTCCAACAGCAGTCTGAGACCCTGGTGGTCCAAGGTCACTGACTGTTGTTGGAAATTTTGAAATATTGCCCCTGCCTACTCCTTTAGGAAAAAAGGCGTGATAGTAAGGGAATTATTAGATCTTATTTTAGGTATGGGAGTAAGTCTTCATTTAAGTTGATTCTACATATTTTTTTATTATTTAGAAATCATTCAATGATTCAAGTAAGAAAATATAGACTTTATTGCAAAACAGTTATGATTGATATTTGAATGTGATAATGGTTGTTAGTTTGTGTTTTATTACATATCGTAAGTTGACGGGTAACTTGTTTGAGAATGAACTGGTTTAAACGATTCCTTAGTAATGAGTATGAAAACTGATATTATAATAAAATATAGTATTAGAATGGATTCAAAATAAATATGCTATAATTGACGGACACTGGGGAGAATGGACCATTGATTATTATTATTAGTTTGACAAAAAAAAATAAGTCCCTTATTAAAACAAAAAATAGATATGATTCATAGATGCTAAAAAAATTAACATAAATTCCAATAGCACATTAAATTTAAGAAATGGCTTCTAGACGAATAATTTCAGTTGAATATTTTGGTCAGCTTTTACAAATTAAATAGTGTTTTGATAAATTGTCTATGGGCTAAAATAATGGTCTAATCTGTAGTCAAAAAGAGAAATATATAATTTTGATAAGCAATTAGTATGTTGACTATACTATAATTTAATGTGGAAAGAAAATCAACTAAGTGCCGTTGGATGACGCCTACGTCTACACAAAATAAGGGGTATATTTGATCTCTCCCAGCTTGGCTCGATAGCTTAGTGGTACAAAACAATTCCCCCGGAATGGGAAGACTGGTTCCAATCTCGGTTGAACATGAATTTTTTTCCACATTAATATTATGCAGAGGTATACAGATATATGGCAACTGTATATGAATACTTATGGAACTTTTACACATTTAGGCCATTAAATAATTTCGTTAGCGCAGTCACAGATAATACAGAATCAACATCGATATACGATAAGTATCTATTTATATATCGGAAGGTACAATCTATTCTAACACAAGTCCATATTGTCAGATTGCAACGAGTGAAAATATTTAGAAGCATTTATTTATATATTTTACAATATATATTTTGTTCGATCTCTATAACACACTAAATATAATATTTTAGCTACATTCATAATATCACTTCGACGCGGTACAGCGCTTCTATATGTCTTTTTAAGCATCTAAACGAAACCACTCGCACTAAACACTTCACTTTACATTAACCGACTTCACTTTTGACGTAGAACAGAAGATATGGGGTGGCCGCAGAACGCATTTTAGGTTCTGCGGAGAGTAGGTCCTCAAATTCTTCATTGGATATTGGTTTGACGAGGTCATCGTCACATGCCAGCCAGCCAGTTGAAGGGGTTGTGGGGTCTTTCGACCTTGGTATGCAGCAGTCTTTAGCCCCACAACCAGGTGGAGTTGGCCGGGGTCGGTTGAACAGGGTTCGCATGAAGGATGAACCACTTCCTACACCATTGTCTCCGCTGCCACTTTCACGTCCACAGGAAGGGTCCTCTGTGTCTAAATCTCGTGTGTAAGCTACGTAATGGCCTCCGGTTAGTGTCTGACCCAGGTGCATTATTACTCCCCATAGTATGTACCTGCAATGTGTAAGGAATCGATTTTAGTATTTCGAATGGGCGTTTATGAAGACGTCATTTAGACTTGTCGCATCGTGGTACGAAACTACTTGTTTGTAAACATAAATGCTCGGACTGCAGAGAATGTATGTTTGAATGTGCAACGTCTATTCTGACTGCTGGAATTTTTGTTTCGAATTGAAAAGTTACAGGCATGCGTAACCCAAAATGGTCCTTCGAGCCGGAAAGCATGAGCTATTTATATACATGCATTGTCGACGGTGGAAGGTGAGCGTATACGCGCATAGAAAGGTTGCCACCGTAAACCTCCATCCATGGAATGCTGAATGTTACAACAAATCCATCGGCTTTGAAAATAAACATGCTGACTCGACCTGTCACTTGGTGGCGCAGCTTCGCATTGCGGCAGCCTATGAAACTTAAGTGGAAAAAAGAGCGCGTATGACGACAATACATAATTATATATGTACAGCAAAAATCGACTTTTCTTCTATGTACAGTCTAGGTTCAAATTCAAAAGGCTATTACCCGTGTAAGGACTAAAATCGCGTATACACTAATCGTCTATCAGATTATGTATTGTAACAACGTTAGTAAATGTGGCCGCTGCATGTAATGGTATGCTCACTGTATATGCACTATTACAGTAGGCGTGCATTGCCGCCTGCATCGGGCGACTTGTCGACGCGACTGTCACTGGCGTCGGCGACCGACCTCGTACAAAAACTGCCGCCCGGAGACTGTGTAGTGTAGGGATTCTACGTTCAATGTCTGCATTGGCTTTAATATTTAAATAGTACATGGCAGCATGGAGCAGAGAGAGCGTTTATTCACTGCACTTTTGAGATCATAAACTAAATATAAGGGCATGCCTATACATTATAGGCATTAGGCTGGTTACAGACATTACAGACTGTCGACGTGTCGCCGTGACTGCCCTAGCTTGTCGCCGGTTCGCGGCGATATGTCGCCCAGTGTGCGGAGCTTAGAACAAAATGTATGTAATTTGGCGCCCGCAGCTTGTCGCCTAGTGTGCACCTATTGTTACAGTCAACCATACTTCCGAATTCATTGCCTTAATAACATACCTGTGTGCCGGAGGATGGTCACATCTCTCACAGAAGCACGGCAGCAGTAGAGACGTGGGTGCATGTCGAGTGATCTTCTCCATGCCTCCGCTGAAGCGCTTCAGTGGAAGCACTAGCAATTGCGGTAGGCGATAATTTTCCCTAACTGTATATCCAGTATTAGAGCTGAATTCGCCTTATATTACTTACCTATGTGCGGGCAGTGTTCTTTCGGTTTGGGTTAATAACAGAAATATATCTGTTATTAACCCAATCAAATATGTGTTAACCGTAACCAGAATACACCGAATAATAATGTAATAGAATTAATAGCTTAACAGAAACAACATGTAACCGTTTTGTATACAGTAACCGTAACCGAATTGATAAAGGTTATTTTGCTTGTTGCACTCTTCTCGTAGGTAGGTAGGTACCTAGATGCCGGTCGGCGTCTCCTTTGTTCTTCGCTCGCCAAAGCGATTCCTTTCACGCACACATAGGTACAAATAGAAAGAATCAAATGTATTTTACGAATTTTAGTATGCACCACTGTTTGTTTATATTTAAATGAGTCGCGTTTTCCAGTGTTACTGCCGTGTGACGTCGATCATGCCGATTCATGTCTTATTGTGTGCAGTGTCAGTTTATTTTACGCGCCACATGAAAACAACGGTGCAGCGACCGTTCTTTTCTTGTCGGATATGGTATAAGGGGTTTTTTGGTATGCTGAGTACGAATTTTGGATTAATTTTGCAATCCAATATGGCCGCCGCGCCACTGTAGTAAAATTTAAAGTTGGATATCGTATAAGGGGTTTTTGGGTGTGCTGAGTACGAATTTCGGGTTAATTTTGCAATCCAATATGGCCGCCACGCCACTGTTGTAAAATTTTATGTTGGATATCGTATAAGGGGTTTTTGGGTATGCTGAGTACGAATTTCGGATTAATTTTGCAATCCAATATGGCTGCTGCGCCGCCGTTGTAAAATTTAAGTTGGATATCGTATAAGGGGTTTTTGGGTATGTTGAGTACGAATTTCAGGTTAATTTTGCAATCCAATATGGCCGCCGCACCACTGTAGTAAAATTTCATGTTGGAAATCGTATAAGGGGTTTTTGGGCATGGTGAGTACGAATTTTGGGTTTACTCTTGCAATCCAATATGGCCGCCACGCCACCGTTGTAAAATTTTATGTTGGATATCGTATAAGGGGTTTTTTGGAATGCTAAGTACGAATTTTCGGTTAATTTTGTAATCCAATATGGCTGCTGCGCCGCCATTGTAAAATTTAATGTTGGATATCGTATAAGGGGTTTTTGGGTATGCTGAGTACGAATTTTCAGTTAATTTTGTAATCCAATATGGCTGCCGCGCCGCCATTGTAAAATTTAATGTTGGATATCGTATAAGGGGTTTTTGGGTATGCTGAGTACGAATTTTGGGTTAATTTTGCACTCCAATATGGCCGCCGCGCCACTGTAGTAAAATTTCATGTTGGATATCGTATAAGGGGTTTTTGGGTATGGTGAGTACGAATTTTGGGTTACTTTTGCAATCCAATATGGCCGCGACGCCAACGTTGTAAAATTTTGTTGTATACCGTATAAGGGGTTTTTGGGTATGCTGAGTACGAATTTCAGGTTAATTTTGCAATCCAATATGGCCGCCGCACCACTGTAGTAAAATTTCATGTTGGAAATCGTATAAGGGGTTTTTGGGTATGGTGAGTACGAATTTTGGGTTTACTCTTGCAATCCAATATGGCCGCCACGCCACCGTTGTAAAATTTTATGTTGGATATCGTATAAGGGGTTTTTTGGTATGCTGAGTACGAATTTTCGGTTAATTTTGTAATCCAATATGACTGCTGCGCCGCCATTGTAAAATTTAATGTTGGATATCGTATAAGGGGTTTTTGGGTATGCTGAGTACGAATTTTCGGTTAATTTTGTAATCCAATATGGCTGCCGCGCCGCCATTGTAAAATTTAATGTTGGATATCGTATAAGGGGTTTTTGGGTATGCTGAGTACGAATTTCGGGTTAATTTTGCACTCCAATATGGCCGCCGCGCCACTGTAGTAAAATTTCATGTTGTATATCGTATAAGGGGTTTTTGGGTATGGTGAGTACGAATTTCGGGTTACTTTTGCAATCCAATATGGCCGCCACGCCAACGTTGTAAAATTTTATGTTGTATACCGTATAAGGGGTTTTTGGGTATGCTGAATACAAATTCCGGGTTAATTTTGCAATCCAATATGGCCATATTGGGTTGCAAAATTAACCCGAAATTCGTACTCACAATACCCAAAAATCCCTTATACGATATCCAACATGAAATTTTACTATAGTGGCGCGGCCCATATTGGATTGCAAAATTAACCCGAAATTAAATAAATAAATAAATGTTTATTGCAAAACTACAGGACAGTTTTTTTCTTCTTCTATACATTTCAACCACAAAATGCATTCAACCGACTTACTACATACCTACATAGGCAGAAAATTATAACACGCCCATACAGGCCAGTATTACAGTAAGTATAAAGTTCGCCACAAATTTTTGTAACTTTTCCACATTTCAGCAAAAATGAAAAGGAAAACGAATAAAAATAAATAAATACACAATCACAACTCAAGTACAGCCACATCCGCCACTATCGACAAAGTCAGCGAAAACATGAAAACTGGTAGCAGCGGACCCATTTTAAAATTGCTGCAACTATCCTATCATATTTTGGTCTCCAGACACGGTCAACAAAATTGAGTCAACTCTGTTAAAATATTAAATGAAAGTAGATAACAGTGTTTAGTTGTATACATTTATTTTCGTCAAGTTATTGTTGGTTATTTGAACGTGTCCGGAGACCACACATATTATTTTCTGTGTCTAAGTACGCATATTTTACTCTATGGCGCGGTAACACGCACTTAACACTTGACGTGGCGCTATGTGCGGTCTAAAGCACGTTGGGGTTATAATATACACAAAAAATATGAATAAAAATTATGTACACTGAGCTTGCAATAGGCCGACATTCAGCAAAACTATGATAGCGATGTCATTGCAAATCACAGTAACTGATTTTCAATGTCTGCCTAAATTCGTACTCAGCATACCAAAAAATCTCTTATACGATGTCCAACATGAAATTTTACATCGGTGGTGCGGTGGCCATATTGGATTGCAAAATTTACTTGAAATTCGTACTCAGCATACCCAAATACTTGTTATACTATTTCTGACATGAAATTTTACAACGGTGGCGCGGCGGCCATATTGGAATGCAAAATTAACCCTAAATTCGTACTCAGCATACCAAAAAACCTCTTATACGATATCCAACATGAAATTTTATAACAGTGGCGCGGTGGCCACATTGGATTGCAAAATTAACCCAAAATTCGTACTCAGCATACCAAAAAACCCCTTATACCATATCCGACAAGAAAAGAACGGTCGCTGCACCGTTGTTTTCATGTGGCGCGTAAAATAAACTGACACTGCACACAATAAGACATGAATCGGCATGATCGACGTCACACGGCAGTAACACTGGAAAACGTGACTCATTTAAATATAAACAAACAGTGGTGCATACTAAAATTCGTAAAATACATTTGATTCTTTCTATTTGTACCTATGTGTGCGTGAAAGGAATCGCTTTGGCGAGCGAAGAACAAAGGAGACGCCGACCGGCATCTAGGTACCTACCTACCTACGAGAAGAGTGCAACAAGCAAAATAACCTTTATCAATTCGGTTACGGTTACTGTATACAAAACGGTTACATGTTGGATGGATGGATGATATGGATGATGATTTTGGAGATGATGGATATGGATTTGCAAAATTAGCCCGATATTTGTACTCAGCATACCAAAAAACCCCTTATACTATTTCCGACATGAAATTTTACAACGGTGGCGCGGCGGCCATATTGGATTGCAAAATTAGCCCGAAATTTTTACTCAGCATACAAAAATACCCCTTATACGATATCCAACATGAAATTTTATATCAGTGGCGCGGCGGCCATCTTGGATTGCAAAATTAACCCGAAATTCGTACTCAGCATACCCAAATACCCCTTATACGATATCCAACATGAAATTTCACAGCGGTGGCGCGGCGGCCATATTGGAATGCAAAATTAACCCTAAATTCGTACTCAGCATACCAAAAAACCTCTTATACGATATCCAACATGAAATTTTATAACAGTGGCGCGGTGGCCACATTGGATTGCAAAATTATCCCAAAATTCGAACTCAGCATACCCAAAAACCCCTTATACGATATCCAACATGAAATTTAACATCGGTTCCGCGGCGGCCATATTTGATTGCAAAATGAACCCAAAATTCGTACTCATCATACCAAAAAACCCCTTATACGATATTCAACATGAAATTTCACAACGGCGCGGCGCGGCAGCCATATTGGATTGCAAAATTAACCTGAAATTCGTACTCAATATATCAAAAAGCTTTAGAAAAATATCCAACAAGACATTAGGTATATAACTGCGAAACGGTGGCCATTTTGTAATCGCTTTATAATAAAAAAATGTGTGCGTGTACATACGTAAGAAGTGAAACTTCTACATGACCTTATTGAAATTATTTTTAGTCCAAAAGTCTAAAAGTCCAAAAGTCCTGAAAGCCAAAAGTCCAAAAGTCCAAAGTTCAAAAGTCCAAAAGTCCAAAAGTCCAAAAGTACTAAAGTCCAAAAGTCCAAAAGTTCAAAAGTCCAAAATCCAAAAGTCCAAAGGTCAAAAGGTCGGCTGTGTCATTAACCTGTATCGTAACTAAAAACCCAGGTTAACATTGTATGTGATAACAGTTTCAATAGATTAACCGTTTCAAAGGGTTATCTAAACACATCATTCAACTTTTAAACCTTATTGATAAATTAACCGATATAAAGTGTTAACCGTATCGATATGTAACCCTTATAAAAGGTTACCGATTCAATCTGTAACCGTTTATTTCGGTTAATCTTTTAAATGGGTTTTCCGTTCACTGTGTGCGGGTGGATGATCACATCTCTCACAGAAGCACGGTAGCAGTAGAGGCGTGGGTGCGTGTCGTGTGATCTTCTCCATGCCTTCGCTGAAGCGCTTCAGTTGCAACACTAACAGTAGCTACAATACATACCTGTGTGCCGGAGGGTGGTCACATCTCTCACAGAAGCACGGCAGCAGTAGAGGCGTGGGTGCATGTCGAGTGGATCTTCTCCATGCCTTCGCTGAAGCGCTTCAGTTGCAACACTAACAGTAGCTACAATACATACCTGTGTGCCGGAGGGTGGTCACATCTCTCACAGAAGCACGGCAGCAGTAGAGGCGTGGGTGCATGTCGAGTGGATCTTCTCCATGCCTTCGCTGAAGCGCTTCAGTTGCAACACTAACAGTAGCTACAATACATACCTGTGTGCCGGAGGGTGGTCACATCTCTCACAGAAGCACGGCAGCAGTAGAGGCGTGGGTGCATGTCGAGTGGATCTTCTCCATGCCTCCGCTGAAGCGCTTCAGTTGCAACACTAACAGCCGCGGTAGACGGGAGTAGGCGATAGTTTACCCCCACTGTATTTCCACTATTAGAGCTGAATTAATTAGCTTTATATTACATACCTATGTGCCGGAGGGTGGTCACATCTCTCACAGAAGCACGGCAGCAGTAGAGGCGTGGGTGCATGTCGCGTGATCTTCTCCATGCCTCCGCTGAAGCGCTTCAGTTGCAGTACTAGCAGTCGCGGTAGGCGCGAGTAGGCTACGCTGCGACGCGCTTCGTTGTATCTTAAGCAGCGTCCGCACCAGTACTGTGTACAATATCACTTTCTAAGTCAAAGTCTATTGTGATTATAGTCAAGCTGTGCCCATCTCTTTTTATACAACTAGCTGTTGCCCGCGACTTCGTACGCGTGAAAATTATGTTATAATACCCATTTGATTGCTCTCTGCTGAGATAGCCTATTTGAAGACCCTACCCCTAGTTAATATTTGTACAAAATTTGAATCAAATGTATTAGGTACTTTTCGAGATTCTTCCGGCCAAAGCAAAGCAAACAGACAAACAGACAAAACAATTCCAATTATATTTTCGGCTTCGGTATCTTATGTTGAACACCCAGCGAGTATTTTTTTTTATTTTTCAATGTACAGTTTTAATTTTATTTTTTTTATTTATTGAATTTATGTACACACAAACAAGAACATGAAAAAACAATTACAGAGAGAGAAGAAAGTACAAAGGCACTACTTATTTCCATAGAAATCTCTTCCAGTAGGCCTGAGATAGGAGATGTAACCGATAAAAATATAATATGTGTGCAGGTTAACAATAAAAAAAAATCACGTAAACTATATATAACTATCTAATAAAAATATATACTTAAATAAATACATAACATTGTATATAAAACATATAATAACTACATAAAAATATTAGACTCTATGATAAAGAGGAGAGGTAGTGTTCTCGTACTCTTTTCTTAAAAGTAAATATGGTTTGAGACTTATGTATATCAGCCGGTAGTGAATTCCACAGCCTAACCGCATGCACAGTAAAAGAATAAGAATAGAAGTCTGTCTTGTGAGACGGAAAATTAAGACGGAAAGTGAGATGTGATCTGCACGGTTTATCAGATTTATTCATAAATGTGAACCGCTCCCGTAGATATGAAGGGTATGAAGGGTTGAAAAGAATATTGTACAGAAGACACAGTATCCAAATATTCCTCCGAAGGCGGATTGGGAGCCACTTGAGTTCTGCACGAAACTGTGAGACATGATCATACTTACGTAGATTAAAAATAAAACGAATACACAAATTTTGCAAGCGCTCAAGTTTGTTTAAAAGCTCCTCTGTAGCATCCAAGTAGCAGGAGTCCGCATAGTCCAAAATGGGTTGGATTAGGGATTGAGCTAATAAAATTTTCGTTTTCAAGGGCAGAAGACTCTGGAGGCATCTAAGCGTGTGAAAAGTAAAATGCACCTTTCTACTGACCGAATCAATGTGAGCTTTCCAAGACAAGTTTTGGTCAAATATAATGCCCAGATTTTTGACAGTACTACTGTAAGCTATAGGAAACCCGTCAAGCAGAAGAGGAGGCAAAGAAGCAGTATCTACACCACATAGCATTTGCCTGCTACCGATAATCAAAGCCTGGGATTTGCTAGGATTTATTTGGATCCCAAATGAATTTGCCCAATGGTTAACAGCTTCTAAGTCACGATTCATAGCTGCAATTGCAGTCCTATATTCGTTGAGTGAAAATTGACGGTACAGCTCCAGATCGTCAGCATAGAGATGGAAGTTTGAGGAAATAACTCGTACAGCAGAGTTGATAAAAACAGAGAAAGTAAGGGAGATAACACGCCACCTTGAGGCACGCCTGCACTGAGGTTACACCATTCTGAGTGAGATTTATTAAGGCTAACACACTGCGAGCGTCCCCGAAGATATGAGTCGAACCAAGACACAGTCTCCGCGGAGAAATTGAGGGACTTTAGAATTCCAAGGAGAACGTCAAAATCCACAGAGTTAAACGCACTACTGAAATCCAGTAGCACTAGAACCGTGAGCGATTTGCTCTCCATGGCCCAGCGGATATCATCTGTGACCTTAAGAAGAGCCGTCACAGTACTGTGTCCAGGTCTAAAACCGGATTGGAAGGAGCTAAGAAGGTTATTCTGTGTTAGATAACTTGAGAGCTGTCGATGCACTAGATGCTCGAGGACTTTGGACAGGAAAGGAAGAATGGATATGGGTCGATATTGTGACAATGATGTAGGATTTGATACTTTGGGAATTGGGACGATAAGTGCTTTCTTCCAAACACAAGGAAAGCAACCAGAGATCAATGAAAAATTAAATATGTGAGTTAGGATAGGAATTAAGGAGGGTAGTATGGGTGTGAACATTTTAGAGCTTAACTCATCGTTTCCAACAGCAGAAAAAGTTATAGATAGGAGAGACTTTTTAACCTCGACCTCTTCAACTATCTTGAAATCAAATGGAGGACATTGTGGTACCGGCAGTAGCGAGAGTACTAGCAAGGTGCTAGACTTCGTAATAGGGTCAAGCATGATAGGTGGAATTGAGAAATGATTATTAAGAGCACGCAAATCAACATCTTGACCATTTACTGTGAAAGACTTACCGATACCATTAGCTTTGAGAAATTTCCAAATTTTGGAGGAGTCACGGGTTTAGCATCTCTACACAGGCGAACGCAGCGATTCCGCAGAACTCTGTAGCGATTTAAATTCAAATCAGTAGGATTACGTTTATACCTTCGTTTGGCCTTATCTCTTCGTCCCATCGCCTCCCTTATTTCAGTAGTGATCCATGGAGCTGGAATGGATTTTGCTCTCACTCGTCGTTTTGGCGCATGGCGATCATAAAGACCAGTCAAAATACTGTTAAAAATCGCAATCTTCCCATCCACACTGTCACTGTCAACTACAGGCGACCAGTCAATGACACCAGCATCACACTCCAGTGCAACCAGGTCCATGCCCTTGAAATTTCGTAGCTCAGTAAAATGTGATCGACGCTTAGGTGTGCGAATAGACAGGGACAGGTAGAGTAAATCGTGGTAAGAGAAATTGGCTGTGAGTTGACGGTGGGTTGCAACGTGATCAGGGGAGGAGACAATAATTAAGTCAAGAAGAGAAGGACGACAATCGGGGGCATGGTGAGTGGCATTGAGAGGTAATATATTAAGGTTAACAGAAGAAACAATGGACTGCAGGGAGTGTGCTCGGTTATCGTCCTTGATGAGGCAAGTGTTGAAGTCACCCATTATAACAACATGGTTGTAATTGGGGCAATGTTCGTTGAGCAAAGTATCAAGTGTTTCGAAATAGTTGACGTGTAGATCCGGGCTGTAAAAGACTCCAAGAAGAACTTTGCTGTGCTGGATTGTAATTTCAATGAACAGGTACTCAGCTGACGCACTATATATAGGTGGAGATGAGGTAATAATTTTGTAGGGTATATCGTCACGGAGATAAAACGCTACACCTCCACAGCGCTTGCCATGCCTGTCATTTCGAATTAGCACACATCCAGGGAGGTTATAGAGAATAGTTGAGTGGGATGATTTCAGAAATGATTCTGATACGAAAAGTGCGTCCAGATTGTCACTGCTAAAGGATGCCAGAACATCAGAGTGGTGGAAAGGAATACTCTGAGCATTAATGTGTGCCAATTTAAGATTTTTTGGGTAACCAGAAAAAAAGAGAGAATAACTGATCATGTAAGGTCAGAGCTGGAGAGTTATCACTACCCGCACTAATAAAACTAGAGTTAGAGGGAGAGCACGAGACAAAAGTATCATCATGGTCAGAATCAAAAGTATCTTCCATGATGATTGCTGCTGTGTAAATATAAAATCAAATATCAAATACAATTTATAAATATATATATATATATACCTATACAATAATTCTAAATAAGCAAAACCTAAAAATAAACCAATAAAAAAAAAAGTATTCAACGAACCCCGCCCGCAAGCAATGGAAGAGATTTCTATTGTTATGAGACGTAAGCAGAGCGAAACAACACAAGAGTATTAGAGATACAATTTATAGATGGCGCAGTTGTGAACTCGTCCGACATGCATTTTAATGCTACCAAAATTCCTGTACGGTTACCATTTCCCCGTACAGTAACATTTTATTCACAAATCATTTTTAATAAAAGAAATAAGAAAAACTGAAAAAGAAGGAGCGGACCCAGCTTTATAGAACATTTACGTGGCGACAGTGTTACAACGCCATTATTAATTGTCATGTGTCAAAACTGTCACATTAAATAAACTTGACATTGATCGCAGCCAGAATTATAGCGTTGAAAATTGTTTTCATTTATTGTCATTATATATTGTGTATACCGGCACCCTAAATAAAGTAAAAGTTAATCAATAGTTAAAGCATGTAAACATGATCTTACACTGTCTAGTCTGAGACAGTAAGTATAAAGAAAAGAAAAAACGAACAACAACAAGTTCACAACTACGTCGTATTTTAGTAACATGGACAATGACAATTATCGGCGCCGGCTTCGCATTGTTGGCTTGGTGGATTCAGCCTTTGGAGGCGCAACCTGACCTTTCCCGGAAGTAGTAGGCCCAGCTGGTTCCACAACCGTCGCAGTGGCATCAATTTCGGAGCCATTCGGAAACTGCACGATTAATGTATTGAGCTCCGTTGCTGTTTCAATCTTGTGCCGCACTCTTCCCGGAGTTATTATGTTAATGATGCCACCCGTGGTCCATACGTGTTTCATTTGGAAATGTTTGCGAGCAGCCATGAAGACACGATGCCTAGCCTTAGTGAGGAACTCAGAGATGGTGTAACCAGTGCTCTTCAAAGTGGTTTTGTTGTCCCACACTAAGTGACGATGCTCCACATCGCGAAATCTAATGATAACTGGACGTGGCTTACCTCGACTGGCTCCAAGACGATGGCAGATTTCTATCATGTCTCCATTAAAGTGTGGTAACTGCATTTTGCTGGTGATTATATTGACCACTGTATTGTGCAGTCTTTCATTTGGCTCCTCAGCAATGCCATGAAGCAGCAAGGTCTTGCGTCGCATACTTGTTTCAAGACGGTCCACTCCCAGTGAAAACAATTGCGCCTGAATCTTCAAGTGGCCCAAGGAATCCATTACAAACGACTTGAATTCATTAAACTCCCTATTGAGAGTTGTTAAATCACAATGCTGTGGAGCAGATGTGTCAAGAGCCTTCTGTAAGTTCTCCTGGTGCTTACGAAGACCTGCTGTAAACAGCTTTTCAAGTTCTTCCAGGTTCTTCTCAAATCGGCTGTCCATGGTGGTAAATTTCAGTTTACTCTTACAGGAATGTGTAAACAAAGAAACTTCAATAGTGTGGCGAGTTGAAGGGGTTCCAGCAACAAATTATTGCATGAATTACAAATAAATAACTGGTATGTCTATTTAAAAATATTAAATTTTTCGGAGCTTTTAAATTTTGTTGTTATTATCACGCCTACACACCTATCACGTTTAACTTTTCTATTATTTTATTATATGTATAGATTACTAAAACTTTTAGCTGTTCCTCGCGGCTTCGCCCGTGTAAAGTTATTATCTCGTAAAATAACTATCCTCCTTTTGCGCAGTTGGTTAAAAAGTAGCCTAGGTCCTTTCCAGGGATTCAAACTATCTTTATATCAAATTTCGGACATTTCCATTACGAGTGTTAAGTTTCATGGTAGCCACGAAGCCAAATGAAGACCACATGGGCAAGATGATAAATTTCAGCTGCGAGCAGACATTACCCTGTCCATTTCAACACTGCAATAGACTATACACTTATTATGTGAGACAAAAACTAGAAATGTTAAATGTGGGCTTATAGTTTTGGCATGTCTCTGCCTACCGCTTTGGGGATAAAGGCGTGACGATCATTACGATAAGTAAGTATACCTTATTCTGATCTCGCAGGTATTCAGTAGAAAGGCAGGCCGCTCGGAAGGATTCCTCGTCCTGTTCATCATCAGTGACCGGGACACAAAGCTCACACACCGCTTGAGACTTCTCCGTCACCGTTTCACATTCCAGGCACATTGTACGGACCACCATGGTTCCTGTAATAAAGTTATAGTTGAGTAAAATAGATTTTTCAAAACAAATTTATAAGGAGGAAAGATTTGATTGTTTATTTGTTTGCTTCGAATAGGCTCCGGAACTACTGGACCGATTTGAGAAATTCTTTCACTGTTGGGAAGCTACACTCTTTGCGGTGAACATAGGCTATATTTTATTCCTGTATTCTAACGGGAACGGGAACTACGCGGGTGAAACCGCATGACGTCCGCTAGTATAATATCGTATTTATTGTTCAAGTAAATGTCATCAAATGTAATGCCAGATTATCAAAATTTCAATATGAAACACTGCCTATCAGCATTGCTACCAACCAGTTTGCCTCCTTCAAAATAGAAAATACATAGTTTTCATCTTAGCGTATTCCCAGTTGCTTCCAAACCCCACCAGATTTATAGCCTGGAGACCTCGGCTTTTTTAACCTGAGAAAAATCTTACATGGATGCTATGCAGACCCCTACCGACTAAAAACTATACGTTCCCTAGCACCGGGTAAGCCCTCCGAAGGATGACCTTGGAGACCTCGGCTGCTAGAAAGTAAGTATAGCAAGAATTTATTTTCGGCACCATTCACAGTCTACAAAGGTTGCTATTACCTCTTAACTCATAACATGTTACCTTCAAAACCCTCAGCAACAAAATCCCACCCGGGCCTCGTTCGCTCATCCTTGTCCACCGGAGGAGGTGTGGGAGGACGTTCTTCCGTTGGAGAAGCTTGCGTGTCAGTCACTTTCACTTTACGTTTCTACCATGATTTCAAAAGACCAATTGAAATAGTAGTTTATGACACTTGTAACGTGCAATTCCGTTACATGGGCACTATGTGAATAAATAAATACATAATTTCGAATTTCGTAGTTTTGTTTATTTTTGTCGTGCATAGACACGCTAAATTTGGACTCATTTTCATTCACTGCTCTAGGCTGTATAGTGCAAGACCTAAACAGTGCGTCTCAGGCCAAATTTTAAAAAGTTTAGTTGTCAAGAAGTCAGCTGTCAAGCGAAAAGGATTCATTCGCCGAGCTATCGTTATGGGGTGATGTCTCCTAATTTTTAATTTGTTTTTATTTCGGCCATCAATGCGCCAAATTTACTGGATGTTGTAAGGGGATGTTCAGCCCTACATCCTGATCACTTTATTGTATAAATTTTGGTAAGTTTTGGTAGTTTTTCGATTGACTTATGGACACATAGCGTCGTGTTCCAAACCTTCATGGATTTGTGTTTTTTGCAGGTCTTGGAGATTATTTTGGAATATTAATTTATCTGCTTATCCGCCCAGGAGTTTCTATTGTATAATGCGGTACGTAATTTTGTTATTTTGATTGAGGTTCATCATGAGTGTAACATGTGCTCCCATACTGATGCGTGTTTTGATGTTCCTTTCAGCTTATTTAGCGCCGTACCCTTGGGGGACAGTGTGTGTCCAGGAATGTGAATCCCATTGTTGGTTTCTTCTCACCGTTGTGGTCGTGGGACCCACGTGCGGATGGAAAATCGCGTGAGGTAATCTACCGGAACGCAGCAGGTACCTCTGTACACCTAATAATATAAAGTAGATTACTTAGATTGCCATTCTAATTACCTAACGACTAGCAGGATGTCGTGATAGTTGTCTCTGTGAAATTTCAATGGGTAGAAACCCTTATAGAATCCTTGTTAAATTTTATTGCGGCTAGAACCTAAGCCTAATTCTAAGCCCTTGTTAGTTAAGACTGTATTAATATCCTTCGCTAGGAGTAAAGTTTGGAACTTTCATACAGAGTTTCCATCCTGAATTCCAGCCCCAGGCTTGTGATTAGAAGTTCCGGGGCACTGCTGCTGACTATCTGGCATATTATGGTTGATGGACCTATAACCATCTGGCGCCCGAGTAAGCATCCTTCATTTTCTAAATACATTTATCACATATACACCTTTTATATTTTTTATATTACAATTGTCGCCAGCGAACAGGGACTTGAGTTGGATCTGAGTACATTCTAACAGCTAATCATGACATCCTGCAACCCCTTAGTTTGTTTGTTAATAGTTTGTTTGATAGGTACAGTAATTTATTAGTTATAGTAGTGACAAACTACAAATTATTGTATTCTTTGTTATATAGAATCTCAACAATATTTTATAACTATCAAGTCTTGCAGTGATATATCTTAGTCTGGATTATTATTGTGTATGTATATTATGTAATTCTATGTGAATTATGGACATAATTGTATTCCATAAGTATTGTTAGAAGTTATTTCTTGTGACATAACCTATTTCAACTTTTACATACAAGGTTAATGTTATTCTGTGACCTTGAGATGTTTTGATGTTTAATGAGAGATTTCATTACATTCTTGTTATTGGAACTTAATAAGATGGTTTGTCTGTATGTTTATGAAACATTTAATGATAACATTAGTTATTTTATAGTTATAATTGTGAAAAACATGTAATATTGAGAGACAACTTAGACATTTTTCTAGTAATGATAGTATTGATAAAATAACTTTTGAATTTGCATTATTCGGTTTGCACTTGCTATAGTACATACATTATTGAAATATCATAGCTTTTTGAAACTTTTACATGAAAATATTTTGCTTTTTGACATTCATCATTTGAGCGTCAAGCTTGGTTGCACTTCAACGTTTCCACTATTGACTTGTCAATACTTTTGAATTTTTTTGCTTTTGAATGTTTATCGGTGTGATGATATCTTGCTATTGATCATCCTCATCTGAGCGTGCGGTCCGGTTGCATTTGTGCATTTGACTATCCTTATACTTGAAGGTTCAATACTTTTTGAAACTTTTAGCTTTTGTGTGCATATAACTTACCTTTTAGCTTTACATCTTCATCTTGGCGTTAATCCCAGTTGCTTTTGCAACATATTTCTTCTGGTTTTTTAATTTGTTTAGTAATTGTTAGCCATGGACAAGAGTGTGCAGTTTCCACCTTTGCTGGATGATAAGGAGGAGCGAGTTGCTGATGATACTTTGATTACTATTGATGAGACAGGAGGTGATACTTCTGGATCTTTTCTTAAAAATATGAATGCTACTCATAGCTCTGCTGCGGGTTTGCCTTCTTTGGGTTCTTTGAACATAACGCTAAATGAAAATATTAAAAAACATTTACCTTCGGTTACTAAATTACCTGATTTGAAGCGTAGTAGGATTAATTATGATGGTAAGTCATGTGTTAGAGAATTTATAATTCAGATAGAGGAATATTTTCTATTTAAAAATTTTAATGAACATTTGTTAGTTGCTTCTTTTATTGATCTTTTGTCGGGCATAGCGATCAAGTGGTTCCGTAGTGTTCGCACCCAGATATCTTCTTGGCAGGATTTGAAGGCTGCTTTGTTGAAACGCTTTGATAAACATGAATATGACTTTCTTTTGGAAAATGAGCTTCGCACTAGGAAACAAAAACATTTTGAGTCTCTTCCAGATTTTATTACTGAGATTATGGACATGAACAATAAGTTGTCAGTTCCTATTTCAGATCATACTTTAATAACAGTTATTAAGCTTAACATGTTAAGTATATATAAACCATTTCTTTTCGGTAAACAGATATCTTCTGTTAGCGAATTTCTTTACCTTAGTCGGGATCTTGAGGATTGTGTTGAACGTAGGTCTACGTCTCATAGAGATGTTAAACCAGTTAAGAGTTTTATTAAGGTGAATGCTGTTAGTCATGATAATGATAAAGCTTTAGTTTGTTTAAAATGTAGAACTCCGGGTCATACTTTCAAAAATTGCATGAAAATCCCTGGAATTATTTGCTTCAAGTGTCACAGATTGGGTGTTACTTCCAAGACTTGCGGTGCTTGCAACTCAGAAAAGAATAATAGTTCAAAAAACTGATTAGGTCTCATCGAGCACAGGTTTGTGAGAAAACTGTTGGTGACTCGATGTTAAAGAAATTTAGTTTTGCTCCTGATGCTGCAACTATTAAAAGTGAATGCAGTCATTGGTTAAATTACTTAAGAGTTTATTTTCAAAACATTAATTCGGCTCCTGTTTTGTTTGTTAAAGATAAAGATACTAGACCTTATTTAGAATTTCTCATACATGACCAAACCTTTTCTGGATTATTAGACAGTGGTTCAACCGTTAGTATTTTGGGTTCTGATAGTCACTTAGATTTTTTGCACTTAGGTTTTCAAATGAAACCAATTGTTGGTTCAGCTAGTACAGCTGATGGAACGCCACATAGGGTCGTTGGATCTATGGTGTTGCCAATTACTTGCGATGATGTAACTAAATATTTTGAATTTTTGATAATACCTTCATTTAAGTCTTCTATAATTTTGGGTTTCGACTTTTGGTTAACTTTTAACGTTGCTGGGGACTTATGGAAAAATATAGTTTATAGACACCAAGAGAAGGTGTGGTGCACTAGTGTCGCTTCTGTTTCTGAACTTTCTCCTTCAGAGAAGTCGGAACTTGATAGGGTTATAACTCTTTTTGAAAATATTTCTTATGAAAAGAAAGGCTTAGGTCTTACTACTTTAGTTCAACATATAATTAATGTTATTGGTGAACCTTTTAAGCAACGATATTGGCCCCTTAGTCCAGCTAAGCAAAAGGAACTTTATGATGAAGTAGATGTTTTATTGAAAGAAAATATAATAGAACCTTCCAAATCTCCTTGGTGTTCTCCGGTATTGGCCGTTGATAAAAGAGACGGTGGTACTAGATTGTGTTTGGATTCTAGACGTTTAAATTCAATTACAATTAAAGATTCTTATCCTTTGCCTTACCCTTCTAGAATTTTGGATAATCTTAGAGATGCTAAGTATATAACTACTATAGATCTTTCCAAAGCTTTTTTACAAATACCCTTAGAAAAATCTTCTAAAGAGAAGACAGCTTTTGTAGTGCCTGGTAGAGGTTTATTTCATTTTATTCGTATGCCATACGGTTTAACTAACGCGCCCGCAGAGCTACAACGCCTCGTTGATAGATTATTTGGCCCCGAATTTGATAATGTTGCATTTTGTTACTTAGACGATTTAATTTTGGTAAATTCTGACTTTGATAGTCATATAAAATACTTGCATAAAATCTATGTCATCCTTAAGGATGCTGGTTTGACAGTTAATTTAAAGAAATGTAACTTTTGTAAGGATAGATTACGTTATCTTGGTTATATAGTTGATAGAGATGGTCTTCATACGGATCCAGCTAAATTGGAGTCCATTAAAAACTTTCCTCGCCCTGAAACAGTTAAACAACTTAGAAGTTTCCTTGGTTTATGTTCATATTACCGTAGATTTATTGTTAAATTCGCTGATACTGCCTTACCCTTAACTAAATTGACTGGTGGAAGTAAGAATTCTAAAAAACCTCTTGTTTGGAATGACGAGGCAGATTTAGCTTTTGATAGATTAAAACAAGTATTAATTTCTGCTCCTGTTTTGCATTGTCCTAATTTTGAAAAACCATTTTTTCTCCATTGTGATGCTAGTTCTGTTGGAATTGGTAGTGTGTTAAGTCAGGAAGATGAAAATTCTCATCAACACCCTGTAGCTTATTATTCTAGATCTCTTAGTAAATGTGAAAGAAATTATAGTACTACGGAAAGAGAATTGTTATCCATTTTAGATTCAATTGAACACTTCAGACCTTATATTGAAGGTATGAAATTTACAGTTGTCACTGATCATGCTAGCTTGACTTGGTTGCTTAAGCTCAGTAACCCTACTGGACGATTGGCACGATGGGCCGCTAGAATTTCTCAATTTACCTTTGATGTAAAATATAAAAAGGGTGCTCTCCATTTAGTACCTGATTGTTTGTCTCGAATTGAAGTTAGTTGTGTTAATGCTACTTCTGGTAATGGTATCATATCTCCAGATGAAGATATTGAAGATCCTTGGTATAAGCGTATTTTTATTGGTTGTCAAAAGTTTCCTACTAAATATAAAAATTACAAAGTAGAGAATCTTACCTTGTATAGGTTTTGTAAAGATAAATTTGATCCTTATAATCGTTTGAATTGGAAAATAGTTATTCCTAAAGAACATATTGTTGACACAATTAGATCTAACCATGATGATCTTAATTCTGCTCATTTGGGTATTCATAAGACTATAAAGAAATTAAAACAGCATTATTTTTGGAAAGGAATGTTTAATGATGTAATGAAATACATTAACACTTGTGATGTCTGTAAGGCATATAAATCTTCAACTAATCCACCTCATGGAATTATGGTCAATCCTAAAAAGGTTGATAAACCTATGCTCATGCTTTCTGTTGATATAGTGGGTCCTCTTCCCAAGGCTCATTCTGGTCATCGATATATACTTTCTGTTGTAGATGTTTTCACTAAATATTGTTGGTTATTTCCTATGATAAATGCTACTACTAATGTAATTTGTAAACTTCTGGAGAAGGAGATTTTCCTCAAATTTGGAACTCCTAAAATATTTGTATGTGATAATGGTACTCAGTTTACTGCTAGGCAGTTTATTTCCTTTTTAAATGGTTTTAATATAAATAAAGTTTTTTATAACTCTTTGTACACTCCTCAGAATAATCCGGTAGAGAGATATAATAAGACTGTAGAAACTTGCATAGCATGTTTTGTTAGAGATGATCATAGAACTTGGTCAAAGTTTTTACCTCATGTTCAACTGGCTTTGAACAATAGTGTGAATCTTGCGACAGATTTCACCCCCAATTTCTTAATGTTCGGTAGAGAACTTATTTTTGATGCATTCCTGCATCGTATTAGTGCTTCAATTGATAATTTAGATCAAGTTGAAGTAGGTGATAGAAGTTTCTTTGCAACTTCACTTCATACACTTAGTGAAATATTTGTAAGGGTACAAAATAGTTTGTTAAAATCTTATAAACGAAATGCAAAATATTACAATATAGGCCGGCGAATCATTTCTTTTGATGTGGACGATATCGTGTGGAGAAGAAGTTTTGTGCAGTCCAATGCTCCTGCATATTTTTCTGCTAAGCTTGCACCTAAGTTTGTTAAGTGTAAAGTCGTTTCTAAAGTTTCCCCTAATGTTTACCTTTTGGAGGACCTGAATAAAGGTACCACAGGTCGTTACCACGTTAAGGATATAATTAAGTATTAAATTCTTTTGTTTTGGTCTTAGACTTCTGTCTTGGTTTTGGTATAGGTATGGGAGATTTCACCTTTGTAAGTATGATGTATGTTAGGGAATGGTGATTTGAAAGAGATGTATGTTAGGTCCCTTCACAGCTTTTTATTGAAATCAAGATCTGAAATCTTTCTAAAAAGAACTTAGGTTATACATACCTAATTGATTAAACTTTAATCAATTTACCTTTTGGAATTATCAAAATTTGCCTTTTTGAATTGAAACATAACTTCTTCACATGAATAACTTTCACCCACATCGAAAGATCTTATCTAATTGTTTGTTTGTTGAAACCTTAATTGGTTATAGGAACATTATCATTCTCTACTGATACTATGGAATGATAATATTCTAACCTTGTTGGTAATTATCCTTGAATTTATCCTTTTTTGGGATATTATTCTTGTGTCTTGATTTGGTGAATACTTTTATTGTGTTCTTATGTTAGCCTAATGTTATCTTAGGTATGACTTTTATAATTGCGATAGTAGGTTAGTGGAAGTAGCTGAGCTTCAGCGCTTCTGATCCCGAGACTAGGTCGTAGGGCTAACCTTCGCAAATTACTGTGTTAGGAGTTAGGACTACTTGCTCGGTAGAGTATTAGTTCCTTGTATTGATTTCTGTCTCCCAGAAGTACAGAATCTCATTTTTAGTTGTACACTTGTGTTCCCTAGATGGCGGCACAACTGTCATAACGATTGTAGATATGTATTTGCGTTCCCGTATGGCGGCACAAATATCGTATCATTATATTAATATGCTTTGTGTTCGGAAAGTCGGTAGGGTGGTGCCGGTCACAATAGTCATATTGTAGGGTTTGTGTTCGGAAGTTCGGTGGAGTAGGGCCGATCACATTCTTCTATTTCTTTTTGACATCAAGTTTTGTTGGAATGTTTTTAAATGTCACAGTACTATAGAGTTACTGTTTGACAGTTGGTGGTTACGACATATACTGTACTGTACTGTGTGTACTCTACTTTAATATTGTAAGTATTCTGGAATGTAAGGAAAGAAGTCGGTGGCGACGGAGCTCAACCGCATCTTCAGTATATATAAAGGTAAGTTGGTAGATAAGAGTCAGTGGCCAGGTGGCTTAACTGATCTCAAAGGTTCGATAGATTATTGGTTGGATATCTTATAGTTGATATAATTTAATATTCTAGTTGCTTTAATAAGCGGTTTCTTTTTGTTTTTTTGTAGGGAGATAGATAGGTGTTTTTGTGAAAAGAGTCTGTGGCCAGTAAGGCTTAACTGGATCTCTAAATTTGATATGACTGGTTGTCATTGATATAGTTGAACTTGATAATTAAGTTAGTTTTTGTTTAGCATTTTCTTAATTCTTTCAGACCGTTGGTTCGGGTCTGAAGGTTAATAAATACTTTTTGTATGAAGAGTCCGTAGCTAAATAGCTTATGTGATCTCTGGTGATGGGAATTAGGTTAGTTTGTGTTTATATTTGATATTCACAATTTGTATTTGGTATTAAGTATTCTTTTGTCTTGTCGACTCTAGATACTTGTGTTAGCAGAGTGTTGGTTGTGTTATAGAGTCGGTGGCCAAGAGGCTTAACCGCACTTTAGTATATATATTGGAGCTGGTGGAGTTAGTCATAACTCGTGGTTTGTGAATTGGAATGTCTACTTTAAATTCATGTTAGAGTTCGCTCTACATTTTGTTTTTTCTAAATCTTATTGGAAAGATTTACTTCTTTTAAGATTTTATTTCTATTTCATTTTTGGATTAATTTCTGTCTTAGAATTATATTTTTTCTTTAGACATGATTGTTCTAAAAAGAAAGTTCCTTTCTTTTGTTCTGGTTAGGGTGTGATGTAACGTGCAATTCCGTTACATGGGCACTATGTGAATAAATAAATACATAATTTCGAATTTCGTAGTTTTGTTTATTTTTGTCGTGCATAGACACGCTAAATTTGGACTCATTTTCATTCACTGCTCTAGGCTGTATAGTGCAAGACCTAAACAGTGCGTCTCAGGCCAAATTTTAAAAAGTTTAGTTGTCAAGAAGTCAGCTGTCAAGCGAAAAGGATTCATTCGCCGAGCTATCGTTATGGGGTGATGTCTCCTAATTTTTAATTTGTTTTTATTTCGGCCATCAATGCGCCAAATTTACTGGATGTTGTAAGGGGATGTTCAGCCCTACATCCTGATCACTTTATTGTATAAATTTTGGTAAGTTTTGGTAGTTTTTCGATTGACTTATGGACACATAGCGTCGTGTTCCAAACCTTCATGGATTTGTGTTTTTTGCAGGTCTTGGAGATTATTTTGGAATATTAATTTATCTGCTTATCCGCCCAGGAGTTTCTATTGTATAATGCGGTACGTAATTTTGTTATTTTGATTGAGGTTCATCATGAGTGTAACATGTGCTCCCATACTGATGCGTGTTTTGATGTTCCTTTCAGCTTATTTAGCGCCGTACCCTTGGGGGACAGTGTGTGTCCAGGAATGTGAATCCCATTGTTGGTTTCTTCTCACCGTTGTGGTCGTGGGACCCACGTGCGGATGGAAAATCGCGTGAGGTAATCTACCGGAACGCAGCAGGTACCTCTGTACACCTAATAATATAAAGTAGATTACTTAGATTGCCATTCTAATTACCTAACGACTAGCAGGATGTCGTGATAGTTGTCTCTGTGAAATTTCAATGGGTAGAAACCCTTATAGAATCCTTGTTAAATTTTATTGCGGCTAGAACCTAAGCCTAATTCTAAGCCCTTGTTAGTTAAGACTGTATTAATATCCTTCGCTAGGAGTAAAGTTTGGAACTTTCATACAGAGTTTCCATCCTGAATTCCAGCCCCAGGCTTGTGATTAGAAGTTCCGGGGCACTGCTGCTGACTATCTGGCATATTATGGTTGATGGACCTATAACCATCTGGCGCCCGAGTAAGCATCCTTCATTTTCTAAATACATTTATCACATATACACCTTTTATATTTTTTATATTACACACTGTTGCATAATAAGGGTTCTTATAACACGAGTGTGTTTTAAAAAAACGAGCCGTAGGCGAGTTTTTTTATAGTATCACACGAGTGTTATAAGACCAAGTTATGTACAGTGTCATACACTACTTTATCTACTCTCATACTATAATACCTGATTTCATTTTGTTGTGATATATAGTTGCTCCTTGATTTCGCCGGTAACAGGTTCATGGTCATGTTTGACGCAGTTTCCAGAATGTCTGGTGGTGTACAATTACCACCATCCTCGCTATAAGACATGTTTTTACACAAAAACTAATTTATTTTACAAACAAAACCAAACTTTGTTTAATTTAAATGTAAAATGTTGGCGCCAAGGCGCAAACATCGATTGCGCATGCGTGTTTCTTTTTTTTTTTAGGCTGCGGAGACCATAGATTTAGGATTTTTCGCTACTCTGGAGACACAATTTTTTTTTAAAGTAGCGGTTCAAACTTCTTTTTCAGCTGGTGATTGTTTATGGTGTATCGTAATGATTAAAAAGTTTTATTATGATATAGGTGTCCATACAAGACCTGTATCGTAATAAAACTTTTTTTTTGGCCTGTGCGTAATGTTTGTCATAATAGTATTGATTTCAATTTTATAATCTTTGTATTATAGTATCAGAGTAGATAAAATAAATTACAGTGTAGGTACCTTCAAAATCCTCAGCAACAAAATCCCACCCCGGCCTCGTTCGCTCATCCTTGTCCACAGGAGGAGGTGTGGGAGGACGTTCTTCCGTTGGAGAAGCTCGCTTGTCAGTCACTTTCACTTCTTTACGTTTCTTCCAGGATTTTCGGAGACCAAGAGTGGGTTTGCCTCCGTCTGTGTCTAGGCTGGGTTGTCTACCGATGCCGTTGCTGTAAATAAATACAGTTATAAGTACAAAATTGCACATTTCCCAGTTACAGCCCGAAATAAGAGAAGCTAGAATGAGGTGTATTATTGGGCAGTCAACTGAAGGGCTACAATAAATAGTGCTTGACGTCGCTATAGCTTTCCATCAGGCAGGCAGCGACATGTTTGTTTTAGGGGGCTCTTAGGTCCTCAATACGCGAAAAACACCATCTTGTTACAACACGGCGGAAATATCTGCGAACCTGGGCCAGGTTCGCAGATATTTCCGCGGGGAAGCCAGGCTTCCCCTCGCGCTTCCCCGCACCTGACCCCGTTTTCGCCTATTTAGTATAAACCGCACGCGATTGTATGATATGGTATTTGACAAGATTCCGCACATTCTCGTTACGCGCGGATTATCCCGTACAGTTTACATGACGTCACGAAAAAAGTTCGCAGATATTTCCGCCGTGTTTGACTTGACTTTAAAAAAAATTCTTTACTCGTAGAAATCTATGATTAAACCATTTAATAGATATTAACATCAGATGGGGGTCTAGTCAAAAGCAAAATAAATATGGATTAGGAGAGCATGGAAGCAGCTAGCAAGAAAAAAATTGGTAGGCATTTTTTTCTGGGTGAGGGAAAATTCCCATGGATGTTATGCGGGACTCCTTTCGACTAAAAAACCTCACGTAACGCCCAAAAGCCTATGGTTGAAAGCCCCGGGTAAGCCCTCGGAAGGATGTCCCAGGACTCCCAACAGACCCACGGCCGCAGGGGGTGGTTCGGGTGCTATCCCGCGTCTTTGGGGGGTTTCCGGTGTGATCCCGCTTCTAAGGGGGGGGGGGGAATGTGCGTGAGTTTCTCACGTAACGCTGCCGTCATGGGCCTGCTTCTGTAAGGACGGTAAGCCGCCCAATTGGTAGGCATAGTTTGTACATTAATTTGGTGATATGAAAAAGATCTCCTCTCTCTTAGTGATAATTTATTATAATGTATAGATAATTATTCCCAAATCAGCTGGTCAGAGCATTGCCCCTGTAGGCCGTGAGGTCTAAGGTCAAGTCCTATCTTAAACAAAGTTATCTTTTATAAAATAAATAAATTTATATTGTATCAGGCTGTTTTTTTTAATAAAATTTAGGAAACAGCATTATAGGTCAAGGGTTGAGAGATAAGGTGCGATGAGATTTTGCCGAGATCTTTAGGTAGGGTAGGTCACCTTCGATATGACCTCATCTGTTCAAAGAAGGAAAACTCTAAACAAAACTCTGTACTACTAGATCTTGCCAGTGTGGTACAGTAAGGCCAAACAAGTCACCATTCCAAAATTATGGCACATATTTAAATTGTTTTTGAGGTTAGAATGTTGTCCTTGTTAGACAAAGGTCATGGCTTTTATTAGCCCATCTCTAGAAAATAGATTGCAGAGGGGCTTATGGCGAGACTTGTGTCTGTAGTCTGTGACTCTGTTGCATTAAACTACGTCACTAGGTCACGTGGATCATCTGTTCAAAGTTTGAAATAAAACAAAAATGACAACGTCAATCGGATTGAAATTTCACTTTCACAATAAACGTTTTAGAGAAGGGCAGTCACGTGAGACCGTCTCACGGCTTCTTGTTTTTTATTCAGTATCAATAAATTTATAAAAAAAAACTTCAATTATTATATCTATTGTTATCCACTGCCTCCATGGCGCAATGGTGTGCGCGACCGACTGCCATATCAAAGGGAACGAGTTCAAATCCCGGGTCGGAACAAATATTTGTGTGAAGCACAAATGTTTGTTTCGGAGTTTGGGTGTTGTACAGCGGGGCGACTTTATTCCGCTGGGCGACGGCACCTAACCAACTAGGTAGCTAGGCACGCTCCACTGTACTGGTGAAAGCGTGTGACCCAGATCCACACTTTCCTTGACTGGGGTTGGTGGTGGACCACACCACGTGCGGGTTACACAGGTTGCCGGGTTAGCGGCACAAAACACAAACACAAATAAAAGTCACTGTGAAAGTTCTTACCGGTCACTAGGTCGGAGGTTTATTACTAATACTGGTATAAAACAATACTGTTCCTAATCCTATCCTATTCTTCCTGGCTATCCTTTTCTTCCTGGCTATCCTTTTCTTCCTAGTATTCTTGCTGTTTCTTCCTGTTTTCCTGGTTTCCTTTTCTTCTTGTTGTTCCTGTGGTGCTGAACTGTCGACTGAATGTCGGTACAAAAGTGACGTCTGTATTTATACATTTTTGGCCTAAGCTGTGATTCGCTATTAATTACGTCCAATCACAGCTCCTACATAATAGCCTATCAAAAACGCGAAATTATACAATTTTAGTGCAAAATCTTTAAGGCACCTCCCGCAAACTTTACCGTAACGTGAGCCGTTACGCAACTATGAGCTTTATTGACAATGTTTCCATACATTTACTCTATAGGCACCTCTCGCGAACTTTACCGTAACGTGAGCCGTTACGCAACTATGATCTTTATTAACAATATTTCCATACATTTAGTTCTATACAAATCAAATATGTTATGGAAATTCAAAACTATTTACAAATTGCTATTACTATAAATGAAATATCGAAAAATACTATTAAAAACATTCAAAAATGGAATAAAAACATAATAATTGAACGTATCCTATGCTATGACCTATAATATTCTATTTACATGTTTCTATGTGTAGTCCCCGCTGTGACCCGAAGTGTTGTCCCGTACATTTCTCCCGCCGTGCAGACTATGTTGCATCAATCTTCCGGTACGGGCACGACGTCTGTAGACACTGGCAGCACCACCAGCTTCTTCACCGGCCGCCGCAGAACGCCTCCCTTGGTTGCGATGTCCACTGTTCGCACTATGTTGTCTGGACCCGGATACGTAGCGATGACTCGGCCACGGATCCACACGTTGCGAGGAAGGTTTGCGTCGACTATCTGTACGAGGTCGTTGATCTGTATGGGTTGACCTCGTCCGTGGGGCTCCCGCCGGTGTTGAAGCTCAGGCAGGTACTCTCGAATCCAGCGAAGCCAAAATAGGTCTGCTAGCCGTTGAGAAGCGCGCCAGCTTGACCTCGATGCTGTGTCTTGCTCGCTGAATGTCCCGGGCTGCGGTACTCGCCCCTGACCCCCCAGTAAGAAGTGATTGGGAGTTAGGGCTTCTGGATCTTCTGGGTTCACTGACACATGCGTCAGCGGTCGACTGTTGACTGTGTACTCTGCTTCTGTTAGTAATGTTGAGAGTACTTCTTCTGTAGGTGCGCGCTCATGTAGTGTAGCTGTCAGCGCCTGTTTGACTGACCGTACTAATCTCTCCCAGGACCCACCCATGAATGGGGCCCCAGGTGGAATGTACCGCCAGTTGACTGTCTTCTTAGCTGCTTCTTCTTGTGTCGCTTCGTCGATACTGCGTCGGAGTTCTCTGTCAGCACCCTTGAGGTTGGTGCCGTTGTCTGACCAGATTTCTGTAGGACGACCACGACGAGCCATCATTCTTCTTAACGCCATCACCGCAGAGTCTGTGTTGAGTGAGGCGGCGACTTCCAGATGCACGGCCCGAGTGGTGAGACACGTGAATAGTGCTACGTATCTCTTCTGGCGACTTCTTCCGACGGTCACGGTGAGAGGCCCGAAGTAATCGACCCCTGTGTAGGTGAAGGGCCGCTTGTGGTGGGCTAGACGACACGCTGGCAGGTTTCCTGTTCTTGGTTGAGGCGGAGTCTGAGTCTTCATTCGGCAGAACAGGCAGCTTCGGAGTAGAGTGCGTGTGATGGGCCTCAGTCGTAGCACCCAGTATTGCTGTCTGCACTCGTTGACTGTAGCTTCGACACCGGCGTGATGCAGCTGACGATGTACTGCCTGGACCCAGAGTTTAACTATTGGGTGCCCGCCATCAAGGATCATGGGATTCTTCAAGTCTTCTGTAACGTCTTGAACTGCTTGGATGCGGCTTCTCAGTCGGATGGTTTTATTTTCATAAACTGTGCTCAATTGTTGAAGACGGCTGTTCCTGTCCATCGGCTTGCTATTCTTCAAGTTTTCTATGTCGACGGCGAAGGAGTCTTCTTGAGAGGCACGCATCAGTAGATCTTCAGCTTGTTTGAGGTCTTCAGCAGAGACTCGAAGAAACTGTCTATTTGAAGGTGACGCTATTTTCTTCACCTTGGGCTGTCTTGTGATGGACTTCTTAGACTTTGTCCATGTAGAGTCCTCTTCTCTATTCTTCAGTGTTCTCTTGTAGCAGATCACCTGTTTGTTGGGTCTGCACAGTTCTATAAATTGCAGGACTCTTGCTGTGGTGTACCGGAGTCTGTCCCAGTTGGAGAATCGAGAGACATCCGGTAGGCTGTTGGAGAGCTTCTGTTCTATTTTCTGTGTGACGTGGTGAGTCTTCTCTTCACCCGTAGACTGTTCTGTTTTTGCTGTTGTCGATTCTGTAGGCCAAAGGTTCTCGGTCTCGTAGAGGAAGTCCGGTCCTTTGTACCAGCGATGGTTCTTCGTGAAGTCTGCTGGGACGTCTCGTGTGGCATCATCTGCTATGTTCATCTTCGTGGGCACCCAGCGCCATTCGTTGACTGTTGAGCTTTCTTCTATAGCTGCTAGACGGTGGGCCACGTAAGGTTTGTAAGAACGTGAGCCAGTTCGTACCCAGGTGAGCACTGTTTTGCTATCGGTCCAGAACACCTTGCGGTCTGGTTTTCTCTCGTGCTCTTCTATAACTGTTTCTGCAAGTCTTGTCCCCATGACCGCTGCCTGTAGTTCCAGCCTTGGGATCGACGTTAACTTCAGCGGTGCCACCTTCGCCTTGGCCATGACGAGTGAGAGCTCGACTTCTCCATCGGCGTTTTCTGTTCTCCAGAATAAGACTGCGGCGTATGCAGACTCGCTGGCGTCGGTGAAGACGTGAAGCTGTAGCGAAGTGGCGTTACTGTAGTGGAGATACTGTCGCGGGATTGTCACATCTCTTAGACTGTTCAGGTGACCCATCCAATTCTTCCACTGTTCTGTTAGGTCGTCGTCGATTTCGGCATCCCAAGTTGTGCCTCTGCGCCATACTTCTTGCAGCAACTGCTTGGCTCGTATGGTGACAGGTGACGCGAAGCCCAACGGGTCGAAGAGGGACATTACTATCTTCAAAGCTTCTCTTTTCGTCGGCGTTCTACCTTCGAGGAGCTTCGGTGGGATGCGGGCGAGGCTAAGGTTGAACGTGAGTTCGTCTGTGTGCAGCTTCCAAACTACGCCCAGCACCCTTTCTGTGTTTTCTTCTGATCTGTAGAGTTCCAGATCTTCTATGTTCTGTTGTTCACCGAGTGCTTCGAGTAGAGCTGTTGAGTTTGATTTCCACTGTTTGAGCTCGAAGCCGGCCTGTAGGTGAACTTTTCTAACGCCTGTCGCGATGCGTATAGCTTCTTCTGTACTCTTGAAGCTGTCCAAGTAGTCATCGACGTAGTGTTTTTCTATAATCGCCGCTGCTGCTTCTGGGTGACTGTGCTGGTGTTCTGTAGCATTCAAGTTCTTGATGTAGATTGCTATTGACGGAGAACTTGATGCACCGAAGATCAACGAAGTCATTCTGTATTCTTCTGGAGGTTGGTCGTCTCGTCGACTGCCGCGCCATAGGTATCGGAGTGTGTCTCGGTCTTCTGGTCGTACTTTGACTTGCATGAACATTTCCTTGATGTCAGCTGTCACGGCGATCTGGTGTTGACGGAAGCGCATGATGACACCAGGTAGAGACTGCAGAAGATCTGGACCTTTGAGCAGCATGTCGTTGAGTGAGATTCCTCTTGTCTTGGCAGCAGCGTCGTGTACTACTCGAAGTTTGTCTGGCTTCATAGGGTTCACGACGGCGAAGTGAGGCAAGTACCAAGTCTTGCCCGGCGCTGTTGTCTTCGGAGCTGGTTCGGCGTACCCCTTGGAGATCAGAGCTTCCATCTGTTCTGTGTATTTCTTGGTCAGCTCTGGGTCTCTGTCTATTTTCTTCTCTATGTTAAGGAGACGCTTCAACGAGTTGTCGTAGTTGTCAGGGAACTCAATTTCTTCTTTTCGCCAGAGGAGACCGGTTTCATATTGACCTGTTGATGTCTTCTTGGTGGTCTTCTCTAGGATTCGAAGAGCCTTGACTTCAGGATCTGACTTCGGCTTCTTGGGGTTGAGGCAGAGCGCGTCCATCTCGAAGTACTGTTTCATCAATTCTTCAAGTTAATCTTGCGGTTTTTCTGTGAGGTGTGACACGATGTCGATGCTTCTCCCGATGGTGTTGCTGTGAGTGCCGTGCAGGACCCAACCCAGTGGAGTAAGAGAGGCCACTGGTTGATCTTGTCGACCTCTTCTTGTTTCGGATGACAGCAGGAGATGCCAGTTGTCTTGACCGATGAGTACTCTGGGTCGCACCTCTTCATAGGTGAGCTGCTCTTGAAGGTCCTCTAGATGCTGGCATCCTTCGAGCAGACTCGCCGGAACTCGCTGCGATGAAACTTGGAGATTTGTGATGGTACATGCTTGAATTTTCTCTTGGTGCCCGTTGATGCCTCTCAACTGTATGTTGACCCTTCTTGACGTTGATTCTGTAGTCTTCAACTCGTTGATGGCTTCTATCTTGAGGGTTTCTGAAGGCCCTCTTGCTCCGATGCGATCTGCTATAATGCTGTCGATCAAAGTGACCGTTGACCCGTCGTCCAGCAAGGCGAAGGTCTTCACTGTAGCTCTCGGTCCTTTGACTGCTATTGGTATGATCTTCAAGAATGATTGCTTCTTTTGGCGGAGACTATGAGTCCAGGCTGAGTTGATGGCTTCTGTAGTGTCTTCACTCTTCGCTGTTGGCCCGCTCGAAGTTTTGTTGTAGTGCAGCATCCTGTGGTGTGAGTACTTGCACTCGTTGACACCGCACTCCTTGGCCGGACAGCTGTGAGTCTTGGTTCTGTAGCGAAGACACCGGAAACAAAGGCGCTTGGCTTTGGCTATATCCCATCTTCTATTTACATCAGCGGACTTGAACTGTTTGCAATCAGTTGAAGTGTGCCCCGTTTCTTGACATATGGGACATCTTGGCATACTCTCCTGTATCTGTTCAATATTCTGTTCTGTACTATCTGTCACAGTGTGTATCTTCTGTGACCTCTTCTGTAGTGGAGTGTACGGTACGGCCTGTTCAGGTAATGCGTACCGTCCGCATAGCTCAGCTTCTTTTTTGAGGAATTTTTCTATTTTCATGAGTTCAGGTTCACCCATCGGCGCTGTACTGGCGAAGTCGTAGAATCTGAAGCGCAGCGTAGGTGTGAGCTTGTCGACGACTGTCTTCGCTATTTCTGGGTTGTACATGTAGTTCATACAACCCAGAGTCTTCAATGTCGCTACGCTGTTGGAGATCTTCGTCGCGAAGATGCAGATATCACGAGGCGATTCTGTTAGTCTTGGTAGGCCTCGGATTGCTTCCATCTCCACCATGGCTATAGATTCTGGTCTTCCGAATCTTGACTCTAGGGTCTTCACTATGTCGGATGGGTGCGCGCTGGTGATCAGTAAGCCTTCAACTGCTTCTTTAGCCTTCCCCTTGAGGTTCCTCCGTAGTCTGTTGGTATTTTCTACTGCAGAGAACATGTGCTCCGTCTCGTAGTAGGCGGCGCGGAAGGGTAACCACTCTTGATGTGACCCGTTGAAGAAGGGCAGCTCTATAAACTTCGGGCGCTGTG
Organism: Miltochrista miniata; assembly: GCA_933228765.1. NCBI lineage: Eukaryota > Metazoa > Arthropoda > Insecta > Lepidoptera > Erebidae > Miltochrista > Miltochrista miniata. Next base: position 31,791,697 of record OW121758.1, on the reverse strand, counting down.
CGGCTTTGACAGCGCCGGTGATTGCTGCGGCTAGTTCAGCGAAGTCTGGTTGGGCTCCCGCCGGTGCTGACCGTGGGTGCCGTGGCTGTGAGTGGCGTTCTTCTTTATGCTTCTCTGGGTTCTTCTTCAATACGGAGGGCTCGGCTGGTTGGTCCTGTTCATTGTTGACCGTAGGTTCGGGCTGCTGTTCGTGGGTCTTCAACCAGTGGTCGACCCGTTCGTTGGCTTCTGACTCGCTGCTGAGTGAGGTCTCGTCTTCCTCTTCATAAGATTCCTCGGCTTCTATTGTTTCTAGTCGTGCTGCAGCTAGCTCCACTTGAAGGCGCAGGAGGTCTTCTTTAGCTTTTGCCAGTCTATACGTCCTGCGTTTGCTGTTCGTTGACCCATCCCCTCTTCGGCTTGAGGCGGCGCGGTCTTCGTTGTTGCTGTAGGTTGACCCCTCTCGCCCCCCTCTTCGGTCGGGGGCCGGGCGGTCCTGTAGTCTGCTCGGCAATAGCAGACCCGTGCGAAGTGACCCCTCCCTACCCCCTCTTCGGTCGGGGGCCGGGTGGTCCTGTTCGGCGCTGTAGAGTGACCCCTCCCTCCCCCTCTTCGGTCGGGGGCCGGGCGGTCCTGTTGTCTGCTCGGCAATAGCTGACTTGGTACACCTTTCGGCAGTGAAGGTGCGTCTATAGTGGGCACCCTCCTTTCCGCAGTCGGTTTTCTTTCGGCACGTGCGGCGAGCGGCGCGGCGATGATTGCAGTCGAAGTCAGTCGGGCGGCGGCGGCGGAGGCAGCAGTGGCGGCGGCATCGGCTAAGACGGCGGCGACACACGACGGCGGCGTGGATTCTGGATGCATGGTGGGCTCCGATGTCACGGGGGCCCCTATCACTGTAGCACCAGTAGCGCCAGTCCTCGACGAAGCGCCAGTGTCCCTCGAAGATGGCGGTGTCTGTTCCACCCGCTTGCGGCCTCTTCCTTCTGACCGGGTGACCGGCATCCTGGTAGTGGTCCCCACAGTATCCGGCGGCGAAGGACCAAAATGTACAGCGGGGCGACTTTATTCCGCTGGGCGACGGCACCTAACCAACTAGGTAGCTAGGCACGCTCCACTGTACTGGTGAAAGCGTGTGACCCAGATCCACACTTTCCTTGACTGGGGTTGGTGGTGGACCACACCAGGTGCGGGTTACACAGGTTGCCGGGTTAGCGGCACAAAACACAAACACAAACACAAATAAAAGTCACTGTGAAAGTTCTTACCGGTCACTAGGTCGGAGGTTTATTACTAATACTGGTATAAAACAATACTGTTCCTAATCCTATCCTATTCTTCCTGGCTATCCTTTTCTTCCTGGCTATCCTTTTCTTCCTGGCTATCCTTTTCTTCCTAGTATTCTTGCTGTTTCTTCCTGTTTTCCTGGTTTCCTTTTCTTCTTGTTGTTCCTGTGGTGCTGAACTGTCGACTGAATGTCGGTACAAAAGTGACGTCTGTATTTATACATTTTTGGCCTAAGCTGTGATTCGCTATTAATTACGTCCAATCACAGCTCCTACATAATAGCCTATCAAAAACGCGAAATTATACAATTTTAGTGCAAAATCTTTAAGGCACCTCCCGCAAACTTTACCGTAACGTGAGCCGTTACGCAACTATGAGCTTTATTGACAATGTTTCCATACATTTACTCTATAGGCACCTCTCGCGAACTTTACCGTAACGTGAGCCGTTACGCAACTATGAGCTTTATTAACAATATTTCCATACATTTAGTTCTATACAAATCAAATATGTTATGGAAATTCAAAACTATTTACAAATTGCTATTACTATAAATGAAATATCAAAAAATACTATTAAAAACATTCAAAAATGGAATAAAAACCTAATAATTGAACGTATCCTATGCTATAAGAGCTATAATATTCTATTTACATGTTTCTATGTGTAGTCCCCGCTGTGACCCGAAGTGTTGTCCCGTACAGGTGTGTATTTTTAATGTCCATTGTATTTATATTATAAAGTATGTTTATCAGTTGTCTAGATACCATAGCCCTATTATATGTTACTTAAATTTGGGTTTGATGATGTCGTGTGAGAATGTCCATGCAAATGAATTTATTAATAAGTATATTATTTATATCACCTGTCACCATTTTCATGTATCTGCAGTCTATTGGCCCTCGTACTGAGAGCTCGGCAGGTCTCCCGGATGTTGTCCAGAATGCACACCAGCAGCTCATGGGCATCCTGTTGTCTGTTGCCTGTAAGAATGAGTGAACTGTAGTCTATTCTAATATTATAAAGGCGTGTATTTAACTCGATATCTGTATTATTCCCTTTTTCTGAACGAAATACTTCAAAAGTTAAACCAAAAATACTGACATGCACACTAAATAAATCAAATTAATTACACTGTTTAATGGTATGTGCAGGACTGTTTTACTGAACGAATAACTATTATCAAAATAGTACTTATATCTAACAATGACTTAGTTCAACAAAAATATTAAAACGTTTTTAAGGAAAACCATCGCCTAATTTACTTTTGGAACATCGTTTATTATAATTAAAGCCCTAACTTAATCAGTCACCTCTACAAAATGAAATTTTATTGATCAAAAAAATAAAAGTGTAACCTAACCTATTCCGTTATAAGATTGTACAATTTAGAGTGCAAGTTAGTATTTTTGATACTTATACAATACTTATTTATCAAGTCGCCTATAAGGTATTCAACTTGGCTGAACAACTTGCCATATTGAAATACTGGCAATTGAAAAGTCACAAAGTGGTCACCCATACAAGACCAGTCACATTGAAAGTTGCTTACTGCAGTGATCGTTTACAGAATATTAAGTTACAGGGCTAAAGAGCTTCAAATTTAGAGTGATACAAGACAAGATTATGTCAAAAATATATGATAGTGTAGGGACATAAAGTATAATATTTTATGATTGTTTATTCCACATTATGAAAGCGCTCTTTGTTAAATTTTAGTATACTTAAACATTATGTTCACTTGGTGTTACTGAACACACATTGCACCCCCTCCATACTGAGACCTAAGCTTATGGATAATTGTAGCAGAAAGTGATTAATCAATATTCTCAGTGACTTATTTTATTCAGTGATCTCTCCCTCACAACATTACAGGGTGGAATTTAAAGACGGTAGTTGGAGGTAAAGTACCCTTAATATATCAATATTAAGGGTACTTTACCTCCAACTACCGTCTTTAAATTCCACCCTGTAATGGCAAGTTGTGCTTAAAGGAAACATTCCTTTATTTTCAAAAGTAGTTGTTTAGAAGAAATTATTTATTAAAGACTCTTTCGGTTAGTATTATAAAATACAGGCTGTTTTTTTCCCATCTCCCAGGTTCGATTCCCAGCTCAAGTAGGTGATTTAACAAAAAACTTTAAATGCAGTTTTGCTTACTTTTGAAAATAAAGGAATGTTTACTTTCAGCAAAACTTGCCATTATTAATATTAAGGGTACTTTACCTCCAACAACTGTCTTTAAATTCCACCCTGTATATCGATTGTATACACCTACATAGGTGACAACTCCTAAAATAGAAAGATATATTTACCTTCAAAAGTAGAGTTGACATCTCTAAGCGCAGCTAGAAAAGAGTCTGCAGCATAAGGTTCAGGACTGGCATCGGCAGAACTGCTGTTGAGGCACTTGCTCTCTGCTGCTCGTAGATTCAAGTAGGTTTCGTGTAGTTTCTCTGTGGCTATCTGATGAGAAAAGATACTTTATGTAATGTCGTTCTTTCATATTGTAAGGAAGAAATGCGTCAACATTATTTATTACTAGAAGATGCTCGTGGGAGACGTGTCAAATTTGGTTCCCGTTCCCGCTTCCCGTGGGAACATATTTCTGGGGTGAAAAGTAGACTATGTGTGATTCCAGACTATAATCTACCCCGGTTCCAAATTTTAGCTTGATCCGTTCAAACGTCCAAACATCTAATCATCCAAACATCTTCACAAACTGTCACATTTATAATATTAGTAGGACAGTAGGATTTAGATAGATAGATAGATATTCTTTATTGTAATACCAAAATACAATTTATACTACTTATATCTACTTACACTAAATTGGTTTATTTACCTACACGGATCTACGGTCTACTGTCATTATTATTTTTAGGTTTAGTCTAGATTACTCAAACATAAAAATAAAATAAGGTGCTGGGCTGGCATCGGCAGAACTGCTGTTAAGACACTTGCTCTCCGCTGCTCATAGATTCAAGTATGTTTCGTGTAGTTTTTTTCCCCGCAAGGGATTTGGCGTGAAGATAGTATAGTATAGTATATATTTTGTCATTATTATTTTCAGGTTTAGTCTAGATCAGGGGTTCCCAACCTTTTGCAGGCCGCGGCGCCCTTATAAGTCTTGAAATTTGTCACGGCTCCCCGTCATATCACGTGTAATCACCCCCCCCCCTCGAGTAGTAATCCTCCGCACAAGCCACTTTCCTGTAATGGAGCCTCGGCCAAGTCATATGCAGATCTAATCCGGGAAAACATGTGAAGCCGGCGTTATCTAGGGAAACTGTCTTCTTTTTTACAGTCGGGAGCCTCGGGAAAGATGTCCCAGGATTCCCAACAGATCTTGGCTACCACTGCGACGTCATATACTTCGTTTAGTTCGAGTACTTCCCCGCGTCTTTGGGAGCTTTCGGGTGTCACTCTCGCTTCCTGGGCCGTGTGTAGTGCGAAAAACTTTAACGTCACGTTGTCGTCTTGGGCCTGCTTCTGTAAAGACGGTGAACAGCCCCCACCCTGATCTTAGGCCCCCGGTCATGGAGTCTGATAGAGTGGGCAAAATCGAGTGTATGGCACCCTCGCCGCAGACTGGAAATCTCGGGTTGGAGAGTTATCTCCATGCTCCCTCCCCGCCATCTCTTTCACGAGAATGACCTGCTCGCAGAAAGAAGCGGCGGCGCGGCGTCCCACGTTCTCCCATTGGAAATCATCGCTCACACCGTAGTCTCCAGCGAGGTAATGTTCAGGTCAAGACCTGCCACTAGAACCTGGCGCCCACGCTATGCTCTGTATGGAGCGCTGTGTCCTCGCTGCTTCTTTCACAGTGCTGAGTGCTGAGAGTCGTGGTCTCCCGGCGTAATCGCCACAGATACCTATCGAAGCATCCGTGCCCTTAATTATCGGTGACAACCGGTACAAGAGATTGCCATGGCTCCTCTCCAGCCACTCGTTTATTATCGATCTGATCACCACCTAAGTTGAGAGATCAACTAAGACACTTCAATATGGTCAACGCGGTGAGGACTTGGCCGATTTCCTTGGGCGGATGGTGGCAACTTTCGCCTCTAACCGTTCTCAGACACCGCGTAGATTAGTTTAAAAAAATCGAAATAGTTGTCTTTTACAAAGGAGTTTTGGAGCGGAGTCCGCGACTCGGAAAACGACGGCGCGACGGGTTGACTCAAACTCAAAAAAACATTTATTATCGCATAGTCCTACTACTTAGGCACTTGCGACAAGTTCATGAATACAAATCAAAGAAGTACCACCACCAGTTCGGAACGCGGCCTGCTTAAGCAGAATTGGCAAAAATCTTGGCGGGCTATTCTTTTTGTGCTCTTTTTTTTTATTTTTTGAGAGAGGGGCGCCGCGAGGCGCCTCGCGGCGCCCCTCTGAACTTTCTACGGCGCCCCAGGGCGCCGCGGCGCACAGGTTGGGAACCCCTGGTCTAGATTATTCTAGACTCTAGATGTAAGACAAGAACTATAGTCGCACTTAAAGATGACATGGTGGAAACAAAGTACGCTAGTTCTCCATTTTTTGTGTGTCAGACCTGTACAAATAGCATAAACTTTTCATCACTAAAATTTGGCACATTGTATACCAATATGAAAATGCTATATAATGTGCCAAATTTAAATGATGATGATTTGAAGTCGTTCACCTATCCTTGGAATACACAGAAAAACCAGTTCTGTTACGCTGTATGTAGGCAGGGTGAAACTTTTCCTTAACTTCCAATGTTAAGGAAAACTTTTTTATATTACCTAATTTATGTCAGTTCTGGTCTATAAGCTGCGTTACTTGAGATTAAAAGTAAGAAGAACAGAAAGCGGAGTCTATTGGTGTACTAGGATCCCATAGTCATCATCAATGCTGACTAAAGGACGAAGCTACTGGTCAAGCAAGCCATTTAAAACATTGGTTATGTCAGGCAGACAGTATTCGCTTCTATGTAGGACACAGCGGCAATACTAGCTAAGATGAATAACTCAGCATATGAGTACTCCATCTGATCCTAACACGTTATTGGTGTCAATGCTATTTATAAATATATACTGATAATATAGATACGTCCTTATCGACAATACCCGCGTGTGGTTATCAAATCTTTAACATAATACGTTGTAGACGATTGAAAAGATTATATTTTTAAAGCCGATTTACGGAGTTGTTGATTATTTATTTGGGTTTTATAAGTTCTAAAATGTTATCAGAAATTAGATAATGCAAGGTAGCATTACATTTCGCATTTACTGATGTGAACTGTGGGAAGATCTTAGCGAAATTACGAAGGTCATTTAATATGTTAAGATTTGTGATGTCATAAAAAAGAACTGCATAAGGAATAACTGCTACCACTGCAGCATATCATACTTATAGAATCCGGGACTTCAAGCGAAATAATTTTTGCTTAGACGCACCGACGTTTCGGAACGTTGCAGCGCCCGTGGTCGCGGTTTGACGAGGCGAGGATCGACAAAAACCATGATGTTGCTTCCAGTGGCGGCTGGTGGGTACTGAAACTGGTGGTGCACTTTACTTGCTCTCTAGTTTTAAATTTAATAAGAGCCTTGGTGGTCCCGCCAATTTTATATCAACTTTATTTTGAAACCGGCTGACCACCTACCTATTACGTGGGACATAAAATGTTTTTATTTTAATCTGAGATAAAACTATAAGGACAAATGTGGGCGTATACTATGCCTCTGCCTACCCCTTCGGGAATAAATGCATTCATATGTATGCAGTATGTTTATTTTGAAAAGTTTTATAAACACACCCCAGACACTTTACAAGCAATATTTTCTTTTCTTTAATAAATAAATAAATATTTGTTTATTAAAGAAAAGAAAATATAGAATAGAACTAAGATCAAAATAAATGAAAAACTAACAATTTAAAACCAAACAATAAATATTTAACGCGTCACAGATACATACATACAGCGAAACAATAAGTACCCGGAGAATTTGAATTTCGTCAAACAAAACATCGGGTGCTCTCGGGTAATGTTCGGTTTTCCCAAACGCGTGCGGCGCACGAAATCAGACTCATCGCTCGGTACATTTTCTATGAACTATGCTTTGTCTCACGCGCCAGGCGTTTTAGCTCGGATATAGTAAAAGTTGTATGGGCCGTTCTCGTGCGCTCGGGAAAACGCACGCCGATGCTTTTTACAGGGAATTTAGGTTTTAGTAGTGTAGCAAAGAGCTTAATTTGTTTCGTCACAATAAGATATGTTACTTGTTTTAAGTTTTTGTAAGAATAGGTGTTACTTACATACCTAATGGTAGGTAACTAAATAATAAAGGTGTCGTAAAATTTCGTAATTTTTATATCTTTTGAACTGGTGGTGGTTCACCGCACGAGCGCACTTAAGGTACAGCCGCCACTGGTTGCTTCTTGTCGAACTACCCTCGTTTATTAAATTTTTATATTTTGTTTTAGTATTTCGCGCGAAGTCTCGTATTCCATAAGTGCGCCTTCACACTAGCGTAGGCGTTCGATGGACGTATGCGCGGCGTATACGTCGCGTATACGTCGCGCACGCCCGACACTTGTTCAGCGTACTCATGTGTTCCAGTGGAGACGCCGCGCCAACGCGGCGTATACGTCGCGTATACGTCGCGCACGCCCGACGCTTGTTCAGCGTACTCATGTGTTCCAGTGGAGACGCCGCGCCAACGCGGCGTATACGTCGCGCACGCCCGACACTTGTTCAGCGTACTCATGTGTTCCAGTGGAGACGCCGCGCCAACGCGGCGTATACGTCGCGCACGCCCGACGCTTGTTCAGCGTACTCATGTGTTCCAGTGGAGACGCCGCGCCAACGCGGCGTATACGTCGCGCACGCCCCACGCTTGTTCAGCGTACTCATGTGTTCCAGTGGAGACGTCGCGCCAACGCGGCGTATACGTCGCGCACGCCCCACGCTTGTTCAGCGTACTCATGTGTTCCAGTGGAGACGTCGCGCCAACGCGGCGTATACGTCGCGCACGCCCCACGCTTGTTCAGCGTACTCATGTGTTCCAGTGGAGACGTCGCGCCAACGCGGCGTATACGTCGCGCACGCCCCACGCTTGTTCAGCGTACTCATGTGTTCCAGTGGAGACGCCGCGCCAACGCGGCGTATACGTCGCGCACGCCCCACGCTTGTTCAGCGTACTCATGTGTTCCAGTGGAGACGCCGCGCCAACGTGGCGTATACGTCGCGTATACGTCGCGCACGCCCGACGCTTGTTCAGAGTACTCATGTGTTCCAGTGGAGACGCCGCGCCAACGCGGCGTATACGTCGCGTATACTTCGCGCACGCCCGACGCTTGTTCAGAGTACTCATGTGTTCCAGTGGAGACGCCGCGCATACGTCCATCGTACGCCTACGCCGGAAAAACGCTAGTGTGAAGGCGCACTAAGTATGTTAAAAAATTACATAGTGTAGCATATTTATTGCATGCTGAAATCCACAAGGACGCTTTGCCAGATTCCTGTGGGATAAACTAGTACTTGAATGGCACTTAAAGTAAGGTGAAGAATTTGAACTTGTTTCGCTATGGTTCCGTAGCTCAATTGGTTACGGCATTGCCCTGATTTATAGCGCCATTTCATTGGTCGTTAAATAGTTCGGTATACGGCATACGGGGAGTCCCCGCAGGCGAGATAACAACCAACGAAAGTCAACAAGTCGATACGTGTTCGGGATTCCCCGCATGCTTTATACAGACCGCGATATCGACCAATGAAATTTATCGGTTGTTATACGGTTTGCGGGTAGTGATTCAAATACTTTTCATTGTTCAATTTCATTCGTGAGTGCTTTTTAGTTTAGAAAGACGCTGCGCAAAATGGCTAATAAAGACAATAAGACACTGACATTCAAAATTGCTTCATATAACATTAATTATATATAATTAATGTAATTTGTATAATTGGCGACGAACATGGAGGTTCCAGCTACACTCCGGATGCGGATCGACTAACAGTGGGCGCACACTAGGCAACATGTCGCCACGACTGTCGCCCAATGTGCGCCTGCATCGGGCGACTTGACGCCGCGACATGTCGCCGCGACTGTCGCCGTCGGGCGCGACATGTCGCGGCGACAGACGTCGTACAAAAAGTTGTCGCTCAGCGAGTGTCGCCGTGTCGCTGCGACTCCCCTTGCTTGTCGCGGAGTCGCGGCGACATGTCGCGCAGTGTGCGAAGCTTAGAACAAAATGTATGTAATTTGGCGCCCGAAAATTGTCGCCGCGACAAGACGCTCAGTGTGCGCCCACTGAAATGAAAACGGTTCCCCGAATGCGGGCTCTGTAGCACGCGTTCCAGAAATCTCCCGCGCCTGGCATGCGGTCCCCATCGACTAATGAAATTGCGCCATTAGGAATAGGTCACGGTTTCAATCCCCTCTGAACCAAGTTGTCTATTTTCACTTTATAATAAAACATCTGCCCAAGGCCGTCAGTCCTGGGTGTGCTCTCAGAAAGATAATCACAATACACACACACACACACACACACACACCCACACACACATGCACGCACGCACGCACACACACTCACACACACACACACACACACACACACACACACACGCACGCACACACACACACACACACACACAAATACATGCACCGCACTCGCAGAACTTTTCTTTCTTACTATTACCTTTTAATATTACTTTGAATCTGTTTTATAATATAGCGTGTTAATATCTTTAAGAATTTTCCGTGGGGAATTGGCACCGAAAGCCGAAACACAGGTTTATACCTAGTTCGGCAACGGAAGCTATTTTCATTTTTTCGAGACATGTTATTGTTACTTATCATATTAAGAATACTCTGTGTTAATTCTGTTTTTGTGAAAATAAATAAATTAAATTAAATTAATTAATCCAATGGGCACAAAACTTTGTCCGCCTATCATATGTATGAGAACACTTAGGGCATATGTATGTCTCAAGGGTTGCCCAGGGGGTAAAGAGACTGGTTAGGGTCCCAAGGATTTCCTTAGAGGGGACATATCAGCTACAAAAAAGCACCATGTAGTTTTAGTAAGAATATGGTGATTTTTGTTACCTTATGACATGGCAATCCTTTTACCAACTGGTAAAACTGCAGAATCAAGATTAGTATGCTCATGGTAGCAGTTTAAAGCCATATGTTTAGTCAAAAAGCATTGAACAGGTGTTCAGGAAACCATTTCTTTTTAGTTTTGCCACTGTATGGATGACCTGACAGAGTAATCGAGTAATCACCGCCGATCATGACAGTACCTGCAGAGGCGACTCTCTTTTGAGTTATCTGCATGCTAATACAAAAGTACTATACCTGTATTTTACTCTTCCCCGCACTATTATCCGACTGTCCCAGAGACAGCAAGTCCTTACTGCTCCAAGACCTGGTCCCCGAAGTCGCCAATCCAGCTGCACTCCTGCCCAATGAGGAACTTTTCAGTCTAATGCTGCCGAGTTTCTGTTCTACGCTACTAAGGTCGGATACAAGATGATGTAAGTTGTGGAGAAATCTTGGCGCATATCTGTAATAGAAATACAAAGATCTTTAGTATGATTGCATATAAGTGATAACACTTTATCACTGATAAGTAACAATGTTCACTTCATTGCAAAGTTTTTGTCGGCTATGGAATGCATTTGGACATTTTACTATCAGGGCAGCTTGCTTTGAACGAAATGGGTAACATAACAGGGGGTTGGGTCATCCATTAAGAGGAGCCAGCATGCCCCACATTAAAAAAATAAATCAAGGCACATGTGTGGGATTTTCAGCCTTGGAGTAGTCAATTATATGCATTTACAGAGCCACTGCATGATTAGTACAGTAATTTATAGTTCACAACAATTGTTTAGCACCCACCTTGATAGGGTATTGACTAAAAGTCACACTTTCTTCCTAAATTTAGGTATGGATGTAAACAATCTTGGTGAGTCAGTCTCAATCAATACACGGGGTTGCATTTGAATTACGCATCCTCGATAGGGGGCGGGGAGGAGGTGGGGGAGGGGGAGGGTAGGAATCCCCCCGACCACTCCCCAAAGTTAGGAAACCAATAGTTTCCAAGAAATTTAGATTTTTATTTTTTGAGGTTAAGTTCTACAAAATCATGTTCTTATAAATTTAATATAATAAATCACTTTCAATTGGTATCTCAAAGCACTCGCCGTGCCGCTACCGCGGCGCGCTTGCTTCGCTCGCTCGGCTCGTGCGCCGTTAAATCCGTGGAATTCGTTAATTTATTTTCCGGATGGTCCCCTTAATTTTTTTGGGGGGACAAAATAGTTTTGTTTAGGTGGTTATAAAAAAAAACCACTTCTAACCTAACCTATCCAAGTCGGTCTTCTTGAGTTAGGAAGGGGACGATCGGGAACCAATTAAATATTATTTTTGGGACTTCCCTTTCGTCCCCCTCGGGGAGTAGGGGAGAAGTCCCAAAAATAATATTTATCAAAAATAATAATTACCATATTACCATATATTATATAAAATAATATTTACCAAAAATAATATAAAATAATATTAAAATATTTATCAAAAATAATATAATTAAATATATTTAAATTATATATAATTTTTATCCCCCCCTTGGGAAGTCGAGGGGACGAGCGGGAATACACTCGTAACTCCCACATCAAGATGACGGAGACGTTCCATTTCATTTTTATATTTTGTATTGTATTTTTGTTCTTTTTTCTTTTGTTCATTTTTTACGACACATAAAACATTTTACAACTAATTATGTGTAAAACAATAAATAACTATATGAAAAATTAATAACTAAGACACATTTAACAAAAAATAACATTCTGTTACACGTAACTTCAAACACGTATAAAAAAAACTACGCGTCTCCTAGACACAAATATGGTGCCATTTGAAAGGGGTGATCAACCCCTTTAAAATGACACCCCTCCCACCCCACTATCGAGGATGCGTAATTCAAATGCCCACCCCAATACACTATTGATTGAGGCCAGTTTTGTTATCAATTGGTAAATATATAATATAAAGGTAGGACTTCGGATTACTATCCAACGATTTAAGGGGTGGGAGTGGGGGGGGAGGGGGGAGGGGGGGGGTGGGGAACCCCCCCCCTGACGGAAAAGTTGCGGACGCCCCCCCTTTTTGAGTTATGATTTTTTTAAAATTCTAACCTAACTTTCGCATTTTCTTGTTTTGAAATCGATTTCAAGGTCGAAATTGGAAGATGGAAAATGGAGGGGGAGGGGGGAATCCCCCTGACCCCTCCCCAAAGTTAGGAAATCAATAGTTACCTTGAATTTAGATTTTTATTTTTTGAGGTTATGTTCAATAAAATCGACAACATAAGTAATCGTTCTCCAAATAAGAACTCGTCGACAAGCCAAAAAAAAAATAACCACGAAGGCTAAGGCGGGAGCTCCGCTCCGCTTCGCTCCCGCCTTAGCCTTCTAACCTAACCTATCCGAGTCGGGGTGTTAACCATTAAGTACTAATTATGGTTGAATTAGGGATGCGTAATTCAAATGCCGACCTGGGGTTGAAAAAAAAAACTACGCGTCTCCTATACAAGACACAAATTCACAAATAGGGTGTCATTTGAAAGTGTTGACCTTGACCAACCCATAGAATGCGTACGACGTTTTACGTTTAGTTTCACATATCGGCAACCGTCATTAAATTATTATAATATTTAATAGCGTTCATTTATATAAATATACGTAATATAATAAAATATGCATAAAATTTAACTTAATAACTAAATATAATTATTAATTAAATTTTTAAATGAAGTAAAACATTGTTGTGCGTTAATGTTACGTAAAACAAAACGTATTGGACGAGCCGAATGTCAAAAACATTGGAAGTGTTTGTGTTCTGTGGTGAAAAGTGACAAATTATTGGTGTTTTTTTACGATTTTCATTATTTTTTTTCTCGTTAACCATTAATCTCCGCAAGTTAAAACTTCGCGTGTAGGCTTCTAATAATATTAGCTTTGTGTATAAAAAATATGAACCTCAAACTCGATGGCAACTAATCTAAAGTTAAGCCAATATAAATTTTGTGAGAGACTGGTATGGCTATGAGAGTTGCACTGTGATGAAAATTCTATATATATAGAAGTATGTCCTTAAAATGAGAATTCCGACATATTTAGTACAAAGTCTAGAAAATAATTTGAAACTTACCGAAGAGTATACAGGACACTGTTGAGGAAGCAAGTGTTTCCCAAATTAGAAAGTGTAGCGATGGGGGTCTTGCGTTGTGTAGTCCCCGCATACTGTGTATCTGATGCGTGGTGGCCATTCAACATGGCAGTGCTGGTCAAAGGCGGGTCAAATACAATGAGGTCTGGGTCAAATAAGCTTTCTGAAATAGCCACAAAATTTTTATTTAGATGTAAAATTGGCAACACAATATGGTTCCTACAGCTCACTAGAACACTGAATGAATAACACTTTTACTAATAGAATCTTAGATGTACCACTGCCAACTATAGGCCCAACATAAACATGTACAGTGGTTATGTTAAATAGAATTTATACTGTGAGAATATCACTGGATCGTTCCGATTTTGATTTAAAATAAAATAAACTGTAAGTGTGTCAAATGACGCCGTCAAGTACCGGCCTTTTGGTTACCTGGAAGTTTTGATGTCTCGGTCAGGGGTTTCAATCTCTTTGCCACTGATAAAGTATTCGAATATACACTCTTCAGTGGCCTTTTCAAAGGTTTATTCTCTTTATTACTACTTGTGGACTGCTTGAAAGGATCTCCGTTCTCTTTAGATGTATCTGTCGGTTTCTTATTTTCGTTGCTCAAATAATTTGCATTATTTCTATTTAATGAGAGGGAAAACCTAGATTTATCGACTCCTTTTTTCGTTTCAGTTACAGAATTAACTGGCATCTTCAGCATACCTGTAATTACACACGAAATACGTGATAATTGTAAAATACGGAGACAACTTTCCCATGGAAGGTATGTCAAGGATACTTCAATTATCACACTATTGGACGGTTTTACTTACGTAAAAGTTTTTGTTAGATACATTGACTTACATTATAATGTAAGACAATACAGTACTGTAAGAATCTGGTTAATTAAAACTGAAAATTCGTAAAATTTAACCGCGAACAGCCTCGAAAGCAATCGGCCATATTGGAATATTTTTTGATTGATGGTCGCCGTTCGCCATAGCCGTCATTCGAAACGTCAGTCAGGCAAGTATCAGGGCTGCCATATAAAATAACACAGAGCATTAGTACCAACAGAGACAAGTAGCAATGACCTCCGCCTGAACTGAGACTATCTTCATGCAATACCCGAGGTCTAAATAAGGGTAAATTAAATTATATATTAAATAATAAGGGCCCACTGATCTGTAGTGGTAATAATACAGATCAGTGTAAGGGCCTAAGTAAATTAAATACTAAAAAAAACAGAGAGAGAGAGAGGGGATCATAAAATTTATCTAAGACTAAAGAGGTCCCGACACGATCAATTGGCAATTGTCATGCACGTTGAAATATAATGTGTACATATACATCGATGCACACACACATGCAAAGAAATCACGTACACTGAAGCAACTTCCATTCATATATTAACGTGCGTGACAATTGCCAATTGATCGTGTTTGGACCCCTTGAGTCAATAAAATTGATCTAAAAGGCCCCAACACATACAATAATATTGATCAATATTTCAATCAATGATTGGTCAATAAATTGAACGTGTCGGGGTATTATTGAGGTTTGACTTTGATGTACTCGGACGGAAATAAATATTGAATCCCTGTTATTGAATCAATATTATTGTAGGTAAATGGGGCCTCTTAGGCTGCGAAGCGCTCGTGGCCCCGTGGACTCAGTGTTCTGTAAACGCTCACTGTAGTAAGCAATATTTACTATGACCGGTCATAGATTGGTGACCACTTTGTGCCATGTGGTTCGGCAGGCACGTCAAGCCCGTTTGTCCCGGTAGCCAGTAAAATGGCAGTTGGTAAGTCACGGAAGGCCATGGAAGGTCTTTATGGGTGGCTTGAGAAATGTCAACAGCGGGCAGTCACAACCGGCGCCTGTCCATATCAACACGGCAATACGACTCACCACCTATTAGTGAGACCAAATCTAAATGGTGCAATTTGGGCATATAATATGCCCCTGCCTACCCCTTCGAAGATAAAAGGCGTGATCATATTATATGGCGAGCACATGAGCACATGAAGAAGCTATGGGAACATGTAGCTATTTTGCAAACCAACACTCGCTTGACATAGCTTCTTCCCGCCTGCAAATGTCGCTGACAAAGTAAAACATTCAGTAGTTAAAGAAAATCACAAAAGATATGTAGAGCTTGTTTTTTGCTTTTCAGTTGTATGTTTACTTGGCAGTCGGGTTTTTTCTTAGACCATATATCACGAGACTAGCCTTTGCGAACCACCACATACAAAAATATTCTGCTAGTTTTCATAGCGGGTGAAGGGGGAAACACAAAGACATATAAAATTTCATTATATTTAAAAATGTTTTAATCGACAAACGCGTAATGGCTGTAGTGTGTTAATTTTTATTGTACAGTCAACTACAATGAAATGTACTAGTTTAATCATATAAAATGATGTACTGATGTACAGTGCTTTTTATAAAGCCAAAAGACCAAATGGTCTATTGGCTTGGCAGAAAACAATGCGCATCCTGTGGTTAGATGATCTAAGGGTTTTTTGTATTCTTAATAATTAAGTTTATTTTTTTTTAGTTATGTTAGTTATGTTAGTAGTGGAGTTATTAATTTTCGTGTAGTGAAGGGACATCACCAAAATTCAAAATAAATTATTATATTTTTGGTCATATTTCCGGTGCTAGTCAACCGATTGCAATCAAACAAATGTAAGATTTTAAGTCTAACCAAGACCATTTAATACACAATACCGCATCAAAATCGGTTCAGTAGTTTTTTGCGTCCATCGCATTAAATAATTATAACGTCAAAAATCCACCATTTTGATTTTCTAGGAATTTTATTATACCTGGTGTCACTCACACAATCACGACGAATCAAATGACACCTTGTATTTCAAAATCCGTCAAGCCGTTCAGGCTGTGGAGCTTCTAAGAAAAATTTTCAAGGTGTACATTTTAGCGCCAAAAGTCTGCCATTTTGAATAAACCGGTGTCACTCTGTGTCACTCACACAATCACGACAAATCAAATGACACTTCGCATGTCAAAATCTGTCAAGCCCTTCAGGCTGTAGGAAATGACAAAGAAATGGACACACATACATACATACATACATACTTACATAGGTCTCGAAAAACACTACCCTCATTTCTTCGGCAGTTCGGGTAAAAAGAAGACGAGCTGCACCTTTCAAATCTCCGTCGCGAACTTTTGTTTCTACTAGTTTGTTAAAATTATGGTACCATAAAAAAAACCATCATCCACCAAAAAAATTTCAGTACCTGTCAAATTTGTGAAAAAATATTGTATTTAGGTGTAAATTGGATAAATTCTGAATCTTTATTATTGTCTGTATTTATCCTGCTTTTCACGCTATAAATTAATCAAAAACATTTAATATGTAGACATATTATAAAAAAATAAAGAAATTTTCTAAAACACGACCAACTCAGTCAATTGGACAACGTAGTTTTTTAAATTATTATTACGTGTGCTAATTCCTCATGGATGCTATGCTATGCCGTACCTACTCTTACCGACTAAAACCATACATGCCCTACCTCTAGATTTAGAATTTTTAGCGTACATTCTAAATCTTATCACTGCCCGCGGTCGGGTGTAATAAGTAAGCTCTCGGAACGAGATTTTTTTTTGCGGTACTCACCACAGAATGCGTATTGTTTAACCACAGATAAATAAATAGTTACTATGTAACGCTGTGTCAATGCGTAATTGAGTAAGTACCTACATTATAATATTTCCGGCTCCAGCTACAGGCGACTTGTTGTAAACAAGTTCGGATGCGGGCCAATTGGCACAACTCCACTTCAATACCGAGTAATACCGACGCTTAATCTGATCCACGTAAAATAGTAATATTTAATATAGTAAGTAGATCAGATCCTATAGTCTATCTAGGTACGTACTTACTAGATGTACTTGACGCTATACAGATACGTGCTATCCGAATTATTGGTTATCCTGAGGTGACGGGACGGGACGCCTCGGGCCGTTGGCGCAGAGATGAACCATAGCGTCCTTGGCTGCCTTCTTCCGAATTAATCACGATGAATTCTTTAACCTGTTCCCTGTCCCTGTGTGCTGTGTGTAAAGCAGTTCTGAAGAACTCTTTAACCTGAACCCGCCCTCTCCTTTGCGATCCCTAACAACGCGTGCCGGGCAGTGGAAAGAATCTTCGCCAGAACTGAGCGTTCCAAAAGATCGTTCCTCTGCCGAACTATAAAAACTTGGAACGACCTGCCCGCAAACGTCTTTCCCCCAACTTACAATTCCGGGTTCTTTAAGTGGAGCGTGAAGAGGCACATCACAGGGCCGGCAACTTGAGGACCCCTGTCAGTCTTACGAACTGTGAGAGTGAACTCCAATCGCTAGATAGACTCCATAGCTTTCGATCAGGCTGGCGACATCAATTCGGCGAGTCTAATATAAAAAAAACCGGCCAAGTGCGAGTTGGACTCGCCAATGAAGGGTTTCGTAGCAGCAAGTAACATAATATAAAAGTTCTTATAGTTAGTTGTAACTTTGATTGATGTTTTAACACGTTCGCAGTGGTAGTGATTTTTCTAACCGAAAATTGCGGTTTATGACGTATTAAAAAAAAACTACCAGCTCTATCTCGTTCAAACCAATTTTCGTTGGTAGTTTTTATGGCAATGTACATCATATCTTCTTTTTAGATTTATCATTCTCTTAGTTTAGAAGTTAGAGGGGGGGGGGGGGGGGGGGACACTCATTTTTCCACTTTGGAAGTGTCTCTTGCGCAAACTATTCAGTTTAGAAAAATATAATGATAGATACCTCAATAGCATTTTTGAAGACCTATCTATAGATGCCCTACACGTATGGTTTTGATGAAGAAAAAAAATTTGAGTTTCAGTTCTGAGTATGGGGACCCCCAAAATTTACTGCTTTTTTTCTAGTTTTACATAAGAATCTTAATGCGGTTCACAGAATACATCTAGTTACCAAGTTTCAATATCATAAGCCTTATAGTTTCGGAGAAAAGTGGCTGTGACACACGGACGGACAGACAGACGGACAGACAGACAGACAGACAGACATGACGAATCTATAAGGGTTCCGTTTTTGCCGTTTGGCTACGAAACCCTAAAAAGCAAGTCAATAATAATGACTTTTTTTTTCAAGTAAAATAGGTCATTATTCTTACTGCCTTTGTGGAGCGGTGTTAATGGAACTGTTCTGCTGAGGTTTCTGAGTGTTCCTGGGTCTACAAATCTTTGACTGGGAATTTAAGTGTTCATTTCATAATAGTGACGCATTTCTCCCCAAAAGGGCAGAGGCGAAAAACTGAAAGGCTCGCAATGAAATGTCACACAGTGGTAATCCTCAAATCCTCGAATCCCAAAAACCTCTAAGAGCCAGCCATAGTAAAAGTTGCTAAACGCTGTAATTTTAAAGGCTGATAGGGGTTTTCTTCTCCATGCTTAGGTTCTTCCAAACGCCTATAGTATGGGGTTCTTCAAAAGGTGTCTTAAAATGCACAGGTTCGGCAGCCCGAGTATAGCGCCTCTGGTGTCGCAAACGTTCATATGCTAAGGTGACCGCTTTCTATCAGGCGGGCCGTAAGCATGTCTGCCTACCTTATTGAAAAAAAAAAGGGAATATAATAGGTACTTACAATTTGATATACCTATATAGGCAGATGGCACCTACATGATGTATGAGGTGGAAAAACCCAAAAGGCATAGGATAAGCGTCTGGCCTGGCATGCCAAGACGCAGGCTCGAGTCCTGCTCAATATCGATAATGCTTCTATATTAAAATTAATGATTTACTTAGTTATCATACCTACTAATTGCTTATCAAAATTACATCTAATCCTTCTTACTTCCAAAGTACCGGATACAACGTCATAACATTAGGGAAATTAACTATTTACCTACAACCAACGACGTATTATAATTAGACACGTCATGCATGAACATCACGGCTTTAAAAAACAGCAGATCTTTTATACATTTAAAAAACGAATTTCTATGAAATTATCTAGGGTAGCATGTATGAAAAGTAAGGCAATTGCCTGACTTTTAGTTGACATTTTTCAGTGTTGTAACGTATCTATAGTTTTTATATATCATTGTTTACAACCATCAGTTTTAGCTAGTCCCGTGAGTGTTCTAGATGATTGATACAAAGTACATGATCACTAGTGAAGGCTTGAACGATAGGTTTGATGTATAGGGGGATATGCGGTGGGTTCTCTCCGTCGCCTCCTATATTGTCGTTCTAGGATGGATTGCCTGATTCCATTAATTATTAAATATTTATTGGACGTTTTCACAAAACGTCACGTACCCTAAATTAAGCTAAGCTAATATTTACGTTATGGGATCTATACAAATGATACTCAGACGTACTGCTCGTTCGCTCTAAGTTTGTCGCTCGGCTCCATACTAAAGTCGAACTTTTAGACGAAGTAAATTGACAGCAACTAATGTCACTTCTTCATACAATGTTGCTTATTTTATATCACGAAGTGACATTAGCTACTGTCAATTTACTTCGTCTAATTAAAAATTCGGGTATACGCCTCTACGCCAGCGGCAAATGTAGAGCGAACGGGTAGTACTTATCTATTTCGAAATACATAAGTAATTACATAGAAAAAATCCGTGGCACACTCTTACCTACCACCGAGACATCATGTCGCTATCTATCACAAAAAGTCTTCTTCTCTCTTCCATTTTCTTTTTACTTTTTCTTTTTTTTTAAATTAATACCAAAGAACATACCTATATATAAAGTCAGAAGCACTTTCAAAAATAAATAGTACCTAATTACTAAAATCTTTTTCACTGGGCACATGCATTTACGTCCACTTCATAATTTTGCTGCTGCCATCATCTTCTAATCAATAAAATTCTCGTGTCACAGTTTTCGTTGCCATACTCCTCCGTAACGGCTTGAGCGATTCTCATGAAATTTTGTGAGCATATTGAGTAGGTCTGAGAATCGGCCAACATCTATTTTTCATACCCCTGTGACCGGGAAAAACATTGCACGCGGGCGGAGCCGCGGGCGTCAGCTAGTATAGTATATTTATATATTATACTAGCTGACCCTCGCAACTTCGTTTACGCCACATAAGGTGTATGAAAGGATAGGTATTTTTTCAACAGACTCAAGGGAGCGTATGAAACTGCCCTGTTTGCTTAATCATAAAAGAGCTTAATGATCAAGGCTATTCTAAAACAATTCAGTCCGCGCCGAAGTTTAGATTTACCCTCACATTCAAAGAAACCCTTGAATTCGAAAAGTTGAGATGCCTCTAATTTCTGAACTACGAAACTCTCAATAATGAAACTTGTGTGGAACAATGTTAAAAACATTCCCTTTCTGACACTAAAAAAATATTTGAAATCGGACCACGCGGTGAGAACTTACAGCTGAAAAACCATTTTATCTTTCATCCCGTCTCCCGCAGGAACCGCGCAAAATATCGGGATCAAAAGTATCCAAGAACCTTCCTCGGACTATCTTCCATGTACAGACTCTTGACCCTCAACAGTTTTATTATAAGTACTAGCTGACCCTCGCAACTTCGTTTACGTCACATAAGGCCTATGAAAGGAGTGGCATTTCTTCTCATCAGGCTCCTATGAGCCTGTGAAACTGCCTTGTTTGCTTTATCATAAAAGAACTTAAAGATTCAGTCTATTGTAAAAAAGCAAACACGCCAGTTTTGAATGACCCTTACATTTGAAACATTTTAATTATAGGCTTTGCGACAGTTAGATGTCTTTAATTCCTGAATTACAAAACCCTTAACTTTGAAACTCGTGTAAAACAATCCTTAAAGTACTCCCTTTATGACACTGAAAAAAATTTTGGAATCGGACAACGCATTGGGAACTTATGACGAAAAAACCATTTTCTCTTTCATCCGCTCTCCCAAAGGAACCGCGCTAAATATCGGGATCAAAAGTATCCTAGAACCTTCCTCGGATCATAAGCTCGGATTGTACAAAGTTTCATTCAAATCGATTCAGTAGTTTCGGCGTGATACTTATTCGGGTTACAGACAGACAGACAGACAGACAGACAGACAGACATGAAAATTTCTAATTACATTTTCAGCTTCAGTATCGATTAGAGAACGCCCTACAATAATTTTTTTTTAAATATCTTCCATGTACAGACTCTCGACCCTCTACAGTTTTATTATAAGTATAGATATAGATACAGGATGGAATTTAATGACGGTGGTTGGAGGAAAAGTACCCTGAATATTGATAATGGCAAGTTTTGCTGGAAGGAAACATTCCTTTATTTTCAAAAGTAAGTAAAACTGCATTTAAGGATTTTTGAAAAATCACCTGCTTGAGCCGGGAATCGAACCTGGGAGATGCGAAAAAAAAACATCCTGTATTTTATGATACCAAGCGAAAGGGTCTTTATTTTATTTATTTTATACAACATAGTGTCTTAAATTAAAGGAAGACCAATTAAATATGTTTTTATTGAAGTGAAACTTCTTTATCGGCGTTGGCGGCGTCACGATTTTTGGTTACGCGCCATCTTTGTTCTGTTCCCCACCACGGTGGATTCGAATTAAGAGTACTTTATCCAGGGATAGCATGTCATTTAAGGGTTTTTGGACTTTTGGGCTTTTGGACTTTTGGCCTTTGGGACTTTGGGACTTTGGGACTTTTGGACATTTGGCCTTTGGGACTTTGGGACTTTGGGACTTTGGGACTTTGGGACTTTGGGACTTTGGGACTTTGGGACTCTGGGACTTTGGGACTCTGGGACTTTGGGACTCTGGGACTTTGGGACTCTGGGACTCTGGGACTTTGGGACTTTGGGACTTTGGGACTTTGGGACTTTGGGACTTTGGGACTTTGGGACTTTGGGACTTTGGGACTTTGGGACTTTGGGACTTTGGGACTTTGGGACTTTGGGACTTTGGGACTTTGGGACTTTGGGACTTTGGGACTTTGGGACTTTGGGACTTTGGGACTTTGGGACTTTGGGACTTTGGGACTTTGGGACTTTGGGACTTTGGGACTTTTGGCCTTTGGGACTTTTGGACTTTTAGATGGGACCTTGGTACTTTGGGTCTTTGGGCTTTGGGACTTTGGGACTTTGGGACTTTGGGACTTTGGGACTTTGGGACTTTGGGACTTTGGGACTTTGGGACTTTGGGACTTTGGGACTTTGGGACTTTGGGACTTTGGGACTTTGGGACTTTGGGACTTTGGGACTTTGGGACTTTGGGACCTTGAGACCTTGGGACTTTGGGACTTTGGGACTTTTGGACTTTTGGCCTTTTGGACTTTTGGACTTTGGACTATAGACTTTTGGACTTTTGGCCTTTGGGACTTTGGGACTTTGGGACTTTGGGACTTTGGGACTTTGGGACTTTGGGACTTTGGGACTTTGGGACTTTGGGACTTTGGGACTTTGGGACTTTGGGACTTTGGGACTTTGGGACTTTGGGACTTTGGGACTTTGGGACTTTGGGACTTTGGGACTTTGGGACTTTGGGACTTTGGGACTTTGGGACTTTGGGACTTTGGGACTTTGGGACTTTGGGACTTTGGGACTTTGGGACTTTGGGACTTTGGGACTTTGGGACTTTGGGACTTTGGGACTTTGGGACTTTGGGACTTTGGGACTTTGGGACTTTGGGACTTTGGGACTTTGGGACTTTGGGACTTTGGGACTTTGGGACTTTGGGACTTTGGGACTTTGGGACTTTGGGACTTTGGGACTTTGGGACTTTGGGACTTTGGGACTTTGGGACTTTGGGACTTTGGGACTTTGGGACTTTGGGACTTTGGGACTTTGGGACTTTGGGACTTTGGGACTTTGGGACTTTGGGACTTTGGGACTTTGGGACCTTGAGACCTTGGGACTTTGGGACTTTGGGACTTTTGGACTTTTGGCCTTTTGGACTTTTGGACTTTGGACTATAGACTTTTGGACTTTTGGACTTTTGGACTTTTGGACTTTGGGACTTTGGGACTTTGGGACTTTGGGACTTTGGGACTTTGGGACTTTGGGACTTTGGGACTTTGGGACTTTGGGACTTTGGGACTTTGGGACTTTGGGACCTTGAGACCTTGGGACTTTGGGACTTTGGGACTTTTGGACTTTTGGCCTTTTGGACTTTTGGACTTTGGACTATAGACTTTTGGACTTTTGGACTTTTGGACTTTTGGACTGTTGGACTTTTGGACTTTTGGACTTTTGTACTTTTGTACTTTTTGACTTAATTTAAGGTGAGGTGAAAATTAAGTTTATGAAGAAGTTTCACTTCTTACGTGTGTACACTAAGTACACGCAATTTTTTGTTAAGCTTACTTACTATCTGAAGAAGAATAAAACAATCTAATTGAGATTCTTCTCCTTTTTTTTGAAGTTGGTTAAAAAATGTTCTAGTTTCTGTGAATATTTACTTAACCAAACAACTTCAAATAAACCGGCCAAGTGCGAGTTGGACTCGCCCATGAAGGGTTTCGTAGCAGCAAGTAACATAATATAAAAGTTTTCATAGTTCGTTGTAACTTTGACTGATGTTTTAACACGTTCGCAGTGGTAGTGATTTCACTAACCAGAAATAGCGGTTTATGACGTATTTAAAAAAAACTACCAGCTCTATCTCGTTCAAACTAATTTTCGTTGGTAGTTTTTATGGCAATGTACATCATATATTTATTTTAGATTTATCATTCTCTTAGTTTAGAAGTTAGAGGGGGGGGGGGGGGACACATTTTTCCACTTTGTAAGTGTTTCTTGCGCAAACTATTCACTTTAGAAAAAAATGATGTTAGAAACCTCAATAGCATTTTTGAAGACCTATCCATAGATAGGTCTTCAAAAATGCTACACGTATAGGTTTGATGAAAAAAAAATTTAGAGTTTCAGTTCTGAGTATGGGTACCCCCAAAAATTACTGCTTTTTTTCTAGTTTTATATTAAAATCTTAATGCGGTTCACAGAATACATCTAGCTACCAAGTTTCAATAGCATAGACCTTATAGTTTCGGAGAAAAGTGGCTGTGACACACGGACGGACAGACAGACAGACGGACAGACAGACAGACGGACAGACAGACAGACAGACAGACATGACGAATCTATAAGGGTTCATTTGGCTACGAAACCCTAAAAAAGTAGAAGGTTCTCAGTTACACTGTTTTTTTTTTCTTCAGATAGTGAGTAAGCTTTACAATAAAAACATATTTTACTTGATCTTCCTTTAATTTACGATACTATGTTATTTAAAATAAATTGATCCCTATTTAAGACTGTTTCAGTGGGTGTCATAAAATACAAAATGTTTTTTTTTCACATCTTCCAGGTTCGATTCCCGGCTCAAGCAGATGATTTTTCAAAAATCTTTAAATGCAGTTTTACTTACTTTTGAAAATAAAGGAATGTTTCCTTTCAGCAAAACTTGCCATTATCAATATTACGGGTACTTTCCCTCCAGGTACCGTCTTTAAATTCCACCCTGTATATCTATGCAATAGCTGAGCACAAGTTGTGACTACCCGCCCCACGCTGTTGAATTTTTTCAAGTCGCCCACTAAGGTCTTTAACTTGACCAATGGCTTGACTTACCGACTGCTATTTACTGAACTGGAACTAACGGCTTAACATCTCTACCAAAGCACGGATACGCTCGTAAATAAAAATGCCGTTAAATTATCACCCGTCCGAAAACACTGACTCAGTGGGGTTGGCTCCTTCGACCAAGTAATAGTAAAGACTGGCCCACGTCACACATTACGAATTCAAAAAGTTAGACTAAGCTATACCAATGAATACAGGCGTATATAGAAGAATAGTTTCTTAGGCTACTCTGAAGACAAACTTTCTGTGACACAAACTGCTGCTTGGCGGCGTTACAGTCGCAGCGCGGCAGCCATTTTAAATTTTTCGAAGCAAAAGAATAAAATCAATCATTGTAAATATCTATAAATATACTCATTATGTTTTGATTTAAAAAACGTGAAATATTTTTTTATAAATAATCCCTGAATTTAGATTCTTCGATTAAAAACGTAAAAATGTGCCTTCTAGTTTTTGGCTATTAACTGCGACAGTGAAATGCGACGACAGCGCCACCAAATGGGAACTACATGAGCTGGGGGCACTACTAGTTTTTGACTATTGACTGCGACAGTGAAATGCGACGACAGCGCCGCCAAATAGGAACTACATGTGCTGGGGGCATGCCCCCAACAAAATTGGCACAAAAATCGGTTGTCTGTAAAGTTGGTTTACTAACGATGGTTGAACGTGACAACGTCATAAGAAAATAAAAATAAGAATAAAATAAAAATAAAAATAAAAATAAAAATAAAAATAAAAATAAAAATAAAAATAAAAATAAAAATAAAAATAAAAATAAAAATAAATATAAATAAAAATAAAAATAAAAATAAAAATAAAAATACAAATGCAAATACAAATAATATTAACATTACAAAACAAAAAGAAATATAAAAACACATCAATTGATTATAGTGCTATCTGTAGAAAACATTACTAAAATATATGGAACGCCTCAGAGCGAGGTAACGACGTATTGCGTCATCTTTTTTCGTTCGTGCAGCCGGCTCCATCGAATTATAAGACGTTGTCACGTCAAAAATCCTTAGGAACTGTTATTTTTTATACGTCTGTATTCATTGGCTATACCTATCGTTGAGAAGTAATTCCCGATTCTTTTTCCGAATTTAGGGTAGTGTTTTTACACTTCGGGAACGCACAGGAAAACGTAAAATCTTATCTTGCCACACTTGTTTCACCTCCGGAACAATAACACCGACTACGACCAAGTGAGCTAAGTGCCCCTTTAACATCTTCAAAACGAATGTATGGATGGGCCCGTCTGTACTATTACTTGGTCGAAGGTTGGTTCCGGTCAATAGTAAAGGAATTAGGATAATTCTTTCACCATTAGAATGCCCTTATGAATGCCATGCCGGACTCTCACCGACTAAAACCACACGTTGCCCTATCACTGTGTACAGCTGGGAGTCCTGGGCAAGCCCTGGGAATGATGTCCCTGAATGCTACGTTAAACACAAGCAACATAGGCTAGATATATTTTATACCTGTGTTACCACGGTAACGGGAACTAAGCGAGTCAAACCGCGTGACATTCGCTAGTCCTATGTATATACTAGTAACTGTTTACATACCTTCCACACGCAGTCAAAGCAAGCAGACCGTTAATTTTCATTAGAGCATGTTAGCGGATTAGAAATTCAAATGTGGGTAGGTGTACAACTAAGTTCCAACACATTCGGGGTATTTCGATTAAATATTTATGTGTGATTTCATTCGGGTTTATTCCAGGCCGGTGGGAATGGGAAACAAATTGGAGAACTATTTTTAGTGCCATATTAAGCTGGTATTGAATTCTATTTCTGACCAGCCCCCTTAGACAAATGGCTTTTACGTTAGTAGAATAAAATTCTCAATGTATGAGACTGACACTCGTTATTGACATGTAATGAGACACAACGCCTAAAATTCATAATTGGCAGCCAAGTGTACAACTTTTCTGTACGTTGATAGGAAATGACAGAGTAACACGCTAATGGCCATAGAAACGCTAGCCAAGTGGCACTTTTGACTGGCGTTTACGTTAGGAGAATAGAATTCTCAATGTATGAGACTGACACTCGTTATCGACATCTAATGACATTCAACGTATAGAATTCTAAATTGGTAGCCAAGTGTACAACTTTTCTATCAACGCCAGAAAAACACGCTAATATGCTAGCCAAGAGGCACGTTTGACATATGAATTCGCCTTCTAGCGATTATACACGAATCGACACGAAGCGTGCGTTCGGACCCTGTAGTCAGATGGTGTCCGTGGCTCCACTCATTCCCACACTTCAAAACTTTCCAGACTATTTCAATCTTTCATTCTTTAGTAGAGTGTCTTTTCTTTTCTTTCTATTTTTTTTGTTTTATTATCGGACCTTAAATTTGATTATAACTAGGTACATAATTATTTTCTAATGTTTTACTGATTTAAAATTTTTCATTTCATTTTGTATAATCTTTATACAGGTATATAATTCTATTGTACGTGTCTATGTCACTGAACACCGCCTAAACGGCTTGACAGATTTGAATGAATTATTTTGTATGTATTTTGTATGTGGTTTAGATTCACAAAATAGCTCGGCAGATGGCGCTGCAGGCGGTATCTACATAGGTTATAACTAGTGTCCGACCGAAACTGGTTTTCCGGCCGAAACCGAAACCGAAACCGAACTTTCGGCCCCGGGGTCAGTTTCGGCCGAAACCGAAACCGAAACCGAAACTCACGTGTTCATATTGAAAAAAAAAAAAAAAACCTGCCAAGTGCGAGTCGGATGCCCGCAGGGAGGGTTCCGTTACAAAAATTGGGTACAAAAATTTCCGTTTTTTGTGGGGATGCTTTTTTCTGATTTTAGTAGGTATTTTTTCTTATAGCGGCAATATAACAGGGTAAGGTGGTGGTTGCATCTCTCGGTCTCTTGACATCGCCAACGCTTTCAATACCTTGCCCTGGAGATGCGTTTGGGAAGCGCTTATTTACCATGGCATGCCTCCATACCTCCGTCGAATTGTCGGGGCCTATCTTTCCGAGAGGGCCTTATCCTACCAGAGCTGACTAGGGCAGGGTCGTCGAGATGTGTCGTTCGGCGTTTCATAGGGATCGGTCTTAGGACCGCTTCTATGGAACATCGGTTACGATTGGGTGCTGCTTGGTCCGTTGCTCTAGAGATGTGGGCGTTACGTGTTACGACGACACCCTCATTACAGCGCGAGGAACAACGCACCGAGACGCAGCCCTGAAGGCCACCTGCGGGATCCAGCTTACATAAAGGGGGCGTCAACATCGGCATCGAACTCTCAATGACGTATCTGGGGCTCGTACTCGATAGCCGGTGGAACTTCGGATACCACTTCCGAAGTTTGGTCCTATAGCTGAGGGAGCCCAATATCAGGAGACCCAACGCTCCCTGCAGGAGACTGTACCTTGGGATCGTGCGGAGCATGGCCCTATACGGGGCCTAACGGGGCCCCCGTATGGTCGGAGATCCTGATGGCCAGCAATGCGGCTAGAGTGCTTAGCCCGCAGGAGGCGACGGCTGTCAGGGTGATAAGGGGATACCGCACGATCTTAGTTGAGGCGGCATGTCTTCTAGCCGGCTCCCCTCTATGGGGC
Organism: Miltochrista miniata; assembly: GCA_933228765.1. Taxonomy (NCBI): domain Eukaryota; kingdom Metazoa; phylum Arthropoda; class Insecta; order Lepidoptera; family Erebidae; genus Miltochrista; species Miltochrista miniata. The sequence continues at coordinate 31,763,023 of OW121758.1, read as the reverse complement.
CTGGAAGCGAGGAAGCGAAAGCCCTTGCGTCATTGTTTAAATGGCGCAAGGAGGCGCTATCTGTGAGCAGGTCGTGCTCGTGAAAGACACGGCGGGGAGGAAGCGGGAGAGAACTCTCCCACCCGAATTCCACAGTCTGTGGTGGCGCCCCATACACGGTGCCAGGGCTGCTATCCGTCCTTACAGAACGCTATCATCTAAGGCCCGCGCCTTAGATGATAGCGTGACGTGAGAGATTCATGCACATCATCACGAAGCGGGATAACTGCATAGCCCCCCAAAGACGCGGCCGCAGTATGCATCATTCCGAGGGCATACTCGTGGCACCCAACCGTAGGCTGTTAGGTAGGACACGTGTGGTTTTTAGTCGGTTCCCGACAGCTAGGCCTCATGTCTCGTTTATAGGGTCCCGCTTTAACCCCTCCGTGCAAGAGTTCGACTTGCACTTGGCTGGTTATATTTTCAATAGTGCAGCAAGTTTCACCAAGTGCCATCAATCAACGGTATAAATCTTCTCAAGTGTTCATTTTATAAATATCTCCACCTGTAGATGAGTTTCTTTCTTCTACGTGTGGAATTACTCATAGATGCCATTGCAAACTCCTACCGACTAAAACAACACGGTGCCCTGCTACTAGCTCTTGGCTGGTTTTGGATACATTCTAAAAGTATATAACTAAAACTGGACAACAGTGAGTCGGACTAACGCACGTAGGGGTCCGGACAAGAAAAGCGGTAACGTAACGAATGTTGCATAGGAGGCCCCCTTTAATATTATTAATTTGTTGCTATAGCGGCAACAGAAATCTGCAAAATTTTTAACTGTCTAACTATCACGGTTCACGGTGCATGAGTTACAGCCTGCCGACAGACAGACAGACGACCAACAAAGTCAACGAAAACGACAACAAAGGGGTAGGGTTATGTAATGTCCTAGATCACCTTTTTAGGATTCCATAAAAATTGTATTATTATAACTATTGATTGGAAGTTCTTTGTAAATCTGTAAATCTTCGGTTAGTAACATATTAACTGGTTGGGCTGACCCCAACCACGTCACAAGCAGAGCCAGGCACTCAAAATTCATGAACACGTGAGTTTCGGCCCGGCCGAAAGTTTCGGCCCATTTTGGCCGAAACCGAAACTGCGGCCGAAACTCGATTTTTTGGCCGAAACTGGCCGAAACCGAAACCGAAACCGAAACTTCGGTCGGTCACTAGTTATAACGTAAACAAAGTTGCGCTGGTCAGGTCGTATTAGTGGAATATATTAACCTCAATTTGATTTTAAACTGTTTTTATGAGTGCCGATTTTATTTTCAGCATATTATTTTAGTTTTCAGACACAATTTGTAATTGTTAAATGAAATAAATATTGAATAGAATATTGTAAAAGAGTACTAACAAACCTCCATACTTATCCATACTTACAAACATTCGCTTTTATAATATTAGTAAGGATTCTGTACCTAGTGACCGTGTAGTTTTGTTTGAAGCTTTACATCCCTTGACGGGTAGCTAAATTATTTTAGTCGATGTCAAACTTTCCTACGAGTTGTTACGGCTCTGTAAGAGAGGCTCTGAAGTTTGGTTCAGGTCTTGCCTGCCTTGTAGGCCCTTTTCACGATTGCTATCAATAGCTGCGAATATAATTATAATAAAAAAATAGCTTAAACCACAGACGTGCAAACAATTTTACAGTTGAATATAAGGATTATGTTTTTGTTTTACATGTGAAAATCATCATGGATGCTTTGCAGGATACCTACCGGCTAAAAACACACGGTACCTTACAACTACGGCTTGGAGTCCCAGAATTTGAATTTAAGGGTTTGATAAATTAAGATTACTAAACTACTTTTACAGTGTCGGCGGCGCAAGTGTAGCGCCTTCTTGTTCACTTAGTGGGCCGCTTGTCTGCCACTTTAGTGTTTTAAAAAAATAGTAAGTAAGTATCTACTGGTTAGAAAGGAGTGGTCATAAGATTGTTATAGGCAGGTTCTTTTCTTACTGACTCTACTTTTTGTCTTGAGAATCCGGCAGTCAATGTAAATGCAATAATCTTGACGTTCATGAGTGTTACTTTGTGAGATACAATCTTTTTTTTTTATTTATTTACCGTCAATAGGCTCACCACCTGTCACGTAGGACATAAAAATATAAGGTGAAGGTCGCGTGTGTTACGCCTTGGCCTACCCTCCGGGATAAATTCGTGACTACATGTATGTATTATTAGCATATCATCGCACTGCTCGCCACAGACAGGGCGTTCATCCTCACACGTCGCATCCAAGCCCTCGAGCACGGCAAGATCCACGGAATGTTTTTTCTTTTCTGTGGTAAGATCCGATAGAGGCTTTCTTCCGCGTATGGGTTGGGGAATGATCTCCCAGCCTCGGTTTTCCCAAATACCTACAACAGGGGTTCTTCAAAAGGGGTCTTAGAAGGGTTTTACAGGGTAGGCCGCGCGAGTGTGACGCCTCTGGTGTTGCTAACGACCATAGGCTGCGGTGACCACTGGTACATCTGGTGGGGCCGTATGCTTGTCTGCCACTTTAGGGGTATAAAAAAAAATTAGTCATTAGCGTCCTCTGTATGTTTACATTAAATCAACATAAAACTTAATTAATAATATAATTAATTTGCTTGAGATATTCTATACTTATTTTGTTTTGAGGTACACACATTAATTTTAACATTTCGGTAGGTTAAAATTCAATCTTTCTGCGTTGTACATTGGATATTCAACAAGTAATTGCTTACCCATGCTAACCATAGCATTTTAAAACAATTTTAATTAAAAGAGGTCACCGCCTCGATGCCATCAAAATTTACAGCGACAGAACGGTTCAACAAAACAAATGCAAATCAAAGGGTGCTTCAATTGCGCCACTGTCAATATTGGACTACTGGACCGTACCCGCAGAGTATCGGCTTTCTAAACACTGAACCGCGTTGTGGGCACGGTATTACGAATTGGTGTGAAACGAACGCTCCACCCTGTATAGCACACAGGGTGGAGTGGAATAACAAAACGGCGAAGCTGTATACCCGTTTGTGAACGAATTTTGGTCAGCTGGCGTAGCCAAATAGTAAGTTACACTATTTGGGCAGTACGGGGGCTGGTAGTTGGTCAATATTCTTTAAAAATGAATATTCAGCTTCGTAGATTTGTTATTTCGTGTGATTCATCCTTTATACTTAACTAGTGTCTCTTAGCATCTTTGTAGGTATATGTAATATTTGTAGAATGCACATTTCTTTTTATATCGTGAAATTAAACAACAAAAAAATTCTCTCACTCTTATAGCAGGTAGATAGTGCAATCTGCCACTGAAAAATAATTAAAATAAACCTAGATGGGACAAAATAGATCTGTAGAAAAATAGACGTATTGTTAGACTCTGGCAACCCTTTTGGAAAATACGGTGGTGCGTGACAATATGTACATATATTTTAATGATTTGATCTTGAATAGGTACCTACATGAGAGGTAAATTCCTGTGAAATTAAGATAATAATTCAATCATATTGGCATAGAACACGTGTCGGTCGCGTTTCATCGATTTCGTTCGCAATTTAATTAAAATCGTGTTGAAATGCGAGTTATTTGAGCGGGAAATTCATAATCTTCGACTGAAATCCCTCACTTTAATACGGTTCGTCTTAGTCTATACTAATATTATAAAAAGGAAAGATTTGTTTTTTTGTTTGTTTGTTTGTTACGAATAGGCTCCGGAACTACAAGGCCGATTTGAAAAATTCTTTCACTGTTGGGAAGCTACACTCTTTGCGGTGAACATAGGCTATATTTTATTCCCGTATTCCCACGGGAACGGGAACTACGCGGGTGAAACCGCGTGATGTCCGCTAGTCAGTTATATTTTAAGAAACAGCTTCGAGTATTAATTTTCATTTACAAATTGTAAAGATCCATTTTAACCGCAAGTATAGTCTGTACAATTGTTTATTTTACTTTTGACAGCCCGATTACCAATTAATAAAGTGATGTTTTAATGAGTTCGCAAAATTCTTTGAGGAAATAAAATTATGACTCGTTGACTTATTTTATTAGTTTACTTACTGCTTAAAGGAATAGCCGTTGACAAGTAGATACCTGCACGTGGTCGATTTGGCAGCCGTTTCTGTTCAGGCACAAAGCGCCTGATGGATTTTGAACAGCAAGTCTTATTCTCTCAACTAATTTTACTCAATAATAATTTGTACCTAGAAGCTCGCAGCGCAACTTGCATTATATAAAGTACTTATTATTTTTGCAATTACCTACAATAACTAGATCAACTTACTCATATACACTAAATTTTAACGGTTCTCTTCACTTCCAATATTCGTCGCGCCGCGAGCACCTGTTTTTACCTTACTTCAATATATTCAAGATATCAACCTTTTCTGAGTTTCATTGGCTCCAAGTGTCAGCGTAGACAGTTTCCAAGAATAGCGAGAAATAATCTCTTTTTACCATTGGTCTTCAGTGCATACCTACCCCTTACTCAAAAACGCTCATGTAAAGAATAATTATGACTGTACTGTATTTATTTGGCCGTGAGACACAACATAAACACGGAAAACAGTACATATTGAAAAACTTTACTTGTACCACAACATTTATTATTGCAATACCTAACCGGTTTCGCCTTTCGGCATTCTCAAACTAATCTTTTATTAAAATAACTTCAATATGTGTAGCAAGTTCCATCAAGTGCCATCAATCAACAGTCTCAATAGTAAAAACAGTAGTTGTCGAACTTTTTACCCGAGTGGGGCGAAAAATATTTTGTGTGTTTAATAGATAAAAATATGAAAGTTAAATAAGAGTTTAGTTTAGAACAACTGAACAACAATAACCTAAAAATAAATTTAAAGAAAACTCAAATAATTTTAGTCAAAGACAAACTTCTACACTCATGAATGTAGAATATCAGAATAATGGTCTTCTCTTGTTTTCCATAAATTCATTTGCACTATTATTGTTTGCCATAATAATCCCCGATCATAATATTTACTTGCACTATTATCATTTATACTAATAACGATTGCCTTAACAGCTCAACAGTCATAACCTTTATTTGCCATAAATGACTTTCTATAACAACATTTCTCATAATAATTAGTTTCCATAAGTAACACATCTCATAATCGACTCTTGACATAATCAAAATTTGATATAATTATGAAAATAATGCATAATATTGTAAGGTCGAAATTAATTATCGTTAACACCCCGACTCAGTGCAATCCGACTCGGATAGGTTAGGTTAGAAGTTTTTTTTAAACCACCCAGAAGTAGCAGCCCCGCAAAGCGGGGCTCCGTCGAGCTTAGGGTCCGTTCACACAGACCGGCTCGGAGAGCATCGGCGCGCACTTTTGTTTTCACACAGACCGGATCGTATACGCTCGGAGCTGGTCGGAGCCGAGCCGCCAACTATTTCACACAGATCGGCTGAAAGCGGATGCGCTCGGAGCCGGTCGGATGCGATCGGAGCCGGTCGGATGCGCTCGGAGCCGGTCGGATGTGCTCGCAGCCGGTCGGATTCATCGAGTGCATCGATTCACTACAAAGGCAGTACCAGTATTCCAAGTTTTGTTTTCGGTGTTAACGGGTGCTTTTCGGAACATGGTTTTAGATAGCTCCGATGAAGAAATATATTATTTTTTCATCAGTTATGTTTTCGTATAAGTGCACTCAACTGTTTTGTTTAAATTGTGCTATCAAAATGGCAGTCGGCGTGGAGCCGATGTGCTGCGAGAGCGGGAAAGAGCACGCAATCGGAGCCGATCGGCTGCGCGAGCGCGAAAGAGCAGTCAATCGGAGCCGATCGGCTGCGCAAGCGATGGAGCATGCAATTGGAGCCGATCGGCTGCGCGAGCAAGAAAGAGCATGAAATCGTAGCCAAACGGCGGCGCGAACGTGAAAAAGTACGCGATCGGAGCCGGTCAGCTCCTCTTATTATTTCACACCAAGCGCGTTCAAGCATTCTTAATGACAAAAGCAGTGCACATGCAAAAATAAACCTTACTTCAAATACTTAAAACTCTGTTTTCAACGTGATAAGAATCTGCTCTCCTCTCCGAGCCGGTCTGTGTGAACGGACCCTTAGTTAGCAGGAAACGCCATATGAGGTTTAGTTTTAGGTTTAATTGTTAATAAAAATCTGCGTCGTATAAATTATCTTTATTTATATTATGGTGAATAAAAGTTATGGAAAATGGCATTATTGAAAACGACAATTATGGAAAATACATTTATGGATTTAAATTATTATGACTCTTGATCGATTATGACCAATGGAATTATTGGAAGTCATTTTATGTCATTTCACAATTATGGCAACTGAAGCGTTATATCAAATGAAATTATGGCAAATACCAGTATGGCATATGAAATTATGGCATTTTAAATTATGGCAAACATTAGTAAACCCAGAATAATAAGATCACTTACATAGAAGGCAAAATTTCTAAGATTACTTATTGACGGTCATAATATGGACTGCGACTGCCTCTGTGGCGCAGTCGGTAGTGATACCGCCTGCGGCGCTGGAGGTCGTGGGCTCGATTCCCACCGGAGACAAATGTTTGTGTGACCCACAAATGTTTGTCTCAAGAGTCTGGGTGTTTCTATGTATAATATGTATGTATTTAAAAAGTTTATAAGAATTAATATCCGTGGTCTGATACCTATAACACAAGCAGGTTATTCCTAGCTTACTTTGGGATCCGATAGCGTTGTGTGAAAAGTCCGTGAATATTTATTTATTAAAAAAAAAATGGAAGTGCTCAATAATAGATTAAGCAGTGCAGCGTATGCACAAGCACTCTAGAATTGTTAAAACAGATGCTAAACTCACTGCGTACCATGGTCTTATGGCATCGATATTAAGATACGGCGTTATCCTTTGAGGCAATGCCACCAATAAAAAAATAGTATTTAAATTCCAGAAGAAATGCATAAGAGCCATGTTTGAACTTCAAAAAACTGACAGCTCCATACCTTATTTTAAGACTTACAAAATACTAACACTTACGTCTATGTTCATATTTGAGACATCTATTTTTTTTAAAGACAAGTCCTCACCTATTCTCAAAGTTGTCCGATGTAGTTAAACGAAATAGACGTAAACGTATGGAAAATTATTTATGTATACGCGGTTCTAATACAACCCTTATGCGGAGTAGCGTGTTTTGTCTGGCTCCTAAAATATACCTATAATAAGATATACCTGAATATTACAAAAATTGCCAATCAAATCATTTAAAAATCATTTGAAAATTTTGCTATGTGACAAAAGATACTATTTAAAACCATTGTTATATTCTACTCTGGGATATGGTCATTCTGGGACATGGACTTTATGGGATTTGGACATTTTGGGACATGGACATTCTGGGATATGGACTTTATGGGATTTGGACATTTTGGGACATGGACATTCCGGGATATGGACGTTTTGTACCCTCTGGACATTTTGGGATTTGGACATTATGAACATAAACCTATGTATCTACTATATAATTGATTGATCACTTCATAAAGCATGATATTTTATAGTTATTGTACTGATATATTCAAAATGTTAAATTTTAAAATTTGTATGTCCATCTATGCAGAATATGACGAAGCTTATATATTTGACTAAGCACGCAGTTTCGACCGTGTAGAAGTCGTTATCGCGTAAAAGTCGTTATCGCGTAAAATCATAACCCTCCTTTTGCGCAGTCGGTTAAAAAGTAGCCAATGTCCTTTCCAGGGCCTCGAACTATCCCTGTACCAAATTTTAATCTCAATCACTCCAGCCGTCTAGGCGTGAAAGCGTAACAGACAAACAGACAGACAGACAGACAGAGTTACTTTCGCATTTATAATATTAGTAGGCAAGTAGGGATAATAATAACACCATTTCTTACATATTCAACAAATAAAGAACTTGAACTTAAACTTAATGTAAAAAGTAAAAAAATATGTAAAAAAGTAGTCTCACTGCCAAGTAAATACGTTTTAGAAATGTACTTCCTACTTCATAAAACTTTATAACCTCAAAAGTCAAGTGCACAAATGTCATTCACTACGGACAAAGGTTAAAAAATACATCACACTCGTAAAGCATCATACACACGATTAACCTAGAATACAAAAAGCTACAAAAGAGACTCAAATTACGTCTGAATGTCGTAAATAAGAGTTTACAAGACACAAACCTTCAAATTACATTTCGTATTTAACGTCATTTAATGGACTATGATGGGAATAAATTAAAATGTCTTTGGGTTATTACGATCTTGTGCATCTCATTTTGTTGAAGTACTGGGTAGACGAATTAAATCACTACTAATATTATAAATGCGAAAGTTTGTGAGGGTGAACGTCTGGATGTCCAGGGTTTCTGGATGTTAGTAACTCGTTTACGCTCTAACGGTTGAACGGCATAAGAACCCACAAGCAAGTTTACTCAAAGTCAAAAACATAATTACCTACATCAAAATAACCTTAAAATTAACTAGTATAACTAATTAATTAGTTTAGCTAGCATTTAACAAGGAGTCAAAACTCCTTGTTAAATGCTAGCTTAGGCCCGGATCGGGCCAGATTATTAGCGCTCAGTAGAAAGGAATCCGGTGATTGGCTGAAAGCTTTCCCTACAGCCAACACCGGAACTTTTTTGGAACCGGACATCCTACGAATTTCAGTTGGTTTGAGACTTGGCGTAACGCTTTGCGCTCCACATCGATGCCCCTGCGGTTTTAACGTTGACACTTTGGGGCATCATGGTCTTTCATGTTTAAAGAGCGCAGGCCGCTTCTCACGCCACGCTGCGCTGAACGACATCATCCGCCGTGCTCTTGCCACCGCCAATGTGCCTGCGCTCTTAGAGCCAAACGGCGTTTTCAGGGACGATGGCAAGAGACCGGATGGGATAACTTTGATACCGTGGGAGATAGGTCGGGTGCTGGTCTGGGATGTGCAGCAGCGGAAGCGGCTGAAAATATTAAAATTAATAAATATAAGGGTCTCGACTCATCGCATCGTTTTTATCCAGTCGGTGTCGAGACCCTAGGTCCATGGGGTCCCAATGCGCAAATTGTTTTCAAGAATTTGAAAAAGCGCCTTGTGGAGTCAACTGGTGACCCAAGGGCTGGCAGTTTTCTCGCTCAACGAATAGGTATTGCTATTCAAAGGGGGAATACTGCTAGTCTTTTGGGCACAATGCCACGGGGGCCTTATTTAGGTTTTTTTTTGTTGACGCGGGGAACGCTTTTACGCGCCTTCATCCCAGCTGCGGGGGCAGCTAGGATGGTGTGTGGGACTCCCGGCCCGGTTCGGAGTGGACCGTCCTACCCACTAAACCCCGCGGTGTTCCTCCTCACCCTTTAGCCGGGCCGAGGGATATCAAAAGATTATTCACGTCGACCCGGCTAGGGGCGCCCCGTGAATTCGGGGCTCTCCTCGGGGGAGCCCGATGGGCGGCTCCCCAAAGCTCCCTAAGGAGCTGAAGATTATCACGCCTGCACCGCTCTCGAGCGCCCCTCTGTAATAGAGGAGACAGAGAGCGGCTGGTGCAGGCGTGCGCTAATGGGCACCCTCGGAACACGGGGAAGGTGCCCACCGCCATGTGACCGTTGGTGGGCGGGGTCCCCCGACCTTACGCCCACGGTCAAGAAACAATCGGGGGCGCGCGGCGCCCTCGAACTGCACGGCAGAGCGGGAGCATTATCGGTTACTCCCGCTCCCCCGCACAGTGCACCTCCCGTTTTGCCGCCATCGCGACTCAGCACGCCTGACTGCCGACCATGGCTTGCACCATGACCAGCAGTGACAGGCTCCTACTGTTGCTGTACGGAGCGGCCGCACAGACGGAACGGCCGCACAGACGGAACCAGCCCACCGCACTGGCAGCCCGCACACACGCAGCAGCCGGTCAAACACTGCCGCGCTACGTAACTGCCGCACAGGTGGACTGCCGTACAGGCGAAATCAGCCGCACAGGCGGAACAGCCGCACATGCGGCCGCTGCCGCACAGCAAACTTGCTCCAACCGGCCGCAGCCGGGAGCGAACCTCACTATCGTTGCGACGCTTCCACCGGGTATCCGGGAGCTGTCGCAACCCCGCGAACCTTGAAGGCCCGCCATACCACGACCCCCTCGTGCAATGGGGTCAACTCCGTCAAACGACGGCCGAAAAACGGTCCCAATGCTTCTACCGGCCAGAAAGCCGGGAGCATTGGGGCGTCCGCCAAAGCGTGTAGCGGTGCAGAGACGCCGCAACACCGTGGGCCTAGCAGGCTCACCCAACTGCGATCCCCTCGCCATGGGGTCAGCTTGCCGGGATATCGGTACATCGACTAATGGGGGCAGCACGCCGCACCCATTAGCCGATGTTCCAGGGTGGTGCGTCTTAGTCCAGTTGCCACTCCCCCCGGGCATATAGCCCGAAGGGATAGGAAACCGGTCCAAGCTCACGAGGAGGTTTCCCGACCTAGCACCCCGGCCTTATTTAGGTTTAGTTTAGATAGTAATAATGTAAATATAGATATGTAATAATTATGTTTCTCTGTAATTTTTAACAATAAATGTATATTTTTTATTACCTAGTACTTAATAAAGTACTGGACAGACATTTTCTTGAAAATACATCTTCGATTTAATGAAATTTTAAAAATCAAACTTTTCGAGATAAAGTAAAAAGATGAGATGGAACTTTTTAAAATAAATGTGTAATTAGAAGCTACAAAACCCAGCGATGCCAGAGTGAAAGTGAACTTCTTTGAGGGTTCATGACGTTGTGATTAAAACACAGGCTCCATATCAGAGATTTTATCTCAATCTAAGATTAAAGAGCAAAGTAAGCTTCTGCGAATCTCATTACACGCTTAGAAAAGAGATATTCCTCTCAGAGACTAAGAAAACACATTTTATTTTAATTTGGCTTGACTACAAGCTTGTCAAAAATTGACGTTTATGGCAAAATATGAGTAAAAATTTTATTATAAAAATATTGATATTATACTAAATTACGTTAACTGTCAATAACTTTCTTTACAAGTTTCTTTTTGAGCTGAATATTGGAAAAGGCTCACGAAAAAATGAAATAAATTATGAAAATTTGAAATGTCATCAACTTATGCATACCTACTTATTAAATCCCTACATAGGTATATACTCGCTCCGTGTCATCAAGATTTTTAGGGTTCCGTACCTAAAGGGTAAAGCGGGACCCTATTCATGAGACTTCGCCATCCGTCTGTCGGTCTGTTCGTCACGAGGCTGTATCTCAGGAACCGTGATAGCTAGAGAGCTGAAATTTTCACAGATGATGTATTTCTGTTGCCGCTACAGCATCAAATACTAAAATCCGAAAAAAAGATAATCAAGGGAGCTCTCATTAAACAAACTTTTTTGAAGTAACACTTCTTTAGGCGCGACTAGGGTGTAACTCAGATTTTTTTCTGGCGGAAGTAACGCTATTTGAATTTTGAATAGCGGAAACTACATTTCCGCTATTAAAAATTCGAAAGAATATTATTAATATAATGGGCTAGCGATACGGTCAATAGTATTGAGTCAAGTCTGATATTTATGAATGGAAGTTGCTTCAGTGTGCGTGATGTCTTTGCATGGGTGTGTGCATCTACGTGTATGTACACATGATACTGACGAGGCATGACAATTGCAATTTGACCGTGTCGCTAGCCCATAACATTTGATGCCGTCAATGGCAAAGAAGTTTTACTTCAATCGCGCGTAAAGGTTACACGCACACACTTCTTTTCTTTCGTTTTTAGGGTTCCGTAGCCAAATGGCAAAAAACGGATCCCTTATAGATTCGTCATGTCTGTCTGTCTGTCTGTCCGTCCGTGTGTCACAGGCATTTTTCTATGCCATTGAAACTTGGTAAGTAGATGTATTCTGTTAACCGCATTAAGATTTTTACAGTTTTATGTAAAAAGCAGTTAATTTTAGGGGTCCCCATACTCAGAACTGAAACTGAAAAATTTTTTTTTCGTCAAGCCCGTACGTGTGTGGTATCTATAGATAGGTCTTCAAAAATGCTATTGAGGTTCCTAACATCATTTTTTTCTAAAGACACTTGAAACGTGTGTCCCCCCCCTCTATCTTCTAAACTAAGAGAATGATAAATCTAAAAAAAATATATAATGTACATTGCCATAAAAACTACCAACGAAAATTGGTTTGAACGAGATCGAGTTGGCAGTTTTTTTTTAATACGTCATAAACCGCAATTTTCGCCTGTAAAAATCACTACCACTGCGAACGTGTTAAAACATCAATCAAAGTCACAACGAACTACAAAAACTTTTATATTAAGTTACTTACTGCTAAGGAACCCTTCATGGGCGAGTCCAACTCGCACTTGGCCGGTTTTTTTGGCAAGGAACCGTGCAACCCGGGGATAGATTTTAGTGGACAAAGGGGTGTATCTTCCCAACAGTGAAAGAATTTTTCAAATCGGTTCAGTAGTTACAGAGCCTATTCTATGCAAACAAACGCCCAACAAACAAACAATAAAATCTTTCCTCTATATAACATTAGTATAGACAAACGAATCTTTCCTCCATATTATATTATTGGTAGAGATTCATGTCTGTCTGTCCATCACGAGGCTGTATCTCATGAACGGTGATAGCTAGAGAGTTGACAGAATATGTGTTTTTGTTGCAGCTTTTTTATTTTTGTTTAACGTGAGGGAAAATCCTCATGGATGTTATGCCGGTCTCCTACCGACTAAAAACCTCACGTCACGCCCAACAGTTTGTGGTTGGGAGCCCCGGGGAAACCCTCGGAAGGATGTCCCAGAACATTTTTTTTTTGTTGCCGCTGTAACAACAAATACTAAAATAAAAAAAGTATGTACTCCGTCACCAATTTTTTGTGGAATGAAACACTTTTTTGTTTTGTTTGTTTGTTTGTTGTATTTATTAGTTGATATCTAGGAAGTTACTTTGCTAAGTCTCCTATCTATTTCCGTAAAGCTAATATCACAGACACAGTACAGGCTCTGTATATGAGCACTACAAACTGGGAAACCTACTATTTAACAGAACTGGGTATTTAGTTGACAAAGTTTCCAAGTCGTGTGTCCAAGTCAAAGTTCCAAGTACAGCGGGGAACGTTCATTTATCATTGTTGCTAACTTTAGTGAGACAGATATCAAGGTTCGGAAGTTTTTAGAAATGGATTCAGTATATATATTATTTGTAATGATTAGGGTTACAAAAACTTTCTTCTTTTCTCTATTTAAATGTCTTGCCATGCTATAGTTGATGACCCACCCAAAAATTTTGGTACCTAAGTACTTCAGGCTCTGAAACATACCTCCGACGGACGTTTCTTTGCCGGATGAGCCGCCGACAGAACATTTCGATTATCTTTTAACGTTTAGTTCACCGGCAGAACCTTTCAACTTCTGTCGGTGAAAAACTCATAATCAAAACTTTCTGTTGGTGGCTCATCCGGCAGAGAAACGTCTCGCGTCTGTCAGAGGTATGTTACAGAATCAGTACTTCAATATTATAGGTTCATTTTGGTTGAAAGGGCGGATTCACAAATTGCAAATCACAAACACTACAATTTCAATGTTCCGACTGAATAATGATAGGTACAGATTGTTGTTATTGGTACCTATCTAATTTATCTTGTTACTCGCTAGTCTATGTATGCAACAACGATGATGTATTGATTCTTTATAATCAATCAATACATAATTAATAAAATCGTAACAGGTAGCTGTCTCTACATGGAAGATAAATAAGAATTATACTCCTTTTCTCCTAACTATATTACTGTATGTATGTATTTTTAATGTGTGTACTTAAACTGTTAAATAAATAAATAAATATTATTATTACAGGGAGGCTTTATGAACGCAATAGAACCCAAAACAATGATTTTTAGATATTTTGTCTGGTTGTCTGTATGTCTGTATATCTGTTTGTCTGTACGTTTGTGCACGCTAATTTCAGTAACCGCTTAACCGATTGCAATGCGGTTTTCTTTATTGTGTTGAGGTTTGCTCCACCTAACATTTAGTATTTATTTCATGTCAATCGGTTTATAAATAAAAATTTAAATCACTTTAAAGAATTTTACATAGACATATGAATCTAAAAATGGGTAAATCTAAACTTGGCGTGTTGACTTCATCATAAAATAGCTTAATAATAGAATAGACTTAATCTTTAAGATCTTTTATGATTAAACAAACAGGGCAGTTTTACACGCTGCTTGATGAGTCTGATGAAGAAAAATGTCTTCATACACCTTATGTGACGTAAACGAAGTTGCGGGATCAGCTAGTGATAAATATTTTTTTCCTTCTTGGTTGCTTTAAAATCTATTGGCTATACCTATCAATAATTATTGTAAAGCGACTGTCATCACAATTAATCCCCCTGGGTTCGATATCTCCAGCTTTGCTCCACGATCCACAGGTGCTAAGGTGATCACCTGAAAGAAAGATCACCTGTTCACCTTCACTTGACACTTGAAGGTGCAAAGGTTGACGTGTAGTTGAAAGCTTTTGGTGAAATCCCATACTCTACCTATAAGAGTTTAAAATAGAATACAAAGACTATAGGTACAATAGAATACAAATAATAAACTATACAAAAGGTACCTAATTAATTATTCACGGGCACTTTTCACCCAACGCTTTCTGATCCCAAAGTAAGCAAGGAATTAAATACTTGCTTATGTAATGGGTATCAAACCACGGATATTAACACTTATATACTTTAAATACATAGGTACTTATCATACAAAGAAACATCAAGATTCCAGAGACAGACATTTATCACACAAATCTGTCTCTGGTGGGAATCGAACCCGCGACCTCGTGGCCCGCCGTCGCACATTTAAACCTCTAGAAACTAACGAGGCATTCAACAACAAAAGTAATTTGTTCATGTTTGGAAATCTTCCTAGGACCTGATTACAATTATAAGCAGTATCGTCTCAGCAGGCCTGTAAGTTGGACGTAGACCTTCACCGATGATCACCTGGCGATCCGCTTCCGCGAACGCTTAGTTAGATTATGGAATAAGCTCCCAGCATCGGTTTTCCCAAACGTCTACAGTATGGGGTTCTTCAAAGGGGGTCTTAGAAGGTTCTTGTAGGGTTGGCAACGCGAGTGTAGCGCCTCTGGTGTTGCAAACGTTCATTCATAGGCTACGATGACCACCAGTCCGGCTGGTGGGCCGTATGCTTCTCTGCCACGCTAGTGGTATTAAAAAATAGGTACTCTGGGTGAGGCTTTTTTTCGTGTGGAAATCCCTCGTGGATGCTATGTCGGACTCTTACCGACAAAAACCATACGTGCTCTACCACTGCCTATAGTCAGTAGTTTCGGGTAAGCCCTTTGAAGGATGTCTCAGGAGGCCAAATTTGACTTTTTTCCGTGGTTTTAGGCAGGCTTCCTGGCGTTAAGTAAGCCCGGGCGGCCTTTGTGGGTACATCGTTTTCTTGACTGTAGAATACCTAGATAGTAAATTGCAAGCGTGATGCAATCTAGCCAACGCAAATAATAGTTTTTCCAAGTACTTACTTGTTGATATTTAATCAAACTTAGGTACCTTCTTGCATAAATACTCTAAATCTTACTAATATTATAAATGCGAAAGTTTGTGAGTGTGGATGTTTGTTACTCTTTCACGCTCAAGCCGCTGAACGGATCGGGCTGAAATTTGGTACAGAGATACACTATAGCCTGGAATAACACATAGGCTACCTTTTATCCCGGGAATAACTTCCCGCGGGAACAAATTTTACGCGGGCGAAGCTGCGGGCATCAGCTAGTAATTTATAAAGGCGTTATAGTCTACACAAATTATGTTTTAAAGAAGGTGGTTTATGCATAGTTATGTAAGATTATGTACAAACTAATGTAAATTTATTATTTAATAAAGAGATTTAAAAACAAGCCCGGGCGGCACTTGCGGTTTACCGCGGCGGTTTCTAACCTCAAACTGTCAAAATCAATGAAATCAAGTCAAGGTTCTGAAAGCTAGAGGTGCAAAAATCCTGACAATAGCTTTACGTACCTACTGAGAATCGTCCTCAACTCGCTTTGTGTCGTCATGACTTTCCATGAGGCGGTGTCATGGTGGGCTAAATAATAAAACAGAAGCTAGGCAGGTTAATAAAATGAATACATAAAATTCATCAATTTATTCTTTACATATAGATCTACATTTTAATACAGTATGACGGTACATTTTGACATAAAAAAACTATTTACAAAGTTATTATTAAGTATATACATTATACTTTTAATACACTCGAGAGCAATGAATCCGGGTCACTTAAAGAATGTTAAAAATCTCGGAAACTAAAAATGATAGGTTAATGCAATAAATTGTATTTAATAGACAATGTAATACTCCTTAAATGAAAGTAAAAAAAATATGAGTCACCATACATTTTATTAACACAAAATTACATAAAGAAAAAACTGCTGATCTCTCCTTAAAACAAAAATAGGAAACATGAAATTTTTGAACTTTATTACGATTTTCTTGAATTTTAATACTTCGTATTGCCTCCTCGTGCTTCCATTACTGCGTTTACGCGGTTTGGCATGCTGTACACCAAGTTCCTTATACGATTTTGGGGAATATTCTCCCATTCCTCTGTGAGAGCAATTTTGAGCTCACGAAGCGTGATTGGGGGAGGGTTTCGTTGTTTTACGCATCTGCCTAGCTCGTCCCAAGCATGCTCGATCGGGTTGATATCCGGGCTGCGCGCTGGCCACTCCATACGAGTAATGTTCATCTCTTGAAGGTAGTCATTCACAATCCTACCTGTATGAGGTCGGGCATTGTCATGCATAAATATAGCATCCTCACCTAAATTGACCATAAATGGACCAACGTGATCATTGAGGATTTCTTCCACATATTTTACGCTAGTTAAAGAGCCGTTTTCTACGATCACCAGCTCTGTGCGACTTTCAGAAGAAATTCCGGCCCACACAAGTACAGACCCACCACCGTAGGCTACTTTTTCTTCGATGCATGCTTGCTTGAATCTTTCCCCTGGTCTTCGATACACTCTGTGTCTTCCATCGTGCTTGTAGAGCATAAATTTTGATTCGTCGGAGAACATAACTTTTGACCAATCTTCAATACTCCAATTTACGTGGCTCTGGGCATACCTTAGTCTCGAAATACGATGCCCACGCTCCAGTTTAGGGCCGTTTGCAGGTCTAAGGGGTTTTAAGTTAGATTCAGCAAGCCGACGTCTTACTGTCCATGCACTTGGGTTACTTCCTCCGAGGCGTCGAAACTGATTGGTGAGTTCAGTTCCTGTGAGAAAGCGATTTCGAAGCATGGTGTTCACCAAGTATCGGTCTTCTCGTGCTGTGGTACACCTGGTTCTGCCCGTTCCTGGTCTGCGTAGGTTAGAACCAGTTTCTTCGTAACGTCGGAGAACTCTTTGTACTGTTGACAGCGACACACCGACAGTCCTGGCTGTATCGCGCTGACTCCGGCCGGTTTCCAGCATTGTAAGTATTCTGGTGCATTCTTCAGGCGTAAGCGACATAATTTCAGCTTGATTAATGAATATAGAGCACTATCAACATGGTTTATGTACCCACATAAATGACAGATTACAAACAAAAGCAACACCAAATGCTGTAATTTCGTAGTTCCATCTTCGAAAGTGGCCCTTTTTCAAATTTGATTTTTTTATGATATAACTTTACAATAACTAAGAAGTTTTAATACCTTCATTTAAGGAGTATTACATTGTCTATTAAATACAATTTATTGCATTAACCTAGCATTTTTAGTTTCCGAGATTTTTAGGATTCTTTAAGTGACCCGGATTCATTGCTCTCGAGTGTATTTAATTGTAGGTAACTACTTATATATACGTGGGTATGTATCCCAGATTTTAATACAAAAGCTTTAATCTATCTATCTTAAGCATAATACAATATTAAGTTCATTCGTGTACTTATAACGTTTCAAAAACTCATAAAGTTGAACATCGATTAGGCTCAAATGCTTCATTAAACAACCCGTTTCAAATATTGTTTTTATCTATTTTTCGGCCCCCGGACCAAGTTTCTTTAGGAAACGGATACAAGATAACACCTCGCAGGCGGAGCCTATGGTATCAGCTAGTTTTTTTTATGTCAATCATAACACAGTATAATGTGGGGCATTATAAAAACGTTATTTTACTAATGTATGAATTGAATCCCGATTCTTTTATTTAAATAAGTAGGTACCCATATCTTGCAAGTATGAAAAGCAGTTAGTGGTTCAGATTTTCGAAGTAGATAGAATGTAAAATACTCCAGAAGTTTTGTAAAATTCTAAAACAAGTTCGCTCAAAATTCTCCACAGCTAGGAGGAGCACTTTGACAGAACTGAGTTTTATTGAGTTTTAACTCAGTACTGCCAAAGTGCAGTGTCTTTACACCTGAACGATTTAAAATGCAGTATATTCTTAGATGTCCGGAATGCTTGGTGAAATTCCCTGAGTTAAATTTTCGTGTATATATTTTTGTCTAGTCTTCGACCAAGTAATATTTATATTTATATATATATTTATACTGTACAATTAAATTATTAACGACAAGCGGACGTCACGCGGTTTCACCCGCGTAGTTCCCGTTCCCGTGAAAATACGGAAATAAAATATAGTCTGTCGTAACATTTATTTTCTATGAGTAGCAATGTCTGGTCTCTGGCTGGACAATACTAATTGACCGTGTCAGTGCGCCATGATCGATTCATTGTTTTTTTGCTGTGGCAACAGCTGTCTCAAAGAAACGGACGTTAGTCTATGGGTTTTTTTGTGAAGGACGGAGGAATTGCGTAGCAAACTGGTTTAAGGTTTTTTCCAGAGTATTCGATAGTGAGGATATAAATAGCCCTGCTATGAAGTTCAACGTCTCTTCTAACATCTAGCCAATACGATTCACATCTTAGTTAACGTTGAGCTCTGATGATTTAGCGCACCTCATGTGTTGCGAGGTTATAGTTTGACTCAGGCACTGTACAAACCTGAGGACTTGTTGAGGAATATAGCCTAGGTTCTACTTTCCTCAGAAAGAATAAGTTTCTGTTTCAACCTACACCCGGGATACCGGTAAGTGTCATTTCTTGTTTGCAAAGCGGTTCGAATTTCGCCGGTCGCGATGTCAGTTATTTCATTTGTCGTTTACTTGTCATAACAGGGTTTTTTACTACGGGGAAAAGCGGCCCGTCCACGGTTGGCAGAGCCACACCCAAAGACACGTGGACTGCACGAGCGAGGGGCTTTGAAAGGAACCAACCGCCTCCACGTGGCAATCTCGTGCTGTATCGCTCTCAGCTTGACTCAAGGCCAGTAATTGTCACCCAATTATAAGTGTAGTTAGCTGCTTACCCGTTTTACCTGCTCACGCGGCAGTGGTCTATTGAGTAGTATTAGTATCTAAGCCCTGACTATATCTCTGTGTACCTGTGATATTTGATACTATCAGTGAATAAGCTCTCTGTGTGTCTCTGTGTATCTCTGTGTACTTAATAAATATATGTGTGTACACCCTATTGTCTGTCTTCGTTAGAGCCCTAGCCTACCCTTGCACACACACTGGAAACTCAGAAATAAGGCGCCCTGGGATAGAGTTCTCTGCATAGCTACCTCGCGCTAGTTGGTGAGTAACACTGAACATCTTTGAGTTACAATGTTCACCGCATACACCATGGGTCAAAAATTGACATTTACAAGACATTTGATGATAAGTCAGAAATTGGAAATTGTAAAATAAAACCTTAATAGAAAGTAGTTCCCTATTTTAAAAGAAATAAGCAGGAAGATTTCGTTCAAACCTAAGCGGTTGATATAAATTGTTCTCAACAGCTGAACAAATCCATAGTTGTTAGTCCAGTCTAATTAGACATACAATTTATTTTTTGAATTTGTCCCACGTAATAGGTGGTGAGCCGTATTGTCGTGTTGAGAAGGACAGGCGCAGGTTGTGACTGCCTGCTGTTGAAATTTTTCAAGCCGTCTAAAAAGGACTTTAACTAAAAGACACAAACAGGTATACTAAATTCGCATAGAGCTGTAAATCAGGAAGGCAATTTTTTAATTCGTCAGGTATATCCATACTTAATATTATAAAGAGGAAAGATTTGATTGTTTATTTGTTTGTTTGCATCGAATAGGCTCCGGAACTACTGAACCGATTTGAAAAATTCTTTCACTGTTGGTAAGCTACACTCTTGTGGTGAACATAGGCTATATTTTATTCCCGTATTTCCACGGGAACGGAAACTACGCGGGTGAAACCGCGTGACGTCCGGTAGTCTCAGATACAGTAGCTCTTAGAATAAAGTATTCAGACGTTTTTTTCATTTTCTCTGACCTAATTTTATGACCACTTATGGTATAGAACCCTTGACCAGATTTTTTTAAATGTACAGGAACGATAAGAAATGCTAAGTTTGTAATTTTCATTTTTAGATGGTTTTCCAAAAAATCATAAGTGTAAATTTTTAGCCCTAGGTCAATTTAGATTAACTTCTGTTTTTACGTGACACAGAATTTTTAATCGATCGTTGATCGCTAAACTTACTGTACAATCGATACAAATAAAAGAAAATATTGCCAAACTAATCAGTATTTTCAATTCGGTACAACAATTCTATACTTATAAATTATACATAAATCTTAATTAAAGTAGCTGCTACAAGTATATAAATATTAACACTATATTTACAACATTGTCTTACAATGTAACGAAAAGCTTAGTTATGTATTATGTGCGTTAGTTATATAAATTCTATGTACTTTAAGTTTAAAAATAAAATAAAAGTTTAAAACTTGATTATTGAAGTAAAACTTTTTTTCTTTTTTCTGACTTACTATTTGAATTTTGAATTCAAAATTCGAAAGAATGATATATGTATAACATTTGATGCCGTCAATGGCAAAGAATTTTTACTTCAATCGCGCGTAAAGGTTACACGCACACACTTTTTTTAGGGTCCCGTACCAAAAGTGTAAAAACGTCGTAAAACGTCTGTGTGTCCGTCAAGAGGCTGTATCTCAGGAACCGTGAAAGCTAGAGAGCTGAAATTTTCACAGATGATGTATCTCTGTTGTCGCAATAACAACAAATACTCAATTTAGAAAAGGGGGTACTAAGGGGGGGTCCCATGCAACAAATGTGATTGTTTGTCCTTTTAGCCCCTCTCTATAAAATAGATTGTAGAGGGGCTTATGGCGAGACTTTGTCTGTAGTCTATGACTCTTTTGCATTATATTACGTCACTAGGTCACGTGGAAAATCTGTTCAAAGTTTGAAATAAAACAAAAATGATAACGTCAATCGGAGTGAACTTTCACTTTCACAGAGGGGCAGTTGGGTGAGACCGTCTCACGGCTTCTTATTTTGGTACGGAACCCTCTAGGCTCAAGTACGACTTGCACTTGGCTTTTTATATTTTTTATATACAGTTACTTTGTCGTACAAACTATAAGCAAAGAGTTCTATATAAACTGAGGTTTATCTGGAAGTTAATAAGCATAGAAGTTTATTTAGAAATCTTTGACTATAAGTTGAATAAATTAGTACAATTGCCTTTGTTAAGTCATACAAGTAAGTAACAAAATGTTTTGACCGGTATACTCTGCTTATAATCTTCATTTTTATACAAATATCTTATTTTTATAAATATCCTTATACAATAAGCCCATTCAATTACAAAATACTCTGATTGACTAGTATATCACTTGTCGCAGTATAGAATCAAATGCGTTTAAAACGCTGTTATAGTTTTATATACTTCGGCCAGAGCCGTCTATGCATTTCATAACAAATTTCAACCAAGACCTGGATAGATCGATCGCTATATCTATATTCGGTACGAAACCAAATCTGGCTATAGAGTCACTACCTAACTCCGATCGCTCGGTATACTATAAAATCTTTAATTTCGTATCAAATACAGATCGCTCGGTCTATCTCTCTCTATAGAATACAGTTTTAATCTCTCAGCGACCTCTGATCGCTGAGTCTATACAGATTCGATTTAGTACCGATCACATCACAGATCGTTCGACCTGTATACATTTTCAATTTCTTACCTAACCTACTTTACTTACAGATCGATCTATAGACAGATTCGATTTCGTACACAATGCCAATAGCTCAGTTTGGGCTGGGTGCATTTGCGGTTACCGTGGGCGGTTTCTAACCTTAAAATGTCAAAACCAATGAAAATAAGTCTATGGTTTCATTAGTTTAAAAATTTTGAGGTTATGAACCGCCTGCGGTACCCGCAAATGCGACCTGAGGGCGGTTTCACTGTATATTCTGTGGTACTAACACGCGTGCTTGTGTTAGTGTGCTATACGTACGATAACACACGCATGCAGAATCACAGACTAGGTATACTGTCCATAATCTTACGCAGATGAGAAACCGCGTGACAGTGAAACCGCCGCCTTTAAACGTCACGGAGAAGATCAATGCGGCATGACAATGCACACACGCGTGCAAACAAAGCAGGCACTTAAATCTACTTCCATTTAAATTCCAACAGATTTGTCAAGTCTCATTGTCTCCGGAGCTCGTTAAAGTTGGTTTCAATTTCATACCCCATTCCAATCACTTATTCCATCGCCAGTGTGTATGTGGCATGTCCCGTCGGTTACGCGTAGAGGTCGTGCGGCGTGCGTGGGGTGCGCGGCGTGCGAGGCGTGCGCTCGCGTCAGATCCACGTGCGCTCCACGGCGCCGCCGGGCGGGCCGTCCCCCCCGCGGGCGAGCGCCACGCCCCCCGGTCCGCGCCGCTGTCAGGCAGAACTCCCAGTTGTATGGTTGTTGTAGAGGCTATGCATTGACATTCGCATAGTGCCTGTTGATAGAATATCTTCTTTTACTATTTTTTTTCTAAACTCGGCTTACGGTCGATAATTTTACGTGATAACGTCTTATGAAATCATGAATGTAGTCGTTCGATAGAAGGGAGATAAATGCTCTATTGCTTCTTACGCGCTGTCACTTGCACCACAAAATAATAAGATACAGAAGGCAAACTCATGTTCGTACTTTATTTTTCATACCTACCCTCGGCTACGCACACACGCACTCAATCGGCGTTCACCGATTTAAAAGACGTTATCACGTGAAAAAATCTATTAAACATATTAGTGATATTGAACTGGATGACGATGACGACAGTCTAGCCTGTGGAGACGATGAGAAGCCTTCGAGAAATTAGGGTGAAGCGGTGGTAGGACACAAATTGAGACAAAAGGAATTACGCGGGAAACTGCCTAACTACACAAGGTATAAGCTATCGCGAGCGTGTCATGTTTGAATCATTTTAAAACATCCATATTAGTACGGAACGGCTCCTTGTCTCTTACTTGTGTATTTTATTGGCATGAAGCAAGTGGGGAGAGCCGGGTGGATTTTTCATGAATTTTGTCGTCTTGAATAGACCTACGAAGAAGAAATACTTATCTATGAATTTTATTAATTTGTACACACAGCTAGATTGATTGATCAAGGAAAAAATAAGGTAACTAAAATGAAACTGTAGGGGTGTAAGAACTTAAAATTTAAATAGCAATAATGAGAAAAAAACCCAAGAACACCAAATAGAAATAAAGAAAATGTGAAGAGGTTTTACTAGTTTTCTTCACAAGACATGAAGCAATGAGTGAAAACATATTTTAACTTTAGATAATGAACTATGACACAGTTGATAATTTAATGAAATAGGATGTCCTGAATACTCTACTAATTCTGAAAGCAGTAGAAGAATAGACTTTAATTGTAGCAATGTTTACAAAACATATTGCAATCATTACATTAAATAACACAAGGGAACTGTTGAGTATGTACAATGATAGATCTACAAAAGCAAATAACATAATAAGTATCATCAGCTTACTGGTACCATTCTTCCGGCTCGGAGATATAGAACGAACTGACCGATCCATTCGATCAGTGCCGAAAGCTCTGCGCCTGTCCAAACCACCATGACCAAAAGCACCACAACACCAGAAGAAGTGTTTGAATCCTCTCCTGAATCTGAGGAAATAGAAACTTGTTACTTAAGTATAGTCAGCCAACAATATGGTCTACTGCCCTATAGTTGAGATTCATTTGAACGTATGTAAACAATTAGGTAAAAAACTGGTAGACCACATTCTAAATAATATTTTGTCTTTGTCTTGTTCTAGTATAATATTATGATCAGTAAATAGATGTTTTTTCAGAGAGAGATTTCAGAGAGTAATTTAGTAATCTATATATGTCTTTTATGGAATCTTACTAATATTATAAATGCGAAAGTTTGTGAGTGTGGATGTTTGTTACTCTTTCACGCTCAAACCGCTGAACGGATCGCGATGAAATTTGGTACAAAGATACATTATAGTCTGGAATAACACATAGGCTACTTTTTATCCCGGAAATAAGTTCCCACGGAAACATATTTTACGCGGGCGAAGCTGCGGGCATCAGCTAGTCTAAACATACAGAGCTTTTGGAGTTATAGATTTCTATATACATTCATAATGGATTTCTGGTCTTTTTCGCGTATACATACAATGAATCTTTTCTCACCTCTCGATAAAGGCGTAACTAATCATGACCACACCGACCACGGCTATTACAATGTAGCCGAAGCGTTTGGGAGTCACGGAACATCCTTCCTGAGGGCTTACCCGGGGCTCTCAACCATAGGCTGTTAGGCGTGGCGTGAGGTTTTTTAGTCGGTAAGAGTCCGGCATGACATCCTATGAGGATTTCCCCTCACGTTAAACAAAAAAAAAAAAAGTAGCCGAAGCGACGTGTGGTGAGAAAAGTTTCATTCCTTTATGTATGACTAGCTGATGCGCGCGGCTTCGCCCGCGTGAAATTTGGTTCCCGTTCCCGCTTCCCATGGGAACATTTTCCCGGGATAAAAATGTCTATGTGTTATTCCGGACTATACTCTATCCCTGTACCAAATTTCAGCTAGATTCATTCAGCTGTCAGAGCGTGATTGAGTAACAAACATCCAAACATCTTCACAAACTTTCACATTTATAATATTAGTAGGATACACGAAAACGAACCCGAAATCCATAACGTATGGTACAAGTCGTGTGAGTTTACAAAAATAATTCTACATTCACATACTCGTAATGTAATTTATAAATTTATCCATACAAATATCGATAATCATAAAATGATCCAAACATCCAAACATCTTCACAAACTTTCACATTTATAATATTAGTAGGATACACGAAAACGAACCCGAAATCCATAACGTATGGTACAAGTAGTGTGAGTTTACAAAACTAATTCTACATTCACATACTCGTAATGTAATTTATAAATTTATACAAATATCGATAATCATAAAATGATCCAAACATCCAAACATCTTCACAAACTTTCACATTTATAATATTAGTAGGATACACGAAAACGAACCCGAAATCCATAACGTATGGTACAAGTCGTGTGAGTTTACAAAACTAATTCTACATTCACATACTCGTAATGTAATTTATAAATTTATCCATACAAATATCGATAATCATAAAATGATCTACATAGCACGTACTTTATTGATCACAATAAATTTTGTGGCTTACCTATTTGTTGTCTTTTTTCTGAATTTTATAGGGGTAAAGTTATGGATGCAGAGCCTATCAATGTTCATTATGAATATCGTAGGTACTCTCTGAATTGCTGTCACTTGTACCCTATTGATTTCCTACTGAATCGTAGCGACAAAGTAAACAACAGTAAAATATTACAGGAAACGAGTTTTTCTGCATCAATGTGTCTATTGGAACTAGCCAGTGTTTTATATGGCATGTTTGTATTTAGTTTGAATGGAAGCTATTGATCTACGAAATGGAAGCGTTGTTATTGGCCCTTTTAGTCGTATGTGGCAAATTTATATTTATTTTGAATTTAAAGAATAGGAAAATTCGAAATGAAACCCGGTTGTCAGTCGTTAAGCCAAGTTGAAGACCTTATGTGCGGCTTGAATTACGTGGGTCATAAAAATATAAGGTGAAATGGCGTATTCTGCGCCACTGTCAACCCTTCGGGAATAAAGGCAGGACTACTATACTTATGTATGCATAATATTTATATTTATCTTGAACTTTTGTATGGAACCGTTGTCAATGGTCGTTTGAGTCGGATAAGACAAATCGAAAAGCCATGGAGTTCTATCATTTAGTATCTGTGATTCTATCGACTAATAGTCAGATAATAATTATAATATATATTGATTGATCAGTAAGCGATAACTCCGTGAAGCACCTTATGCTTCGTTTAGTCCTGATATGAGCTTTCGTGCTCTAGAAAGAACGTTAATCCGTTGTGTCACGTGACAATCTTGATAAACTAAATTGAAGGCTTGATTTTCACTCCATCATGATGAGGGAAATCCATTATGGATGCTATGCCGGACTCCTACCGACTAAAAAACCTCACCTAACTCCCAACAGTCTATGGATAGCCCTCGGAAGGATGTCCCAGGACTCACAACATGTGCCTCTGTCTAATTGTACCCATATGACAGGATCACCTCCTATTAAGACTATTATGGCAGAGTTGTATTTCTCTGCCCACCCTTCCAGGAATAGGGTGGGACTTTATTTATGTATATTGTTTAACAATTGCAACATCTAACTGACTGTAACATGTTTAAACTCAAAAAAATGTAAACGTTTTTTCAGTAATAAATTCACTGCCATGTACTTAGGTACTGCACAGTGTTTAAACAAAACTTTCCATCTATTCCTATAAATATTCCGAAATATGAAAGCTAAATTATACATGACATAAAACCCGGTATTTCACTGGAATGAATGTTACTGAAACATTCCTAAATTTTAAGGTAGGTATTTTGCCTCGAACTTTGTGCAAAATTTCACGAATTTGATGATTTTGTCATTGTCAATTTGATCGGATGATATTGATATCGATATTGATTAATACTTAGTCGTTTATTTATGATTTATGATTGTTTAAGTTAAATCAAGAATGAATGAGTACTTCAGGCTTCATTTTGGATGGTTTTGATGAAACTGGAGATAATTTATGACTTTCGATTATAATAAAGGAAACCAATAGAATATTAATTTCCTTACTAAGGTAGGTATTGAATTCGAGTCGTAACAAATGTTTGTGATTTTGAAAATTTTTGTTTCGGGGTCATGGAGTTGATCAGAATTGGTCTTAGAAATATCTATAGGTACTATAACTTGAACATCAATATTCTCGGGGAGCTGTTAAATCAGTCATGTTTCAGTTCCTGGGGTGATCCTTTCGAGGGCTTACCCGGGGCTACCAACCGTAGGCAGTAGGTAGGGAACGTTTGGTTTTTAGTCGGTATAAGTCCGGCTTAGCAACCATGTAGAATTTTCATCGCGGAACTTATTTCGAGTATAATATGTTTTGTTATGATTATAATCTATCTCCGTACTTATTTCACACAGATCCATCCAGCCGTTAGAGTGTGAAAGAATAACAAACATCCACACATACTTACAAACTCTCGCATTTATTAAAAGAAGAAAGGAATTGCCAAACTTACTTGGAATTCATCCAGCAGTATATAATCGGGTTGTACATAGAGTTGCTCATGGCCAGCCAGTAGATGGCCAGGTATATCTCCTGGATGTGCTCGTACTTCACCATCTCCGGGTAGTGGGAAGTGACCAGGAAGTACACGTGGAACGGCAGCCAGCACACCGCGAATATCACCACTACCACTATCATCATTTTAACTACCTGTTGACAAAGTGATAGTAAAAAATTGAGAATTGGCTTTTGGGTAAATAAAATAACATGTAAATGACCCCTTTTAACTTTCGTTTGGACAATGGCCTGGTGCTGTAGCACCTCTCCTAATTGACGTGAACAATATGTCGCATCAAGTTCACGAATCGGTCAAACCGTTTGAAAGCTACGCGTCTATCAAAAATAACCTCGTAATGAATTCAAGAACACAGGCAATAGGGCCAAGAATCTTAGTTTTCGACTAAGCTTTTTAAGTCGCAATTTTATCAACACAAACTCGGTTAATACATTTCTTAGCTTATTGCATCAGGACAAAATATAATTTTCACTAAGATCTCCAGCAACTTCACCTGTTAGCAGTTGTACCTAACTACTGACGAACCGGCGACATGAACCATTAAAACATTATGTAGGGAGTAACAACTTGGCCCTTTTTTTTTTTTTTTTTTTTAACGTGAGGGAAAATCCTCGTAGGATGCTATGCCGGACTCTTACCGACTAAAAAACCTCACGTAACGCCCAACAGCCTATGGTTGAGAGCCCCGGGTAAGCCCTCAGGAAGGATGTCCCGTGACTCCCAACAGACCTACGGCCGCCAATGCGGCCTCGCCCAGGGGGTGGTTCGGGTGCAATCCCGCGTCTATGGGGGATTTCGGGTGTGACCCCGCTTCTAAGGGGGGGCGTGCGTGAGTGCTCACGTCACGCTGCCTTCATGGGCCTGCTTCTGTAAGGACGGTGAGCGGCCCTCTCACCGTCCTCAGACCCCCGGTCATGGAGGCCGATAGTCCTCGGCGAAGACACGTCGGCGGCGCCCAGGGCGCCGACTGCGGAACTCGGGAGGTAGAGTTCTCTCCAGCACCCGGCCCGCCGCCTCCTTCGCGAGCATGACCTGCTCGCAGAAAGAGGCGGCGCAGTCCCACTTACTCCCGCTGGAGAGCATGGCTCGCACCATGGCCTCAAGCGAGAGAGTGTCCACGCCCAGACCCACTACGAGGACCTGTCGCTGTTGTGCCCACGCCGTGCACTCCACCAGCGTGTGGAGCGCCGTGTCATCGCTGCGGTCCTCGCAGTGCTGACACTCGGCCGTGGTACAACTTGGCCCTATCCATTTAAACACGGTGATAGCTTCACTAATTATTACCTAAGGGGACTCAAACTCAACACGTATGAACTATGTATCTTTATAATTAAAACACAACGTAACACTTATGAAATTCGATATCTATTCCTTTTACATTTACATTTGCGACCAGATTTGCAACTTTGTATGTAGATCCTGAGAGAAAGACCCTGTTCCTACAAGTACCTTCGGGTAAATAGCACCAGTTGCGCTTTATTAGAAGGTAACACACTAAAATCAAATGTTTTAGGCGTCTGTATCTAGATTATTACGTACATTTACATTTGCGACCAGATTTGCAACGTTACAGGCAGATCCTGAGAGAAAGACCCTGTTCCTACAAGTACCTTCGGGTAAATAACACCAGTTGCGCTTTCAACAGTCAGTGACAACACTAAAATCAAAGGTATTAGGCGTATGTAGCTAGATTATTAGGTAAATTTACATTTGCGTCCAGATTTGCAACGTAACAGGCAGATCCTGAGAGAAAGACCCTGTTCCTACAAGTACCTTCGGGTAAATAGCATTAGTTGCGCTTTCATTAGTAGGCAACAACACTAAACTCAAAGGCATTAAGCTTCTGTAGCTAGATCCTTCGCTTATATTTCTATTTTAACATAATATCAAAGCTTATCTTAACTTTCTGTCGCCGAGTCGCCAACTAGAGTAATATTTCATCGATAAACAGACTGCGAGTCGCTCCCCTAGTGTTTATGTTACAAATGTAGGGCAAAGAGACAGGGGATAGTATCACAACGTTAGTTTGTTATTAGTTACTATTAGTTTAGTATCTGTCACAAGTTATGTGTTTGACTGTATTCTAGACACTATTGTATGAATTATTTAGTCACGTATGATCACGGACATTCATTTGTTAACCTTATCTTATAAATGTGAAAGTTTGTGAATATTTTTCGAAGTTCTTTACAAGTTCACGCTCTGAAGTCTTGTAGGGACATAAAGTATGGTATTATACAGGGCCACGGCCGCGAATTAAAATAATGTCTTCTTTCAGTAAATTGTTCCATCTACAATTTCCCTCCATGTGGCATAGCCGTGGGACGCCCTGTATAATTGTTTATTCTACGTTATGAAAGCGCTCTTTGTTAGTCTTAGTATAAACAAAATAATGTTCACTTGGTGTTACAGAACTACTTACTACCGCAAGACTGACTACACGTAATACCTTAACTTGTGAACAGTTGTGACAAACAGTGATTAATAAATTCTGTGATTAATCAACAGCTCAGTGACTTATTTTAGTTAGTGATCTCACTCACTACGTATATTGGTTGTATACACCTACATAGGTGACAACTCCTACAGTCTAAATGAAACTGGCTATAACTTGGTATAGGGATAGATTAATTATAATCTGAAATAACACAGTAGCCTGCTTTTATTTATTTATTTAAAAACTTTATGCACAAATTTGTACAAAGGTGGACTTAATGCCACAAGCATTTTCTGCCCGTCAACCTTAGGGTGATGCAGAGATTAATAAGTGGAAGAAAGTGCTCTTAGTCGATGTTGACACATTTCAATGGTACAATATCCCATAAATAAATATTATTTATAAGTACTTTAATCGAATACATATACATACATACATACACACTAATACAGTACATAAACATAATATATTAATATATATATATATATATATATATATATATATATATATATATATATATATATATATATATAAAATATCATTGAGTAAATAGCTTTCCTAATCGTTATAAAGCTCGCGTACTTTTTGTTTAAACGAAAAGCGATTGGTGCATGTCCTGATTCTGGCGGAAGCGCATTCCAGAGGATTTTATCTATATAGGATTCCGGAACGGGAACAGAATTCCACGTGTCGCGAGGGCGGTCGGTTCAATCTAGTAATCCATAATAAACAGGTAAAGTTTATGAGTTTAGATGACACGGATAATCTCAGAAACTTAACCCGATTTGACAAAATCTTATTTGGGGAAGGTTATAGGATTACAAGCGATATATAATTTAGATGCTTCATTCTTCCTTCTTACGAGTAGGTTTCGTGTTCTTATCTTCAAAAAAAATCTTTTCAACTAGGTTTAACAATTACCATGTTCCTGCAACTAACACTAAAGGCTTAACGTGACTTTTGAAGAACGGAAACGTTCTTAGATAGAAATCTTAAAAATTAATCAAATCTAAACGGTCACTTGTCCAAAAATTAGGCTCAGCATAAGGTACTTAGCACAGTGATCATCATATATATCACAACACTGAGTTAGAGAGGAGACGATCGTTTCTTAGGTTCGTGTTCCTATCATATTATACCTAGCATACTTATCTCAGAAAAAGAAAGTGCAGGACCTTGTACAGTGGTGATATTTGGGAGAGACCTATGTCCAGTAGTGGATTGCTATAGGCTGATTGATTGATACTTATCCGACCAAAAATTTCCCTTCAACTTGGCTTAACGATTGCATTACTGGCAACAAAGTCCAAATGCTTAACTGCCTTGTGAAAAATGCCTTCTGAAGTACAATATGCACCACCCAACTCTGAACCAGACATAGCGTAGTAAGGACCTTATGAAAATGAGCGCTGCATACCATTTCCGTGAATTGTATTATAGCTTATAGCTGAGATGGCTGCCTTCTTGGGTGCATGCACCATAAACCATCTTTTGCACTAATTTAATTTATGTATGATGTAATGTGAATGGATAAATGTCTTTCTTTCATTTATTTCTCAATTGAATAGACACTGTGATTGTTTACAGACCGTTAAGTTAACGAGACTTCAAGCATTTCTAAGGCCCGGTTTCCGCCAAGGAGACGGCCATTAGGTAAACAAACTCTTTATACTTCTTGAATTGAGTTGCAATCAAATCAATCAATTATATCGGCATATATCAGTCCACTGCTGGACGTAGGCCTCCCCCAAATTACGCCACTATACGTCCTGCGCCTTCCGCATCCAGTCAGTCCCTGTGACCGTTTTCAGGAATTGAGTTTATGAACATTAAATATGTTTATTACGATACCTAATAAAACGGCCGATGTCGTAGGCTGTCATTACAGCAGTGAGGTCGTCACATGTATGCTAATGCGGGATATAAAACATTATCCTACAAACATGAGCCGTCCTTTCCGAAATTACCCTATCTGAGCACCAAACGTATGCTAATAATGGAGAAAAGGTAACAACAGGATATGAGATGTTGTCGTTTTGAAATGAAATGGTTTTTAGTGGTGTTAATGGAATTTCTACGCTTTAGGTCAAACACTTATGTACGACTAGATGATGCTCGCGGCTCCGCCCGTGTGAAATTTGATTCCCGTTTCCACTTCCCATGGGAACATATTTCCGGGATGAAATGTAGCCTTTGTGTTATTCCAGACTATAATCTACCGTGGTTACAAATTTCAGCTCGATCCTTTCAGCCGTTACAGCGTGATTGAGTAATCCAAACATCTAAACATCCAAACATAATAACAAACTTTTACATTAATTTATAATATCTATTAGTAGGAAGTAAAATGTGCTGGATGAAGTCGGCCAATCTGAGTTGGTTCATGGAGGGTTCTGTACTAAAACAAGGTAAAAAAACACGTTTGTTGTTTGGCAGTCCCTCTTTAATATTACTGCTTTTAGCCCCTCTCTATAAAATAGAGTGCAGAAAGGCTTATGTCGAGACATTGTCCGTAGTCTGTGACTCTGTTGCATTTAACTACGCCACTAGGTCACGTGGATCATCTGTTCAAAGTTTGAAATAAAACCAAATGACAATGTCAATCCGATTGAACTTTCATAACAAACATGTTAGAGAGGGGCAGTCTGGTGAGAACGATCTCACGGCTTTCTTGTTAGTATTTGTTTCAACTGTATATCGCGGTTAATGAGATACATCATGGTGTCAGACAGACGGAAAAACAGTAATATAATCCTGTTTTTTATACTTTAGATACGGAACTTAAAAAATATAATACTTTACTATTGAAAAATCACAAATCCCTTCATTTTTAAATCGAACTTGCTTACAAAAGCACAAAGCATACGAAGCGCCTAGCGTTTGATTTAAAGGTATCGTCGTGGCATATGAACGTTTGGAACATCATTGTGTATTTGCGCAAACCTAGGATTCATTTTTATGAAATCTCTTTTTTTTTCTAAAAATCATTATCGATATTATGAAAGTTGACAAGGGTTCCGTACTAATGAAGTGATTTTTAAGAATAGATGTGACACAGTCGCCTCTCTTACAGAAGCAGGTCAAGATAGTATCGTGTATGTGAAGTAGAAGGGTCCCACCGCCCCCGCAAAAGAAGATAAAAACCAAATCTCGAGGAAAGTCCGCTCGTAGGAAGATGGTAGGACACCGTGTAGTTTTAGCAAAGATAATATAATAGTATTGGTTTTAGCCAGTAGGAGTTTGGCATGTCTTTATAGACAGACTGTTTTAAAAAACTCAAAAGTTCACCCACGCCTTTTTTTTTTCTAGACGTGCGGGAAAATCCGACTAAAAAACCTTATGTAACGCCCAACAGCCTACGGTTGGGAGTCCCGGGTAAGCCCTCGGAAGGATGTCCCAGGACTCCCAACAGACCTACGGCTACCACTGCAGCCTCGCCTAGGGACTAGGGGGTGGTTCGGGTGTTATCCCGCGTCCGCGCCCACGCCGTGCACTCCATCAGCGTGTGGAGCGCTGTGTCATCGCTGCGGTCCTCGCAGTGCTGGCACTCGGCCGTGGTTTCCGGTGTCTTCGCCACAGATACCTATCAAAGCTACCGTGCCCGGTAAGTATCTGTGACAACCGGTAGGAGAGAGCACTGTGTCTCCTCTCCAGCCACTCGTCCGTGACCAGTCTGACGGCCGCAATTGTGGTGAATCCCCCCTTTGGTTGCTCAAGTCGCACCTTCCATGCCTCCACGGTACCCACACCCCCTTAAGTGTATGAAATGTGAATACAATCTTACCCTGCGTTTACTCTTGACGTTGTCAAGTTGCCTCTGCGTGCACTCGCCGATGGACTGCGAGCCCCACAACTCGATGCCGACCCTCGAGTACGTGTACGTCATGGAAATGATCGGCAGGAAGTATGTTAGCACCATGAAGCAGACGTTGTACCTGGCAACATATATGATTTTTTTGTAAAAATACTTCTGTAACGTTTAATCAGTTAAAACAACTTGTTAAAGCATGGTTTTCAGCTATTTTCTTCCCGAGCAAGGCTTCTACCAAATTCTTAAATAAACATTTGAGATTCGTACAGAATTATGTTTCGTTATGAAGTAAGAAGCGCTCGTAGCCCCGCGGACTCAGTGTTCTGTAAACGATCACTGCAGTAAGCAACTTTCACTATGACCGGTTCATGGATGGGTGACCATCCATGTGATCACTTTGTGACATTTATTTGAGCGTTTCCGTGCTTCGGAAGGCACGTTAAGCCGTTGGTCCCTGTTGCCAGTAAAATGGCAGTCGTTAAGCTAAGTTGAAGGCTTTATTTCAACAGCAGGCAGTCACAGCCTGCGCCTGTCCATTTAAACACGGCAAAACGGCTCACCATCTTTTACGTGGGACAAATTATACAAAGGTGAAATGTGGGCATATAATATGCCTCTGCCTACCCCTTCGGGGATAAAGGCGTGACCATATGTATGTATGTATGTATGGAATATGAACCTCAATCAACTCAGCCTATAGCAGTTCACTGTTGGACGTAGGCCTCTCCCAAATTTCGCAACAATACACGATTCTGCGTCTTCCGCATCCAGATAAAGTATAAATAATAATAAACGTACGTTTGGAATATGAACCTGCTACCCTCTTATATAGTACCAGTGAGTCACTGACCATAATGTTAGAAAATAAAGTTCTAAACACTTTTTAACTGCCAAACTTCATTTATTAACAAGTCATCCTGATAAATGAACGACTTCAGACTGACAAGAATAATACACTCGAGAGCAATGAATCCGGGTCACTTAAAGAATGTTAAAAATCTCGGAAACTAAAAATGATAGGTTAATGCAATAAATTGTATTTAATAGACAATGTAATACTCCTTAAATGAAAGTAAAAAAAATATGAGTCACCATACATTTTATTAACACAAAATTACATAAAGAAAAAACTGCCGATCTCTCCTTAAAACAAAAATAGGAAACATGAAATTTTTGAACTTTATTACGATTTTCTTGAATTTTAATACTTCGTATTGCCTCCTCGTGCTTCCATTACTGCGTTTACGCGGTTTGGCATGCTGTACACCAAGTTCCTTATACGATTTTGGGGAATATTCTCCCATTCCTCTGTGAGAGCAATTTTGAGCTCACGAAGCGTGATTGGGGGAGGGTTTCGTTGTTTTACGCATCTGCCTAGCTCGTCCCAAGCATGCTCGATCGGGTTGATATCCGGGCTGCGCGCTGGCCACTCCATACGAGTAATGTTCATCTCTTGAAGGTAGTCATTCACAATCCTACCTGTATGAGGTCGGGCATTGTCATGCATAAATATAGCATCCTCACCTAAATTGACCATAAATGGACCAACGTGATCATTGAGGATTTCTTCCACATATCTTACGCTAGTTAAAGAGCCGTTTTCTATGATCACCAGCTCTGTGCGACTTTCAGAAGAAATTCCGGCCCACACAAGTACAGACCCACCACCGTAGGCTACTTTTTCTTCGATGCATGCTTGCTTGAATCTTTCCCCTGGTCTTCGATACACTCTGTGTCTTCCATCGTGCTTGTAGAGCATAAATTTTGATTCGTCGGAGAACATAACTTTTGACCAATCTTCAATACTCCAATTTACGTGGCTCTGGGCATACCTTAGTCTCGAAATACGATGCCCACGCTCCAGTTTAGGGCCGTTTGCAGGTCTAAGGGGTTTTAAGTTAGATTCAGCAAGCCGACGTCTTACTGTCCATGCACTTGGGTTACTTCCTCCGAGGCGTCGAAACTGATTGGTGAGTTCAGTTCCTGTGAGAAAGCGATTTCGAAGCGTGGTGTTCACCAAGTATCGGTCTTCTCGTGCTGTGGTACACCTGGTTCTGCCCGTTCCTGGTCTGCGTAGGTTAGAACCAGTTTCTTCGTAACGTCGGAGAACTCTTTGTACTGTTGACAGCGACACACCGACAGTCCTGGCTGTATCGCGCTGACTCCGGCCGGTTTCCAGCATTGTAAGTATTCTGGTGCATTCTTCAGGCGTAAGCGACATAATTTCAGCTGGATTAATGAATATAGAGCACTATCAACATGGTTTATGTACCCACATAAATGACAGATTACAAACAAAAGCAACACCAAATGCTGTAATTTCGTAGTTCCATCTTCGAAAGTGGCCCTTTTTCAAATTTGATTTTTTTATGATATAACTTTACAATAACTAAGAAGTTTTAATACCTTCATTTAAGGAGTATTACATTGTCTATTAAATACAATTTATTGCATTAACCTAGCATTTTTAGTTTCCGAGATTTTTAGGATTCTTTAAGTGACCCGGATTCATTGCTCTCGAGTGTATATTATATGAAACTATTAGTTTCTGAAACATTTTTGAGTAACTCTATTCATTCAGTACCTATTTAGATGAAATGCTATGTCACCAGAGTAATCTATGAATCTCAATGTGCTTAAAATAGCATCAAAATTGGCTCAAAATTTTCCATTTCACGCATCAATTGACAAAGTCACTTGGGAAAGTGAACTGCTGAACTCCAGACGGCTCTGTAGTTTTTATTTCATTTTTAATTTATCTAACTCATCCCTAAGATTGAACTTTTACAATTGATGTGTCAGATAAACGTGTTCTTGATATCTTTAGTCATTATTTAACTATATTTCGATTTAGAAGTGTCGGCTAGCTCATATCTACGCTATTATACCTACAGTGTAACCCTAAGACAGAATGACTTATATATTCTTTTATTAAAATGAGTCAAAACACTAAAGATTTAAAAAATGTAGAGAACTTTGTGTTGATTTTCGTATTCAGAAAAGTTGTATACTGAACCTACCTCTGAGATCCTTCATGCGAATTCTTTTAGCACATTCTAGATGCCAAGCTGGATAACCTGCTCAAATAACAGTACCAATATGTAGGCAGTTACAATAGGGACTAGTCCATACCATCAAAGTCATGTAGCGAGCTATGGAAAAGGCTTTGCTTGGAGTCTCTTTGACTTAGGGCGGATTCGACCAAATCGGAGTAAGACTATACAAGAAATTGGGAGTCCTGGGATCTTGGGAGTCCTGGGAAATCCTTCCGAGGGCTTACCCGGGGCTCCCAACCATAGGTATTTAATCGGTAGGAGTCCGGCATAACATCCATGAGGATTTTCCCTCACGTTAAACAAAAAAAAAATAAAAAAGACGAACAAAAGACTACTTCAGTACAAGTGATTCTCCAGTATAGTCTTACTCCGGGTTTAGTCGATTCCGACCTTAAAGTCATAGACATTAAAGGGTTAATATGAAAACAATGTAAAATACACTTACCAGTATTCATGTTGAGACCTCGTAGTCATCCCGTCAGGCCATTCAGAGAAGCACACGATCCTATAAAACAAACATTAAGCTGAGTGTGGCTAGCAAGGATTTGATGTATGAGACGACTAAGAGTTGCAACGCTATAAACCAAATTTACGACAAAACTAGCATCAGCAAGAGTTATGGATTAAATACCTTTGAACTTTCTTAACCCTGGAATATCTGTTATTAGACTTGAAATGTTTCATAAAAACTTTAATTTAAAAATGAGATTTTAGTGACACTCGTATCCATATCAATATCAATCAATCAATCAATATCAATCAGTCATCGATCAATACATATAATAAAATCGTAACAGTCTGTTTGTCTGTACGTTAGTATACGCTAATTTCAGCAACCGCTCAACCGATTGCAATGCGGTTTTCTTTATTGCGTTGCGGTTTGCTTCACTTAACATTTAGTGTTTGTTTCATGTCAATCGGTTCATAAATATAAAAGTTATATCAATCTAAAGAATCACATATAAAATGCAGCGTACGAAGTCGCAGGCAACAGCTAGTAAATAATAAAATAATAAATATTCGTGGACATTCACACACAACATCATCTAGCCCAAATTAAGCTAATATAAGTTTGTGCTATGGGATCTAGACGACTGATAGACATGTTTACACATTTATGGTTAAAAGGTATCGATCAAAGTGAGAGTTATCAAAATGGGCCTACACGAGTCTCTTGAGCTAAAGTGCCATAAAGTTAAGAATACAAACACTTGTTATAGCTGATGACTCTAAAGGCGCTCCCTCACCGTGAGCATTCGCGTGTAATGTAACGTTACAGAGTCGGGCATTACAGCAGTGAGATAGGAGAACAGAGAATTACAATACGCACCTTGTAGTTTTGATACAACTTGTAACATCAATGCGCTGACATTACGAACAATCTATACTAAATGTTACATTACACGCGAATGCGCGTCGGTCAGGGTGGTAGGTTGTAACGTAATACTCAAAGTCAAATCTAATATGTTACATTACACGCGAATGCTCCCGGTGAGGGAGGGCCTTAACGATCTCTTGCAGTTAGTCAGAATAACTTGACTTACTAAATAATGAAGAAACAATTTTTAAATAAATTCTAGGTAGTTCCCATAGTGAATCTATTAAAACAAACAGCTGTTTCGTTTTAGGGTTCCATACCGAAAGGGTAAAAATGAAACCCTATAACTGAAACTCCCCTGTCCGCCTGTCAGTCTGTCTGTCCATCCATCTCTCCGTCACCAGGCTGTATCTCATGAGCTAGCCATTTGAAACTTTCAAAACATTTTGTATTTCTGTTGCAACTTTAACAACGAATACTTAAATACAGATAATAAGGTTTCCATGCAACTAACGTAATTCGTTTGCCGTTTTTTCCATCATCATCATCGAATTCGACCAAGAAGAAAAAATATAAAATCGACTTTTTAAATTGTGCAATGGGTATCTGTAACGGATAGACATTCAAAATTTGCTCCAATTGTGACAGTCCGTGCTTTGAATGCCTAATGATTTGAAATTCCTTTATTGAATTACAATATATTTTCCTGCAAAAACCGCCTTGTAATATTAAAGTGCTCTTTAAATTGACAAACTGTAACGATCCGGTACATTCGTTTCCGCATTCATAATGCAATTTGGTACGCAGTTGTTCCGGTCAGGAGATTGAGGGAACAAATGAGCTAAAAACCTCTTTGATGGCATTATACGTGACTCGTCAATTCGCGATTGGTCCTATTCTCTTTTACGAAGAACATAAAATTTAAACGTTTAGAATTATGATAGACTAGCTGGTGCCCGCAGCTCAGCCAGCGTCCAGTTTTGTTCCCGTCCCTGCTTCCCGCGGGAACTTACTCCCGGGATAAAAAAGTAGCCTATGTGTTATTCCCGACCTATTTCTACGCCTGTACCGAATTTCATCCAGATCCGTTCAGCCGTTAGAGCGTGAAAGAGTAACAAACATCCACACATCCACACTCGCAAACTTTTGCATTTATAATATTAGTAAGAAGTAAGACACTAATATTATAAAAAAGGAAAATTTTGTTTGTTTGTACTCGATAAACTCTGTAACTTCTAAACCGATTTTAAGTGTACTTAGTATTCGTAATAGTAATTTCTTTAACTGAAAATGATGTAAATGAATAGGGTGCCACTCTCATTCAGTCGAAAGGTTAAAAAACATTGAAGTGCCGACAAAAGTGAAAACTTGAATAATTAAGAAGTCTGTATTTTAGATCCGCATTTTTTTAAATTGAAAGATCTCTTAGAAACCGAAATGGACCCCACGAAGCGTCACTACAGTCGTGATTCCAAGTGTTTCTTCTCAGTATGAAAATGCGTAACTTATGAAGATTTTACTTCAAATACACTCGAGAGCAATGAATCCGGGTCACTTAAAGAATCCTAAAAATCTCGGAAACTAAAAATGCTAGGTTAATGCAATAAATTGTATTTAATAGACAATGTAATACTCCTTAAATGAAGGTATTAAAACTTCTTAGTTATTGTAAAGTTATATCATAAAAAAATCAAATTTGAAAAAGGGCCACTTTCGAAGATGGAACTACGAAATTACAGCATTTGGTGTTGCTTTTGTTTGTAATCTGTCATTTATGTGGGTACATAAACCATGTTGATAGTGCTCTATATTCATTAATCAAGCTGAAATTATGTCGCTTACGCCTGAAGAATGCACCAGAATACTTACAATGCTGGAAACCGGCCGGAGTCAGCGCGATACAGCCAGGACTGTCGGTGTGTCGCTGTCAACAGTACAAAGAGTTCTCCGACGTTACGAAGAAACTGGTTCTAACCTACGCAGACCAGGAACGGGCAGAACCAGGTGTACCACAGCACGAGAAGACCGATACTTGGTGAACACCATGCTTCGAAATCGCTTTCTCACAGGAACTGAACTCACCAATCAGTTTCGACGCCTCGGAGGAAGTAACCCAAGTGCATGGACAGTAAGACGTCGGCTTGCTGAATCTAACTTAAAACCCCTTAGACCTGCAAACGGCCCTAAACTGGAGCGTGGGCATCGTATTTCGAGACTAAGGTATGCCCAGAGCCACGTAAATTGGAGTATTGAAGATTGGTCAAAAGTTATGTTCTCCGACGAATCAAAATTTATGCTCTACAAGCACGATGGAAGACACAGAGTGTATCGAAGACCAGGGGAAAGATTCAAGCAAGCATGCATCGAAGAAAAAGTAGCCTACGGTGGTGGGTCTGTACTTGTGTGGGCCGGAATTTCTTCTGAAAGTCGCACAGAGCTGGTGATCATAGAAAACGGCTCTTTAACTAGCGTAAGATATGTGGAAGAAATCCTCAATGATCACGTTGGTCCATTTATGGTCAATTTAGGTGAGGATGCTATATTTATGCATGACAATGCCCGACCTCATACAGGTAGGATTGTGAATGACTACCTTCAAGAGATGAACATTACTCGTATGGAGTGGCCAGCGCGCAGCCCGGATATCAACCCGATCGAGCATGCTTGGGACGAGCTAGGCAGATGCGTAAAACAAAGAAACCCTCCCCCAATCACGCTTCGTGAGCTCAAAATTGCTCTCACAGAGGAATGGGAGAATATTCCCCAAAATCGTATAAGGAACTTGGTGTACAGCATGCCAAACCGCGTAAACGCAGTAATGGAAGCACGAGGAGGCAATACGAAGTATTAAAATTCAAGAAAATCGTAATAAAGTTCAAAAATTTCATGTTTCCTATTTTTGTTTTAAGGAGAGATCAGCAGTTTTTTCTTTATGTAATTTTGTGTTAATAAAATGTATGGTGACTCATATTTTTTTTACTTTCATTTAAGGAGTATTACATTGTCTATTAAATACAATTTATTGCATTAACCTATCATTTTTAGTTTCCGAGATTTTTAACATTCTTTAAGTGACCCGGATTCATTGCTCTCGAGTGTAAAACCTAACTACCAAAGCATAATTAATCTTGAAGTTTTCAAAGATACTACGGTAGAATTTAAATTAATAATTATGGTCGGTAAAAAAATAATTCCTCACCGTGATTCAAGTCACGATTAGGACAGATTTTTTTGTGTAATCAAAGGTCGAAATTAATAAAGCTGAAGGTATCAATTCGGAAGGGCTAGTTGCAAAGTTAATTTGACTCGTTTGATTCTCCTGGGTTACGAAATAAGGCTTTGATTCTGGGCGTGGTCGGTAATTACTTTATAATGAAATTAGAAATTCTCTCTACGAAAATAGAATATTATTCCTAGTAAATTTTCACTTGTACAGTAGGAGTCAAAATTGCGTCTGTTATAAAATAGCGGGTTTCAGTCTGACAGCGGTGATGCCACTTTTTTTTTATGTGCGGGAAAATCCTCATGGATGTTATGCTGGACTCCTACCGACATCCAACCATACCAACAGCCTATTGTTGGGAGCCCCGGGAAAGCCCTCGGAAGGATGTCCCAGGACTCCCAACAGCGGTGATGCCACTTTCATTTTACACTGGTCTATTAAGCAGACGTCTTAGAGACATCTTATCATTTTTAATAGCTTATCAACTTATCAGTAAACTAAAACATGGCTGATAGGCTCAGTAATTGGATTTACATGTACGTACACACGTATTACGTGGGCAAACCAAATATTATGTAGTTAACTTTGAAGGCACCTTAACTAAATGCTTTCTTTGATAAGGTTAATGGTTCTTCAATCAATTTTCAAACCGTTTATACTTACTATCAACTCTTAATTACATTAATAACGTACCTCGTGGTCCCATCAGGCAAGAAATCGTTCTCAGTTGTAAAATAGATCAGATTCGGACTGCTGAGAATACAACTGCACACCCAGATAGCCGCCGTGATGCCGAGAGTCGCTCGCTTGCCTAGCCGAGGTCTCAACGGACTCATTATTGCCACGTACCTGTAAAGGGTTAAGTAAGTTAGTGTATTTTTTTTCGTGAGAGAATAAGTTAGTGTATTTTATGCCGGACTCCTACCGACTAAAAAAAACATACTTATCCAGCCCAACAGCCTACGATTGGGAGCCCCGGGTAAGTGCTCGGATGGATGCTGCAGTTGAGGCTAACTTACCATCTAACATATTATCCTGGAACATCCTTCCAAAGGCTTACTCGGGACTCCCAGCCGTAGGCTGTGGTAGGGCACCGTGTAGTTTTAGATAGTGTGAGTTTGTCATGACATCCATGTTGGATTGCTACAAGTAAAAACATATAGCATACTGGACTGTTTTGCCTGCCTGAACAATCTTCTAGAAAACATATTGACAACTTTTTTTGTAATGGTTTTTTCTAGCTAAGTAATTATGGGTGTACATCTAACGCCTTCCTTAATATGTATGTTTGTATGTTATGAAGATAATATCATCGTTTTTCATACTCAGTCTGTGTATGAAACAACAGTAAGCTTTATGAAATTCACACAGATATTTTGTCAGTAGGTAAGCCACAATATTTACGGCATCCTCATTCGTTATATTATAAAGCAAATAAGGTGGAAAGTCCTTAAACAATGTTTTTGGGGTTCCGTGCCACAAAAGGAAAAACGGAACCTTTATAAGATCATTTTATTACCCCTCCCTCCATCCGTCTATGCATCTGTCCGTCAAGACTCTTTATCTCAAGAACGCCTGAAGGTTTCGAGTTATTTTGAAACGGGACGTAAATGAGATGGAAAGCTCTTGAACAATGTTTTTAGTTACGTATTTTTAAATAACAAGTGTGATTGAGTACTTAATGTTCTTCGAATTTGAAAAGACTTATTTAGAACTAATTTAAAAACAGGATTAAGTATTAACATAATTTGTTTCGTTTCGAACTAGGACTACCAACTTCATTGTAAATGAAATAAAAAGATTTGCATATTAAGTGAGATAGAAGTTGTAAGACATATTTTATTCGAGTTGCGTTCTGTATAATAATGACGATCTGGAAAAGGTCGCAGGGGGAGACTGCATCCGGAAGTAGAAGAATTTTGAAATAAGTTTCCGTATGAAGCGGGAACGGGAACAAAATTACACGCAGGCGGAGTCGCGGGTGACATCTAGTTCGTATCTACGTCTATACTAGCTGCTCCCTGCGGCTTCGACCGCGTAAAAGTCGTTATCGCGTAAAATCATTACCCTCCTTTTGCGCAGTCAGTTAAAAAGTAGCCTATGTCCTTCCCAGGGACTCGAATTATCCCTATACCAAATTCCATCTCAATCGTTCTGCCGTTTAGGCGTGAAAGCGTAACAGACAGACAGACAGACAGAGTTACTTTCGCATTTATAATATTAGTAGGGAAGGGATTATAAAAAGGGTCAAGATTTGATTGTTTATTTGCTTGCATCGAATATGCTCCGAAACTACTAAACCGATTTTAAAAAATCTTTTACTGTTGGGAAGCTACACTTTCCCTGGCGAACATAAGTTATATTTTATTCCCGTATTCCCACGGGAACGGGAGCTACGCGCGTGTAGTAAATAATAATTTGCCATTTACAGAATATTAACTTTTAATCCAGCGTAAATATTTGGTAAAATATTCAATAGTATAAATAACTCATTTCTAAAGAATATAGCCAGATAAAACTTGGACATATTCATTTATCATGGCCATAATATTTAATACTTAATTTGAAAGGCTCGCTCGCCGTGATATACGACTTTTTCGGGAACTCCCAAGCGATTGCCCGATACTTTGTCTGTATTTTATTTTTAACTTACCTACCTACTTCAAAAGAGAGCAGGTGTTTTCATTATTTTCATTGTTTAACAAATTATGATGCTGCCCGCCCCACGGCAAGTTCCAAGACCTGTCTTTCTAAATCCCCGAGGAAATAGGCCGAAGTACATATACCCACTTCTTTTTTTTTTAATACCACCAAGGTGGCAGACAAGCATACGGCCCAC
The DNA here is from genome assembly GCA_933228765.1 of Miltochrista miniata. Taxonomy (NCBI): domain Eukaryota; kingdom Metazoa; phylum Arthropoda; class Insecta; order Lepidoptera; family Erebidae; genus Miltochrista; species Miltochrista miniata. The sequence continues at coordinate 31,718,677 of OW121758.1, read as the reverse complement.
CAGATGTACCGGTGGTCACCGCAGACTATGGACGTTTGCAACACCAGAGGCGTCACACACGCGCTGCCAAAAAATCTTTACCGTATGTGTGGTATGTTATGCTTATATCCTTTTTTACGTTAGAAAATCCACATGGATGCTATGCCGGACTCCTACTAAATGCAGAACTGTGTATTGGGGCATAACTAGGGAGAAACGTTTATTTTAACATGAGGAAATCCTACACCCCAGGGATGCTATGCCAGACTCCTACCGAATAAAAAAAACACACGTATCCTACCTAACAGCCTACAGTTGGGAGCCCCGGGTAAGCCCTCGGAAGGGTACCTCAGGACTCCCAACTTGCTTATAACCTTTAGTGTTAAAGTTAACGGTATATTTTCCATGTGTTATAAAGTGTTTCCGATATTTCGGCACCGTTGCAAGCGCTATGATCATGGAGGAACTATCCCATCCACTGTAATACTAATACTTATAGAATTCGGGACTTCACGCGAAATACTATTTACTTATCAATATCAATCAATTAATACATATAATAAAATCGTAACTCTCTGTTTGTCTGTACGTTTGTGCACGCTAATCTCAGCAACCGCTCAACCAATTGCAATGCAGTTTTTTATTGCTTTGCGGTTTGCTTCACTCAACATTTAGTGTTTGTTTCAAGTCAATCGGTTCATAAATAAAAAAGTTATATCAATCAAAAGAATCTAAACATATAATAAAATTGTATCACATATAAAATGCAGCGTACGAAGTCGCAGGCAACAGATATTACTATATATCTATCTATATATTGTATATCTAAATGTATGAGTGTTAAAAACCGCAATAGTTTAAAAATATATGTAATACGGATGTCAGTGACCATAATGTTACTGTATTTTAGCAAAACAGAGGACACAGTATTATTTAAGACCTACCTATTAATGAACCTGTTTGAAGCAAATAAAGAACTTTGAACATAAAAGTTACTTAGTAATATATCAATAATAGCAAGGAAGAAAGAAGTTGAGGTTCTATTACAGCTACACAACATAGATATATTACTTGTATCAGAATCCCATCTAACCAATAATAGCAGTGTAAGAATACCCAATTACAACATCTATGCTACTAATCACCCGGATGGTACCGCACATGCAGGTTCAGCCATAGTCGTGAGATCAAGCCTAAGGCATCATGAACTTCCAAAGTTTGGAAAGGACTACATCCAGGGTACCACTATTGAAATAGAAGACAGAAATGGAGCATTCAGGGTCTGTGCCATCTATAGCCCACCCAAACATAAAATATGAAGAACGTTATACGGAATTCTTCAATACCTTGGGCACACGCTTTATAGCAGGTGGTGAGTGGAACGCAAAGCACGTACATTAGGCTTCTTGACTGACAACCACCAGAGGAAGAGAACTGAAAAAAAGTCTAGATAGTAATCACCTTGCTACTATTCCTACTGCGGAACCTACCAATTGGCCCACTGATCTAACTAGAAAGCCTGATGATATAGACTTCTTTATTACAAAGGGCCTGTCTAGATTCTACCATCATATCCAAACATGCCTAGATGCCAAGACAAATCATATCCCGGTTATACTGTCAATTGGCACTACAGTCCTCACTGTGGAAGGTTACCCAAAGTTATACAATAGAGCCACTGGTTGGAACGCTTTTAGGGACTTGATAAACTAAAGATTGGAACTCCACATAGCTCTAAAAACTGAGACTGAAATCGATAACGCTACTAGAGCCATTACTACAACAATCCAGGAGTGTTGTTGGATCTGCACTCCAGAAGACATTAAACGCCAAGAACACCGTAAACTCTACTCTGAAACTATACGGAAGACTATACTAAAAAAGAGAAGGCTTAGACGAGTCTGGCACACCAGCAGACATCCCGATGACAAAACAGCACTTAATAGGGCAGCCAAGGAGTTGAAATCCTTAATAACAGAGGCTAATGAAGTTGCACTGGCTACTTATTTAGAGGGTCTGACACCTACAAGGACTACTAATTATTCTCTTTGGAAAGCATGCAAGAACCTGGATAGACCGCTAAACCACAAACCTCCAATTAGAAAACCCAACGGAGACTGTATTAGATCCCCACAAGAGAAAGCAGAGGCATTTGCTGCCCACCTTAATCAAGTCTTCCAACCAAATGAAGCCCAACCCGGTATTGATGAATCAGAAATATATATGGTTCTCGAACAGGATCTCCAGTTGGACTTCCCTCTGAAAACAGTAACACCTAGAGAGATTTCCAGAGTAATCAAATCAATGGATAACAGGAAGGCTCCGGGATTCGATCTCATCGATAAAAAAGTCTTGAAGGAACTGCCACTCAAGGAAAATAAATAGTATATCTAACAACCTTGTTTAACGCTATTCTGCGAGTGGGCTACTATCCTGATCTGTGGAAGGTCTCGCAAATTATAATGGTACAGAAACCTAGTAAACCAGCTCACGAAATCAACTCATACAGACCCATTAGCCTGCTTCCAACTTTGTCTAAATTATTTGAGAAGATACTACTACACAGACTTACAATTGACCTGAGAGAGAAGTCTGTAATACCTGACCACCAATTCGGCTTTAGACAAGAACATGCCACCACTGAACAGAGTATGCAGGAAAATCAGAAAGTCGTTTGAGAGAAAGGAATACTGTTCGGCAGCCTTCTTGGACATACAGCAGGCTTTCGATAGGGTGTGGCACGAAGGCCTATTGAATAAAATAAAATCATTACTACCACATACATATTAAGGACTACTAATATCATACCTATCCAACAGAACATTTCAGGTAAGGGAGAGTGATTGTACTTCAAAGCTGCACTGGATTGTGGCGGGAGTACCCCGGGGATCGGTCCTAGGGCCAGCCTTATACACCCTGTTTACATCCGACCTACCACAAAGTCAGAACATCACGGTTGCCACTTTTGCCGATGATACGGCGCTAATTGCATCGAGCTCATGTCCATCTCAAGCCTCTGGGCTTCTACAAAGTCGACTGGATAAACTGGAGCAGTGGTTATCCAAATGGCGAATCAGAGCCAGTGTATCAAAATCTCTGCACAGAACTTTCACCCTCTGCATAGAAAATTGTGCTACCGTTACCCTAAATGGTTCTCAACTTCCCCACCGAAACTGTGTTAGATACTTGGGAATGCACTTGGACCGCAGACTCACTTGGAAAATGCATATACAGGCAAAGAGGGATGAGATTGAGGTTTAGGGGTCTGTATTGGCTTCTCGTCAGGAATTCCAAACTGTCCATAGATAATAGTTACTCATCTACAATACTATACTGAAGCCTATCTGGACATATGGCATAGAACTTTGCAGGCTGAAGCCCACAGGCTTTAGCCTGCAACTCCAATGTTATGATGGTACAGAGAGTACAAAACTATATCCTGAAACACATCTCAAATGCGCCATGGTTTATAAAAGTTAATGAGATTCATGAAATGCTGGACCTGCCAATGGTTAAGGAAGTAATTGACTGCCACACTGGAAAGTACATGTCTCGACTACAAAGGCATCCAAACCAGCTTGCGGAGCAGCTGACCATTCCGGATTCAATTCGCCGTCTAAAGAAGCGGCGTGACATCTTCGACCACTAATAGTCAACCTGATGGTGACTATACAACTGAAAGGGTTGGCTCCACTGGGAGCGGCACCCTAAAACCCATCCGACTTTAACACATCTGCTTATAGTCCACGAGACTGATCGGATGATTACAATGAAAAAAAAAAAACAAAGTCTTAGTAATAACCAGAATTCACTTACCTATCAACACTAATAGCCAGTAGCGTGAACACGGAAGCCGATATACTGAGCACGGCGATGAACTGACAGAACTTGCAGTAAAAATGTCCGAATGGCCAGTCCGAGTTCAGCATGTACGTAAAGTTGAAAGTCACGTTTAATGTTGATACCATCGCGTCTGCCACTGACAGGTTTACTGTGGGCAAAAATATAAAAAAGTTTAATGTGATATAAATTTCAAATTGGTGATATGGTTTTGAAAATAAATTTGGAAAAATACAGAATGTTTGTTTTATGAATGCTCGTAGTTCTACTAGCTTAGTGTAATGTAATCGGTCAGTGCTATTTACATTTTAGCCCCTCTCTAAAAAATAGATTGCAGAGGGGCCTATGGCGAGACTTGTGTCTGTAGTCTGTAACTCTGTTGCATTTAATTACGTCACTAGGTCACGTGGTCACTTTCACAATAAACGTTAGAGGGGCAATCGGGTGAGACCGTCTCACGGCTTCTTGTTAAGTAATGTGTAAGGGTAGTACGGTTCTGAGTTAGGTTACTAGCATTTCCCTGTTTAGGAAGGCACTTTAAGTCAAGTTAAAAGCTTTACGGGCCACTCAAAACAATTCTTGCAAACACTTGCAGATTTGCAGGTGGGGCTCGCTACTTGGTATGAAGTTCTCAGGAGTATGTCACCATCATCGCATCGTTTAGAGGAAAATAGTTTCTCTGAGAGATAAGTGAGTGTAGACTTATCTCTCAGACAAACTATTATCCAAAAAAATTCTAACAAAAACACAACTCAGATTAATTTAAAATAGCTGGAATCCGCCATTGTCTTTTGTGACAAACATAATTTCTGAGGAACCTTAGAATTCTCATTAGCAGAAGTGTAAAGAGCATCTTACACTTCATAAGGTAAGTAATATTACGCAAACTGAATCATTAGTTGAAAAGTTTGGGAACGTTTCAACGTGCAAACTAAAAGCCGTAACGAGAGGCGCTAATTAGCAGTACCGCTGTCGAGAATGGTTTAGTCCTCAAACTGGATGTCAGCGGCGCCGGCGGGTGGAGCGATAGCGACAGCGGCAGCGGCAAAAGCGCGACGCGATCTGACGTTTCTAGTGTTTAGATCTGTGTTATTACTGTATGATAGCGGCAAGCTAGGCGACACGGTGGCAGCGCGAGAACAGCGTGGTCTAACGTGTGGAGTATTATTGTAGAGAACTGGATGACAGCGGGGCGACGATGGCGACGACGGAGGCGACACGGTGACAGCGTGAGAACGGCGTGATCTAACGTGTGGAGTATTATTGTAGTGAACTGGATGACAGCGGGGCGACGATGGCGACGACGGAGGCGACACGGTGACAGCGTGAGAACGGCGTGATCTAACGTATGGAGTATTATTGTAGTGAACTGGATGACAGCGGGGCGACGATGGCGACGACGGAGGCGACACGGTGGCAGCGTGAGAACGGCGTGATCTAACGTATGGAGTATTATTGTAGTGAACTGGATGACAGCGGGACGATGGCGATGACGGAGGCGACACGGTGGCAGCGTGAGAACGGCGTGATCTAACGTGTGGAGTATTATTGTAGTGAACTGGATGACAGCGGGGCGACGATGGCGACGACGGAGGCGACACGGTGGCAGCGTGAGAACGGCGTGATCTAACGTGTGGAGTATTATTGTAGTGAACTGGATGACAGTGGGGCGACGACGGCGGCAGCGCGTCACGTGTTAGGAATTCATCGTATTTGTAAGTAGGTTCTAAATTGGACTTAAAAGTTCTTAAAATATAATCAAAAATATCCACAATCGACACAAAACATAACACAATGTCATTGTCGCCGACCGCCACCGTACCAGATCGAGTTCAAGCACAGCTAGTCGCGCTCACGCCGCTTGTCGCCATCGCCCCACTCGACACTGACATCCAGTTGCCTTTTGAATATGTAAGAGACAAGTCTTTACTGAATTTTGAAAGCTGCAGTAGTGTAATGCACATTAAAATTCACTATAAGTGAGAATGTTCAGCTGTAGTAGTTATTTACCTGACGTATATTCATTAGTGCAGAACAGGAATGCGAGACATGTTTAATGTGTGACTCTGTCTGTGTAATTAAGCACGGTATTGCAGGTGCATGTATAACTGCTATGAATTTTGTGGACACCTACAGCTCCGCTCAATTTAAACTAAACTACAGATACAAATACAAATACAAATAATTTTATTTCGTAAAATATAGGTTTTATACAGGTGTCAAAGTTATACATAAGTTCTGCCATGTTTCGCCCACCTTGAGGCATACGAAAAATATGCAGCATTTTTTTTGTACATTAATCTACTACCTGGTAAGTATGTCAAGATAGATCACAACAAATACTCAATTTAAAAGTTGATTCAAATTTGTCTATCGAGCTCATGATAATAATTATATTACATTACTAGCTGAGCCCGCAACTTCGTTTACGTCACATAAGGTGTATGAAAGGAGATTTTAATTTTATTTTTTTATCTTCATCAGACTCATCAAGCAGCGTGTGAAACTGCCCTGTTGGCTTAATCATAAAAGAGCTTAAAGATTAAGTCTATTCTATAACCATTCAGTCCACGCCTTCGGCGCGGACTGAATTGTTTTAGAATAGCCTTAATCATTAAGCTCTTTTATGATTAAGCCAACACGCCAGTTTAGATTTACCCACTTTTAGATTCATAAGTCTATGCATGATTCTTTAAAGTGTTATAACTTTTTTATTGATAAACCGATTGACATGAAATAAACACTGAATGTTAAGCGGAGCTAACCTTAACACAATAAAGAAAACCGCATTGCAATCGGTTAAGCGGTTGCTGAGATTAGCGTGCACAAACGTACAGACAAACAGACATACAGACAAACAGACAAAAATTCTAAAAATCATTGTTTTGGGTTCTACTGCGTTCATAAAGCCCCCCTATAATATACGTACCCCCTACATATATAATATAAGTCTATTCTATAACAATTCAGTCCACGCCTTTGGCGCGGACTGAATTGTTTTAGAATAGCCTTAATCATTAAGCTCTTTTATGACTAAGCCAACACGCCAGTTTAGATTTACCCACTTTTAGATTCATAAGTCTATGTATGATTCTTTAAAGTGTTATAACTTTTTTATTTATAAACCGATTGACATGAAATAAACACTAAATGTTAAGCGGAGCTAACCTTAACACAATAAAGAAAACCGCATTGCAATCGGTTAAGCGGTTGCTGAGATTAGCGTGCACAAACGTACAGACAAATAGACATACAGACATACAGACAAACAGACAAAAATTCTAAAAATCATTGTTTTGGGTTCTACTGCGTTCATAAAGCCCCCCTATAATATTGTTTCTCATTTATCTTTCATGTACAGACAGCGACCTGTTACGATTTTATTATATGTATTGATTGATGATTACTTAATAAATAATTTAATAAATTCAATTATAACTACAAAATACATAATTTAAGAAATGTCAAAATATAAGTCAAAGAAATGTCAATAGTGAAATTAATAAGCAAGATGTCACTATAAATTAATAATTCAAATACACACAAAGATCAAATAATTATAATTATGTCCAGCCTATGATACCGATAGATACATTTACAGAACACAACAGGACTGAGGGATGTGTCTTAATACAAAAGCGACCTATCTGACAGGAAGTCCTGCAGAGAGTAATAGCATTTACTCACTAGCAAATCGTGCAATTTTCTCTTGAACGTTTGTAGCTCCGAAACAGTTCGAATACATTCAGGAATGTTATTGAAAATGCGCGGGGCCGTGCAGAAGATGCTTTCATGTTTTATTTTTGTTTTACTGGGAACCATATGCAATTTTTTATTGTGTCTTACACGTGTCCTATAACTAAATAAATTAGGGTGTCTCTTAACGAATACCGCCGTCTCAAAAATATAGATACACGAGATACTATTCCAGAGCTGGAATTTTGAAATACTCTAGTCACTTTTTTACTTTCGCGTTGTATTTTAAAAATACTTTATTTATTTATGGGGACTATTAGTGAGTGTCTGAATTACAAGAATAGCTTACCCTAAAAATATCAAGTATTTGGGTGTACGGGTTTCGGCTGGACGTTATAGGGTAAGGCATTGTCAAGATACAAAGGAAATAGCGTAATTTGGAAAATTCTTTGTACAGTCAACGTCAATATAATAAAGATGACGAGACTGTTTAAAATTGTTCAAAAAAATATAAAAATTAAATAAGTAAAGCATGTAATTTTTGAACAATGGTGTTTTAAATTAAACTGTTTATAATAGGCGAGGCCGCAGTGGCGGCCGTAGGTCTGTTGGGAGTTCTGGGACACCCCTCCGAGGGCTTACCCGGGGGCTTCCAACCATAGGCTGTTGGGCGTAACGTAAGGTTTTTTTAGTCGGTAGGAGTTCGGCATAGCATCCATGATGGATTTTCCCTCACGTTAAAAAAAAAAAGATGTCATTCTGATATGGTCCTTATCCAAATGAGATACGGTGAAATTTTCATATTTGCTTGGGTTATTTTGAAAAGTTCAATTCAAGTCAATTTAATTTATTTATTGTTTGTCACAGGTATAATGAAGTTGTTACAATTATATTGATATTTGCACTCCGTAACATGCCAAGTTGGGCGTACAATAATTGGTAATAAAAATACTGAAAAAAAAAAAAATTCATACGATTCTATACTTAATTTAAAACAAAGACAAAATAAAGAACATGCCTAAGTACCTACATCGATTGCATGCAGACATTTATAATAATATAATTATAATAAATTGTCACAATTCTTCGCTAAAATAAATATTAAAATAATAAATGTCAAAAGTTGTCATTCTGTTAACAAAGTCTGGGAGTTTATTGTATACCTTTGCACTCATTCCAAATATACTTTTTCGGAATTGTGTAGTCCTACATAAGTCAACATGAAGCATGTTCTTATGTCTCGCACTTCTTATAGAGGTCTGTAGCTTTTGATATTCTTTTTTACCATTAATGCTGCTTAAAGTCATGGATGCAGTCGTGGTACGTGCGAAGAATTTAAAATTGAAGTATTTCAATATTTTAATATTCGTTGCCTTGTATCGTAAGTTATTTCTAATATGAACATTCCTGAAATTCCTGTCTAGTTAATATTGCTAGTGACTGTACTACACAAAATAGTTGTTATTGTATATTGTCATTACATAGAAATACTGAAACTTGTACAAATTTGTTAAACAGAAGTTGCAGTGACCATTAAACCACGATGTCGAGGGCAATGACTTTATAGTACAAAAAAATAGCTTAAATTTGTACCTAAATAGTACCGACTCTTTGAGTTTTGTGTGTAACTTTGTATACCACAGACGATGTGTTCAACCTTTGGGTACATTGAATATAATAGGGGTAAAGTTGGTCAGACATGAAGTTCAACTTGCAATGTGGTAGTTTTTAGGGACCGTACCCAAAGGGAAAACGGAACCCTATTTATCAGATTTCGCTGTCCGTCTGTCTGTCTGTCCGTCAGGAACCGTGATAGCTAGATAGCTGAAATTTTCATACATGCCACTATAACAACAAAATATACTAAAACAGAAAAATAATAATAATGACGATATCAAACGTGATTTTTTCTGTTTTTTGATACGCAACCCTAAGTGCGCGAGACCGTATCACACTTCGCCGGTTTTAATAGTTGCTGTGTAGTGTACAATTCAAGTTGTAGGAGTGATTCTGTGTATTGCTAAAGTACCGAACAACTAAGTTGTACCTGTTGACTGTCTATGTTGTGGCTGTTTCAGCAATATTGTGTAATATAAAGGCACGTACAGATAATGCGAGACATGCGTCGCGAAATGTTCGTCCCACATGCCTCAACCCAAGGCATACGACGATACATTTATACAAGCGTTCCGAATGACACATGCTTAAGCTGAGCATCCAAACAACCATGCATCGAATTCGTCAGTGCTCAACGAAAATGACATCTATCATTTCACAAGTAGCACACGGCTCGCACGCAGACGGTGTTCGTGAATGGTATGGGGCGAATACACAGTGAACACACACGTTTATGCAACACAAGGCATGCTTGAAAAAAATTTTAAGGCACATGCCTCGCGATGTCTGTACGTGGCTTAACTTGTGTAATATGTATTGAAAGCGCTTCTATGACGCTTGGAGGCTACGTAGCCAAAAATGTGGTAAAGCATTGTACCGTCGAGTTTAATTAGAACGTTATGAAACCGAATGTTGGTTAGGAACAAATATGTGTGTGATCTGCAAATGTTTGTTTCTGAAATTGAATGTTTTCTACGTATATTATGTACTTATGTATTTAGAAATATATAAGTATTTTTATCAGAAGTATAGCTCCCATAATACAATGGCATGCTTAATTAGTGAAATGTCGCAAAAATTATTTTAGAACACAAACAAAAACAGTTGCCAAAATTTACTTCTTCTATGACTATCTACTACAGTATTACATTGAAAGCTCATAGCGACTTATGCCTACTAGACTGAAGCTAAGAACATCAAAAAAAAAAGATTCGTTTACAGTTTTTCTCCTTACCCAAGAAGTAATTAGTGACGCTCCTCATCCGTTTGTTGGCGAGCACTATCCATATGACGACGAGGTTGCCCACGGTGGCCACGACCACCATTCCCGCGAACAGCACCGTCCACAGCACTTGCCGCCACCACGGCAGGATAAACGACTGGTATGACTGTTGCATGGAAAGTAAAGAATATGTGATTAGAAAAACAAGTTTGTGACAACTTGAAATGAAATTGACATTACGGTTTTTAGTTGTAATTTAAAGAAGAAGAAAGAAGAAAGAAAAATATATTTAATTATACATTGAAAATGACTTATGATAAAAACTAATAAACTAAAACTAACTAAAAGAAAAGAGAAAAAAAAAGTATAAGTACTTAGAGTTAAATAAAATTAGCTTAAAAATAACTTCGTATGCCGATGCACCCCACGCCCGCGCGGAATAAGGCCGCCTTTCAGCATAAGGTCACCACGTGAAAGGAAGCGTGTCCCTCCCCTCACGCAACGACGCTGTTTTTCAAAAGCGGCCTCTTAGGAGTTCGGAGGCACGGTCTTGAACCAAAGAAAAAAAAAAAAAAAAAAAAACAAACAATATCATGTTCCGCACGCGCTCCCGTTTGTGCCCATTAAAAAATAATATTAATACACAATACACAATAAATTATAAAACTGTAGAGATTCTAAATCTATGAATATAAAGACAAAATAAAAAAAAAACAGATCCCGCACCATGCCCGCACAAGCGTCAAATTGACATGTTATGTCAGTGTCATGTCAGCGCCCCGCGCTCCGAGCGACTTCGCTTCGCGCGTTCAAAGTGCGACCATCCACAAAGTGACAATTTGTGACAAACAAAAACAACCTCAGTGCACCAGTATCATAATTACAAACAATTATTGCAAAATAAAAGACGGGAGGAAAAAAAGAAAGGAGGCATGAAATACTTTCTCACCGCGTGGTCCGATTTCTAATATTTTTTTAGTGTCTGAAAGGGTTTGTGTGTTGTGTAGAATAAACTTAATCTTCAATCCATCAATAAGCAAATAAGGCAGTTTCATACGCTCCAATGAGTCTGATGAAAAATTTTTCGCACACTTATGTGAGTCAACGAAGTTCTAGCAACTTCGTTGACGTCACATAGGTGTGTCAGGTCAGCTAGTTATACAAAGAAACACATTATTGCTAGATTTTTTGAAACTAAGGGCGTCGACCATTTTTATCCTACAATCATAAAACGCGGGCATCAAAACCACAATACCCATTTATAGGTACTAGCGATCCTCAAAGGGAATGCGTTCCTTAATGCTTCGTCCAGTTAAGCTACTTGACAAGTGCAAATGGACCTAGATCTCCGGGGTTAAGACATCTCATCTGCAAGTTGTGCACCTGCTACCTAAAGGATAACATCAAGGTAAGAATTCTGTACCAACCCGTCTGGTCAACATGAAACAGCAAAGACAATCCCCTGTGCGCTATTGTACTGTCTAGTTGATTGATCGACCTGACACTAAAAGTTGAACATTGATAGACTAGTGAGACAAATAATTTAGTTTAGTGGAAAACTATTGTGGTTACCGCCACATAGCGAAGACCAATAGAAGTCCTGCATCGCGATATGAAAGTTCTCGCAACAAGGAATGAATCCTGCATCGCGGAATCGATGTTCTTACGGCGATGATTGATATTTACAACAGTAAAATCAACTGTTGAGCTTCGGCTTGCCAACCTGATCACCTTGCCCGGTCAGAGGATCCTCTCTTTATTGGTGATACATATCTCTCACCCCTTCCTCCATACTATTTTAAGATGTAAATAGATAGAATATATTCTAAAATTTCAAAGACTTCCACAAATACAACTCATATTTAAAAATAAAAAAGCATCAAATATAAAGGGTTAGGGATAACGTCCGCAATATGTAAGTGAGCGGAAGGCGAACCGTCTTTACACGGGGTCCGATGTATTCAAAGGTTTTACAAACTCTAGGAAACATATTGTGTTGAACTCACACAATATTGTATGTTATGAGTTGGGTTTTGAATATAACCGAAAGAAGATACTCCTTTATGAAACTCATACTTTTTGGTATTTTGTTATTGGAAATTCTATTTTCTATTAATAACTAGATGATGCTCGCGGCTTCGCGCGTGTAATTCGGTATCCGTGCCGCTTTCCGTGGGAACATGTTCTCGGAATGAAAATGTGTGTTATTCCAGACTATAAGCTATCTCTGTGCCAAATTTCAGTTCAATCCGTTCAGCCGTTAGAGCGCGATTAAGTAACAAATATCCAACAATCCAAACATCCAAACATCTTCACAAACTTTCACATTTATAATATTAGAAGGATAGGATAAAAATACACTAGCTCAGTCGATATACTTTTTATTTTCACAGAAAGTATGATAGATTAAAAAATATTTGAATCCACGTTCTTTAAGCGGAGCAATAGCCTTGTAAACTGTGAGAATAGCCCCTTTTTTTTGTTTAACGCGAGAGAAAATCCTCATGGATGTTATGCCGGACTCCTACCGACTAAAAAACCTCACGTAACGCCCAACAGCCTATGGTTGGTAACACCAGGGAAGCCCTCGGAAGGATGTCCCAGGACGAGAATAGCCCCCTCATCTATCCTGATGGCTTACCATCAGGCTGGTGGTGTCATATTAGGAAGTAAAATATTAATATAAAAAAAATATAAGTCCCCCTTTATACCTGAGTCAATAGTTTCCTAGACTACATCTCTTACCGTTGTATAAAAAGAAGTTTCGACTTTATCGAGAGTTTCGAAATGCATCGACACTAAAAGTTCTCAAGAAACTCGGTCCGACTTTTTTTCTTAAAGACTATCCTCACCTCTGTATAGTTCTGCGAGCCATTGTCAAATTTGGGGTTGGCCTCATCGGAGACTGTGGCAAAGAAGTTATGTTCGAGTCCAGGTACTGCCGATCTGTTGGTTGCTATCGTTGGTACCAGGTCGTCCAGCATCCTCGCATCTGAGCGGACCTGTGAATAAACATTTCGAAATAGAAAAAAACATACAGTAGAATTGATAAAAAGTAGTCGCTACAAATAGGAGGCGATGTTCCAACTCAACACTACGTTTGAGGCTATTCTCCTGATGGTAGGCTGTGATCTAACCATACCATTGCAGCATCAAGTAATAGTGTTGTGTTGTGATAAATGATAACGCGTTTATAAAATGAAATCTTGTCGGTTTTCCCAAATGCCTCTGTAGGCGTTTGGGAAAATCGACAAGATTTAATTTCATAAATCGGATCTCAGACCCCTGTCAGCAGCGCAAGTGTAGCGCCTCTGGTGTTGCAAACGTTCATAGGCTACGGTGAACACCATTCCATCTGCCACCTTAGAGGTATAAAAAAAGTGACTCCTTCTTCTATTTATAAACAAAAAGTGTACGACACAACGAGGTTTTTTATTACGATTATTTATTTATTTATGCAACTATTAGATTTAAAGCGAAGAGATTGCTACGAAACGTAGCAATCTCTACGCTTTAAATTTAATAGTTGCATATAGAAATTGCTACTAAACGTAGCAATCTCTACGTTTCGTAGCAATCTCTACGCTTTAGGACAGCGGCTACAGTCATAAAACTTTCTCATTTGTACAACACGTAGCCATTGTGCAAGGATTTTATCTTTTGAAAGGATTAAAGTTCAAATATTACATTACTGCATTAATGGCGCAGTGGCACTTATAAATTGCGACTCCGTGCTGACTGCTGAAGTTCCGGGTTGAATGTGTTTGGGAGTTTAGATGTTTTCCATGTACTCTACTAATCCTACTAAATAATGTGAAAGTTCGTGAAGATGTTTGGATGTTTAGATGTTTGGATTTGTGGATGTTTCTTACTCAATCACGCTCTAACGGCTGAATGGATCTGGCTGAAATTTGGTGCAGGGATAGAGTTTAGTTTGGAATAACACATAGGCTACTTTTTATCTCGGGAAAATGTTCCCGCGGGAAACAGGAACGGGTACCGAATTTCACGCGGGCGAAACCGCGAGCATCATCTAGTCATCTTCTTCTAGTATTATAAATGTGAAAGTTTGTGAAGATGTTTGGATGTTTGTTACTCAATCACGCTCTAACGGCTGAATGGACCTTGCTGAAATTTGATACAGGGTTAAAATACAGTTTGAAATAACACATACGAGTAGGTTACCTTTTATAAGCAGGAACGGGAACCAAATTTGAATGTACTATAATATAATTATATAATTCAAAATATATAGTTAATTTATCAGTCATAAATTATTAAAATGTCAAGTAATAAGCTAACACTAATTTGTTAGCAAAATAACCCACTCCGAGTCGTATCCCATGCAAAGGTACCCATAACACTCGCTGCATTTCCGCGCTGGATGGCAATAGCTAACCTCTGCATCAGATACGAACCGGAGCGAGAGTCACCGGTTTTTTCCCTTATTCTACGGCCTATATCTGTCACAAATTTTTTAGCTTCTATGCCCCAACTGCCCATCGTCTCGAACGCAACCGGCATGACAATGTATCGTGACTCTAAGGCAGCATACTTTTCACGCTTTTTGCTTGCCGCGTCTTCAGCAGCAGCAGCCGGGGAAAGAGTCGTTCGGCCCAGGTGACTCGCATATATTTATCTATTTTTCAAGCTGCGCACATTTTTATATATTTATCAGTTGTCTAGATCGGTTTCCGATTTTTCAAGCTGCGTACATTTTTATATATTTATCAGTTGTCTAGATCGGTTTC
Organism: Miltochrista miniata; assembly: GCA_933228765.1. Taxonomy (NCBI): domain Eukaryota; kingdom Metazoa; phylum Arthropoda; class Insecta; order Lepidoptera; family Erebidae; genus Miltochrista; species Miltochrista miniata. The sequence continues at coordinate 31,703,572 of OW121758.1, read as the reverse complement.
CGAGACAAATAATGTTTGAACCGGTTTGTATAAATGGTGTCAAAATTTTAGGGCGTGATCCCTCAGGCTGAGAAATACAATTTCTTAAAATGACAACTTTTAAAACGGCTGCTTACTAAAATGACAATATTTTAAAAGCACAACTTTCTATAATGACAACATTTCAAAATTATAATAAGTGTTTTTTGCCACTCTGCAAAATTCATTTATTTGTGAGCATTCGTTTCGTCTAATTAACTGGGCATAAACTCAAATGTCAGAGACATTGCAGTTTATTCAATTCACGTGTCAGATTAACGAGCACTATCCTACGAGCAACGCGACCAGTACAACGGGGGTAGAGATAGCACGTTTGCTCTATACATGTCTGTGTGTCATATGTTGCGGGGGGGGGGGGGGATCGAATTCATATACACTACTACAAAAGCATATCGGCTGTCACTTTGAACTTTACTAATAATAATTATTTATTTATTAATAGTTGGTTGCTAAGTTTCTCAGAAACCAGAACAATTTTGTAACCTACTTCAAAAAAAGGGGGAGGTTCTCAATTCCCCAATTTTTTTTCGGTTGGTATCATAAACATCCTGTTGTAGATCTCCCAGGTTTGATACCCGGCTGAAGCAGGTGATTTTTCAAAAATCTTTAAATGCAGTTTTACTTACTTTTGAAAATAAAGGAATGTTTTACTTCAGCAAAACTTGCCAGTATCAATATTAAGGGTACTTTGCCTCCAACCACTGTCTCTAAATTCCCCCTGCATATAATAAATATCACAACAAAACATTTGAAATGATTTTTTTTTGTAATTATGATACTTTTTTTAAATCGACATAATACAGCGTATATGTGTGTGTGTTGTATTAAAACAATACACTCATAATTTCAGTCACACACACAAATATATTTGTTATACCATATGTAGTATGGTATTGACACAGGGGAAAGTCTCCGAATGTCCCCTCCACTCCCGACCAAAGTCATAGTTCATGTTGATCTATGCCTACTCCAATAGCCAAGTTTACGTATACATTTCAGTTTTAATTTCCGGTTCTTTCGCCGCAGTTCAGTCAAAATGTACGCAGCTTGAAAAATAACCTATCCTTGAGGTTTATACGAATATTTATTTATACGAAGGACTGTAATATAATAAAAAAATCCCGCTGTTTTTATGCCCGCTTTACTCGCGAGGGCCGCGTTATAAATGATACCAGTATTTACATTTATATTTTACATTTGCTGTTTTTAAATGTGGTTGAGATGGTCTTTATGGAATATAAGTTGACAGTTTGACGGCTGACGTTTTGACAAATTACTTTTATCTCTCCATTGATGTTTTTAACAAATTTGACAGAGAGCGTCGTACTTACCGAGTAAAGACGAAAACTTAGAAAATATTTTAGTGTTATTAGATTTGAATTTTCGTAAAAAAATATTTTTTTGTAGCTTTTTTTCTTTCTTTTTTCTTTAATTTCCCGTAAAGTAGATAAGTATATAGTTCCAGTAACAGAAAAATCAACATTTTTTTTTGTTTTTCCAGAATGTTCGTAAATATTACGCACATTTTAGACAACTTTATTTGATCCCAAAGAAAGCTATAAATTTGCTTTATATTGTTGACCAAATGCTACACAGTTTACTATATTTATCTGACCATTACATCAAACATACATCAATGGTTACTCATCTATCCGCTGGCTCTCAAACTAATAAATAGCCAGAGCGAATAAACATCGTCCTATGGCACATAAAAGCAACATCCTGTACTAAAATCGAACGAGACATAAAACTTAACGCCCAGTACCTGCATTTGGTCCGAAAAAGCCTCAACCGTATTTAGAATTCCGTAAGCAAAGTGTAAAAATGGGACCATTTTACTAGGACTTCGGTGGCTGTGTGCACACCTTCTCTGTTGGGAGTCCTGGGACATCCTTCCTAGGGCATACCCGGGGCTGCCAACTGTAGGCTGTTGGGCGTTACGTGAGGTTTTTAAGTCGGTAGAATTCCGGCATAGCATCTATAAAGGATTTTCCCTCACGTTAAAAAAATAAAGTTGTGTGCACACCAGGCTGTATTTTATGAACCGTGATAGCTAGATAGTTAGTTTTTATTATATATTATATATTATATTAAACTTGCTTATGTTTGGGTCCGAGACTGTAAGATTCTGACTAGAAGAACGGAAACGTCTAAGGTTATGCTCATTAAAAATGATCTCGATTTAGATAAGATTAAGTGACTAAACAATTGCTTTCTCAATTTCTTTTCATATAAGTTCTGCCATGTATTAAATAAATTAGATCAACCTGCAATCACCGACTATGTAGCTATTTTAGTATCGCGTTTATTTACTCCAAACTCGAATAAAAACTTAACACTTTATATCACCTATAATGTAAACAAAATAACTTGTCATTATATTCCAGGTACTTTTCACTATTCCTCGGAAATGATTATGCATTTAACATTAGTATACATATTGCAACACGTCTTCAGTAGTATCCTACAAAATTATTACACACACATCAATATAAATATATTTCTTTTCATTCACTAATGTCTAACTTTACACTTCACGGTTATTATCAAAATGTACAGGGACTTCGTACAAAAACACAAAGATTTTATTCACAGGTTGCTCAAGCTGACTACGATTTCATTTGCATTACCGAAACATGGCTAACATCAAATATTTACGACAGGGAACTTTTTGATAACAGATATTTGGTTTATCGGTGCGATCGATCTGCTGAGGCGAGCGGTCTGGAGCGTGGTGGCGGTGTAATGGTGGCTGTGCATTGCAAGTACCGGCCCGTGCGCCGGGACTGGCCGTGTCCTCCGCGCCCCTCCTCCGACTGCGTATGGGTAACAATACCGCCTCGAAATAATAACAGCAAAGACAAATCGTTGCATATTTGTTGTGTTTATATTCCTCATGGGCCGCTGTACAGAGATACACTCTCAAACTTTTTTGAAATATGTAGTCAAATAGTAATAGAACATTCTAATGACATTTTTCTCATAACGGGTGACTTCAACGTATCTCATGCTCACTGGTCTAGCACGGATAATAGCTCCTACATGTGTCTCGATAGTAGTGCCGATTCGAATGTGGAGCTACTCCAAGAGTTTTTATGTTTCTCAGGTCTTAAACAATTTAATAGTAGTTTTAATATAAATCAGCGGCTGTTAGACCTCATTTTCTGCAATAGTAACTGTACTGTACTCACCAGCGACTATCCTGTCATGAAAGAAGTTGTACATCATAAAGCCGTGCAAATTGAATTAAAGTTAATTCAGTCGCTTTCACTTAAACCTGCACCTATTCTTAAACATTGTTATTATGACTCCAATTTTGCTGAAATTAAGCGGGGGCTGTCTGAAAGCGATTGGTTTTTGCTATTTTCTGGGTGTTCATTGGAGAAATGTATATTATTTTTTTATGAAATTTTAAATCGCTTGATAGATACGCATGTTCCAAAGCGCCCTCTGTGTATATCTCCTAATAAGCCACCCTGGTACACAAGGCCACTTAAGAGATTACTAAATGAAAAAAGAAAATACCATAAATTGTGGAAGACATATGGGAACCCCCTAGATTACGATAGTTATAGATGTTTGAGAAAAAGAGTTGCTAAATTGGAATCAATTTGTTATAGAAATTACATAAATTCCACAGAAAATAAAATCAAGACTAATCCTAATTTCTTCTGGTCCTATATAAAGTCAATTAGCGCTAAGAGTGGTTTACCACAAATAATGTATTACAAAGGTACATCGGTTGAAAATGGCAACCAGATATGTGACATGTTTAATGAGCACTTTCACTCAGTATTTGAAAAACCTGGAAATAACTCCATCGATTTCAATAATCTTCCACAGTTTAATAATACTATTATTGAGATGGATACTATATTTGTAACAAAAGAACTTGTTCATAAGTACCTTCAATCAATCGATGTTACTAAAGGAGCTGGTCCTGATTGTATTCATCCAATTATCATAAACAGATGTTCCCATGAATTATCCGTTCCTATCACTTTGCTATTTGAGAAGTCTCTTAAAGAAGGTCGTGTTCCCTCCATTTGGAAGCGTGCACTGATTACTCCGATACCTAAGGGAGATATTAGCGTTCACATTGAGAAATATCGGCCCATTTCAAAATTATGCCATTTTGGCAAGATATTAGAGAAAATTGTTACCGATCAGTTATCTGCCTCTTTGCGTCGTCATATTAATATGGATCAGCATGGTTTTCTAAAAGGTCGAAGTGTAGAGACTAATCTTCTATCATATACGGAGATTATTCTTGAAGCGTTAGACAATAATTACCAAGTGGACGCCGTGTACACTGATTTTGCCAAAGCATTTGACAAAATTTGTCACGAACGCCTACTTATGAAACTTTGGCAGCTAGGTATACACGGTGATCTTTTTCGTTGGATAAAGTCATATATTGAAAACCGGTCGCAGGCTGTCGCAGTGGGTGGATATGTCTCTCAATACAAACCCATTACTTCAGGTGTTCCGCAGGGCTCTCATTTAGGACCGCTCTTATTTATATTGTATCTTAATGACGTCACAGATAACATAAACTGTTCAAATTTTTTATTATATGCCGATGATACCAAAATTTTTAAGATTATTCGAGACATGGATGACTGTGGTGCATTACAGAGAGATTTGAGTAATTTCGAGACATTTTGCAACCTAAATAACCTATTTTTAAACACTGACAAATGTTCCGTTATAAGTTTTAGCAGAAAAAGAGACCCAATATTATTTAAATACACCCTAGATCAAAAGGATTTGGTCCGTGTTAGTCAAATTCGAGACCTTGGTGTAATCATGGATTCCAAAATGACTTTTGTACCTCATATAGATAGTATTATAGGTAAAGCTTTTAAACAATTAGGTTTCATTCTTCGTGTAGCAAAACCCTTTAAGAATGTGTTAACGTATAAAGTACTGTTTAATAGTTATGTTCGCAGTTGTCTTGAGTTTGCTAGTTCTGTTTGGAGTCCACATTTTAATATCCATGTTAATAAAATAGAAAGAGTTCAAAAAAAGTTTGTGAGGGCTCTCGATTATCGTACCGGTCAAGAATATCTAAATTATGTGACGTCACTAAAAAGGTATAATATGTACTCTTTAAGTTGTCGTCGAGACTGCTTAGATGTATCTATAATTTTTAAACTTATAAATAACATTACCGATGCCCCTCATTTATTACACTCATTGTCCTTTAGAGTGCCTAAACGTCGTGAGCGGAGTTGCCGGAGTAAGCCTCTCTTTGTCATACCCCGTAGTCGAACAAATTACGCAAAAAATGCTTTTATCAGACGTGCTTGCAGGTTGTATAATGATAGATTAGTCAATGTAGATTTATTTAGTGGATCCATTGATCGCTTCAAAAGATTAGCTTTGGAGTATCTTTCTGAAAAATTGTATTAATAATCCTTAACTAAAATAATAAAAAAAATTAAAAAAAAAAAAAAGAATAAAAGAAAAATATTAATTGTGAATGTATTTTTGTCTATTTTTGATGTATAGGTAGGTTATTATTGTATAAAGCTGGATTTATGGCACTAGTTGGAACTTGTATGGTGAATTGTTCGGAATAGCAGTTTGTAAGTAATTATCAGTTTGAATATTGTACCTATTCTTGATGTAATTAATTTAGGAAACTGTAGGTCTATTAATCAGTAAAGGTTTTTGTGTCAATATAGTTATAAGTGACTGTTTGTTTCTGTTCAAATAAAATAAAAAATAAAAATATACTGTAAGATCTGTGTAATAGTACCATATTTCAAGCAAATAAATTTCTATTCTATTCTATCTAGTGTGTATTGCGAATTTCATAGTGAACAAAGAGTTTGGCTTAAATTATGATTTTTCTGACTATCGTGGTGTTGTTGGAATTCTTGCCAGAAAGTCAAACGGTAAATAAAGAATATTATTTGAACGTTATGCGGCATTTAAAAGAGCAATTTCAAAAAAAAATCCGGATTTATGGAAAGAACATTCTTGGATTTTGCACGACGATAGTGCGCCTTCACACGAGGCCATCATTGTGAACGAATTTTTGATCAAATACTCAACAAATACCATCGAGCAACCACCATATGCACTAGATATGGCTCCAGCCGACTTCTTTCTTTTTCTTAAACTCAAATTACCACATCGTGGCGCCCGTTTTCAATCGGTAGATGACGTAAAGGAGAATTCGCAATTTTGTCCTGGGACATCCTTCCGCGGGTTTACCCGGGGCTTCCAACCGTAGGCTGTTGGGCGTTACGTGAGGGTTTTAGTCGGATGAAGAATTTTCCCTCACGGTAAAAAAAAAGGAGAATTCGCGGTGAAAACTGAACTCAATCCCGAAAACAGCTTTTATAAAATGTTTTGATAAATAGATTTTTCGTTGGCGTAAGTGTATCGTTTCTGAAGGAGCATACTTTGAAAGTGATAAAATAAATTTGGATGAATAACAAACATTTTGGGTATTATTGATCTTTTCCCGGTACTTTCTCGACAGAGTAGTGCATACTCTGTGATGTACGTTCACTTAGTTGGGTATAATGACGTCATTAGTAGGGAGGAGTTCATTGTCGTCGGTACGTTTGGTTACACTATTTATGTGTTTAATACAGGTCTTGTTTCATCTGTGGTGCAGACTCCAAGGTCGAAAATATGTAAATAAATATACAGACTGCTTTGTTGTAACTTTGTTTTGGCAATATCGAAAGAAAAAGGTAATGCTACGTATATCGTAGATGTTCTACGTCTCGTAGCCATTGCTACGTCTTTGTAGCAGCTGCAATAGTTTAGCAGTATACTCAGATTAATCAGATTTTTTATGAGTTCATGATTGTCTCGTTTGTTTTATTTCTTGGTTTTCAGATTTATTTGATCGTGATCGTGACTGTAATTAAAAAGCTGTGACTAGCCTGGTAGTAAGGTGAAGTTGAGAAAATGGTGGAATTAGCTTGTATCACCACCTCGAGTTAGTGCTCGTGGTTCACCTAAGTTGCTGACAAAATATTGTTCATGTATACTTCTATACTATATATACTATAATAATATTATAAATAAGTAAAGTTTGTGTGTTTGTTAAATTGTAAGGGGTAATCTCGGGATCTACTGAACCGATTTTAAAAATTCTTTCACCAATAGAAAGCTACGTTATTGTGGAGTGTCATAGGCTATATAGCATCATGCTACAAACGAAAAGGAGCGGAGCAGTAATAGTAAATGTTTCAAAAACGGGGATAAGTTATTCTTTTTGAGAGCTTCGTTGCGTGTGCTGCGTAAATATTTATAGTTATGTAAAAAATATGTACTACAAAATTGTTTCTCTTAAAAAAGTTCAAAAAAAATTGCGCGATAGCATGAGTCTATCTTTGGGTTGGTGCACAATAACCATTTTAATGGCAATCAATTTTTTTCTACAATAATGCCACGGGATACCTCTTTCATAAACAAAATTGTTCTTAAAAATAATGCGACGGGAATACACGCGACGAGAAACCTTACTCTCTCTCTCTCTCTCGCTCTCTCTCTCACGTAGTATTGAATATTAACGACGAGACGCTACGGGAGTAAACGCAATGCGACGGGAGTAAATGCGACGGGAACAGGTTATACTCTCTCTTATGTGGCGCAAACGAAGTTGCGCGGGTCAGCTAGTATAATATAAAGGACTGAGTAATTTAGTTCCGTTCTCAATTTACCAATAGAAATTCAAATGATAATCAAAATATGGTATGCAATTTTGCCGTAATAGTCTCAAAATACACACAACAGCACTGGGCTAAATAATTACTGCCCGAGCAATTCAATAGCTTTCATTATTCCAGAGTCCTTTGAATTCTCTCCAATATTCGGTGAAGCCATCAGGCCATCACAATACTAAAGATATATTTCAATTTGTATACAGAAAGTCGCGTTTATACGTCATATTTGCTTGTTGATAAGACTGGTTTGGGTTCCATAAATCTCAATGAGCCATTCACTCGCTCTTAAAATAATTGGTAACGTATTTCATGATACATTGCAATTTGTTTTCAATGTTGATGAATACTTTTCATTATTGGGGTAAATATAATGAGACAAATATGCCTATGGTAGTCCACTTTTGAACGTAGGCCGTTTTCAATTTTCGCCACAACACAGAGTCCTACGTCTTCCACATCCAGTCCCAGCCTGCGACCTTTTCCAGATCGCGCGTCCATTCAGCGGGTGGACGTCCTACCCAATGTTTGTCAAACTTCATAGTGCCCCAAAATCCTGGCACATCGGGATACCAATGCCAAACGGGATGGCAAAGCCTACTCTGCCAGCCTATCATTCATCAATCAAATCAGCTTATGGCAGACAGTGGTCTGCAACGTATATCATATCATATCATATCATTTATTTGCTTTAAATGGGGTACATAAAAGATGGTATACAGTTTTTTTACATATCACAGGCCCAATTAGCTACATACTATAGCATGCAAAGTTACAATTTAGAGTTACAATTAACAATTACCTATTACAAGCTACATTAAATATCAGCATCTTTTCATGTTCATGCAAATTTAATGTCATCCAAAAATTCATCATTGTATAGGTACATCAGTCCATTTATTAATACAGTTCATTAATTTTAATTTAATTAATCTAGTCAAAATTGGTTATAATTTATGGTCTCAAAATTAAACCAATACCAATTAAAGTCACAATATCAAAACTACCTAAGATCTATAGTTTACCACCTAGTGCAATTTAGAGTCCAAATATTCATCCACTGAGTAAAAAATATTTATCAACAAGCCATTTATATGTACTCACGTAGTATTGAATATTAACGACGAGACGCTACGGGAGTAAACGCAATGCGACGGGAGTAAATGCGACGGGAACAGGTTATACTCTCTCTTATGTGGCGCAAACGAAGTTGCGCGGGTCAGCTAGTATAATATAAAGGACTGAGTAATTTAGTTCCGTTCTCAATTTACCAATAGAAATTCAAATGATAATCAAAATATGGTATGCAATTTTGCCGTAATAGTCTCAAAATACACACAACAGCACTGGGCTAAATAATTACTGCCCGAGCAATTCAATAGCTTTCATTATTCCAGAGTCCTTTGAATTCTCTCCAATATTCGGTGAAGCCATCAGGCCATCACAATACTAAAGATATATTTCAATTTGTATACAGAAAGTCGCGTTTATACGTCATATTTGCTTGTTGATAAGACTGGTTTGGGTTCCATAAATCTCAATGAGCCATTCACTCGCTCTTAAAATAATTGGTAACGTATTTCATGATACATTGCAATTTGTTTTCAATGTTGATGAATACTTTTCATTATTGGGGTAAATCAATACCAATTAAAGTCACAATATCAAAACTACCTAAGATCTATAGTTTACCACCTAGTGCAATTTAGAGTCCAAATATTCATCCACTGAGTAAAAAATATTTATCAACAAGCCATTTATATATTTTGTTTTTAAAATTTATTCAAAGGTAAGTCACGAGCATCTTTGGGCAAATGATTGTAGATGCGTGCTGCCATCGCATCGCTATTTCTACTACATATATATTAGTCTTTATTGGAGGGAGAACAATATTATTAGGATATCTGGTATTGAAGTTACATACATCTTTCTTAAAGATAAACAATTCATTATTACTTTTAACAAAAACACAGATCTCAAATATATAGATACATGGTAATGTCAATAGTGAGAGCTTGCAGAACAAAGGCTTACAACTCACCCAGGGAGCTACATTGCAAATAGCTCTAATACATTGCTTCTGAGCTATGAATGTTTTACTCATATTCACAGAGTTCCCCCAAAGTACAATGCTATACCTCAGAGTCGATACCACAAATGCATGAAATGCCTTAAGTGCCGTTTGTAGGCTGGATATTTTTCTCAGCCTCCACAGAGCATACACGAATCTATTTGTTTTCTTCTGAACGTTAAGGGTGTGCGTTTTCCAGTTACAGGTGTCATCTATAGTTATACCCAGAAAGGAAATCTCGTTAGTTTGCAAAAGAGTCTCATCATTGTAATTTAAATTTAGTTCCAATTTTTTTCTTCTTTCATTATGAAATTGTATATATTTAGACTTCTTAATGTTAACACTTAAATTGTTATGATGTAGTCTATTACTTTTCTAAGAACATTATTTAGTAAATCATTGTAGTCTGATCTGGAGTCATCGGGCACCAGAATCGATATGTCGTCTGCATAAAGAATAGACTGATATTCTGTTATCGACGGGAGATCGTTGATATACAAGAGAAACAGCAAAGGACCGAGAATGGTCCCCTGAGGCACACCTACCCTACAAAATCTCATATCAGATTTGAAAGTTACCTCCTCACCCTTAGAGTTGAAATTCACAATTTCGACATACTGTGTCCTATCAGCCAGATAGCTTTTAAGCCATTCATGTGCAGAGCCACGTATACCATAGAGATAACATTTCTCTAGCAGTAGGTCATGTCTTACAAAATTAAAGGCGCTACGCATATCAAAGAATATTGCCGTTATGTGTTTTTTATAATTTATACAGTTAACTATTTTGTTCATGAGCTTGAATATCGCTAATGTGGTTGATTTTCCCTTTAGAAACCCATGATGTTCTGGACATATTATATTAAATTTACTTAAAAAGGACACCACTCTAGCATACATAATTTTTTCAAATATTTTAGCCAAAGTGGGAATTAAAGCAATTGGTCGATAGTTGCTAATAAGACTTTTGTCCCCTCTCTTATGCAAAGGTTTGATAACAGTTGTCTTCAGCCTGTTGGGGAATTTGCCTTGACTGAGGGACAGGTTAATTATGTTTACCAGGACTGGAGCAATCAATTTACTACATGCCTTTAGGATCCTCGTGGGTATACAATCGTGACCCACAGCAGACGTATTTTTAAGAGAATTAATAACCTTCACAACCTCACCCACATCCGTAGGGAACAAAAATATACTAGAACCGTTCGACTGAAAGTTAATGTTCGCTTTTTTAGAGGCGCCACTCTCCATAGCCGTCATATCGATGAAATAATCATTAAATGTATTAGATACAATTTTTGGACAACGCAAAGTTCTTCCGTTATGAGTTATGTGTGAAATAATAGAATTCGAGCAATCAGGTTTAATATTACCATTTATAACCCTCCATGATGCTCGACATACATTTGCGGATTTTCGTATAAACTTTTCATTACTTAGCCTTTGAGCAGTCATGATACATTTCTTTAAAAGTTTACTATACTGGAAATATTTAGTTTTACTAGATTCAGTACCAGATTTATAGCTTGAGAATCGTAACTTACGTTTTGTTTGTGATGCTTTTCGTATACCCTTTGTAAGCCAAGATAAACGTTTTTTAGTACTGATTTTTACAGTGAATACGGGGAAAGATAAATCAAAAAATAACAGCAAACTATCATGAAAGGAATCAAAAGCCAAATTTGCATCATTTTCTAATAAGGTTTCTGACCATGAAAGGGCAGCAAGACAGGTTGAAAATACTTTTATATTATCAGGGTGATAGTCTCTTATTCTTTTAAATATAAATGATGAAGGGATTCCCTTGTTCTCCACAGGAAACGTAAGAAATTGTCCAGTGTTATGGTCTGAGAGATCAATAGATAGTGTGCCCCCACAGCAGCGGGAATATTGTTAATAATTTGATCTATACAACCATTCAATCTGGTTGGTTTATTAATATGAATATTAAAGTTGTTATTTTCAACGATTCTCTTGAACTCGGTCAGTTCCTTACAGGGTTTAAATAAATCTATATTGAAATCGCAATCGGGTGACCCCAATATTTTTCTCGATAAACTGGAGTTGGTACTATTTAAACTGCGGAGCCAATTTAATAAGAGAATTATATAGATTTCAATATAGATTAAGTAATAATATACAAAAAAAATAAAAGTAAGGAACTGACCGAGTTCAAGAGACTATCTGGTGTTTGATATATGTATACAAATTATTACAGAATTATATTTAGGAATGTCTATACCACAACACTCAAAAGTTACCTCAGTTGAAATATTATCTAAAAATGAAACATTCCTGCATTCAATGTAATCCCGGCAAAAAATGCAAACACCCCCTCTCCGTTTCTTCATTCTTGAAAATGACTTAGCAAGATAAAAGCTGTTCAAGTGTATATTACTTTCATCACCTGACTTAAGTAAGGATTCAGTGATACACAAAACATCAACATACATACCCGAACCCGACAGACCCTCCAGAGCTATTTGCAATGAATCTCTTTTGCTACAAACACCTGCAATGTTCTGATGTAGGATTCTTACATGATTCAATTTGTTGCTAACGAAAAAGCTGTCTCACAATACCACCCGAATCATTACCGGTATCTACTGTACACTTAGCCAGTTTATTACGGGCAAAGCACTTTGGATTCTTACATGATTCAATTTGTTGCTAACGAAAAAGCTGTCTCACAATACCACCCGAATCATTACCGGTATCTACTGTACACTTAGCCAGTTTATTACGGGCAAAGCACTTTGATTTTTTCGGAAAATACTCAAGCAAAGTACTCTGAACCAACTTCCTGGAAATACTATGAGCTGGAGCAATAGATATCTTTAAGTTAGAGCCATGACATGGCACAAGGTTTGAGCCAGTGACCTTGCCCGAGAGCCCACAATATTATTTCTTTTATTAAAGTTCAGATAGGTTTCTCCAACCCTAGGTGAGGCTGCACTGGTAGCCGTAGGTCTGTTGGGAGTCCTGAGGTATCCTTCCGAGGGCTTACACGGGTATCCCAACCGTAGGCTGTACTGTAAGGTAGGTTACGTATGATTTTTTGTCGGTAGGAGTTGGGCATAGCATCCCTGTAGGATTTTCCACACTTAAAAAAAAATTCTTCCAAGTTATGCCCCAATAGACAGTTCTGCGCCTTCCACCTTCAGTCACTTCCTGCAACCTTTTTCAGGTTGTCGGTCCAAGATGTACCGAGATGTGGTCTCCACTCCAGAACTCGTTTGCTTCAAATAGGGGCAATGCAAAGTGTTGGGTTTAAATTTTACTGAATTTTGTTGCGTATGCCTGTAACATCAATTCTTCAAGCAGAGTGCCCATAGCTTTGGCTGTATCATACTGCAAACACCATAGCACCCATTTAAGTCATAATATGTCTACTTCCGAAAAAAATAACTTTCTAATGGCGAAAGAACGTTTAAAAATTGGTTTCGTAGTTTGCAAGTTAATCGATTACAAACAAAAAAATCTTTCCGCTCTATAATAGAAGTATAGATAGTATACATTAAAAGTAAAAAATATATTTATTTAAAGCATATAGCCTGGATCGGAAGCCTTTTATGAAGACGTAAGACACTTGACAAAAACCAGTGAATTTAAGATGTAAGCCACCTCCTTTTTGATGTCGTGAAAATATTAAACCTTTACAAAGGATGTAACAGTTAGTTTTATATACGACGGAACCCGTTGGGTGGCACTGACGGTTAATAGATAAACGGACAAAGGGTAGCGCATCCCTTATACGTGAGAGGGTTATGTCGGCCGGGAACTGGGACACATTGCAGGTATATAACGGTAGTATTTCTCTGTTTACTTTCTAGAAAAATAGTATTACATACAAACATTATTTATTCAATTAATCTTTTTGGAAGGTTAGGCATACTTAGTATTATGTCTTCATTTCAATTAGCTGTATATTTGACAGGTGTGTTTCTCTTCCTACCATCCTTTAATATTGTCTATATTTCGCTAATTTGTATTTTGTCTCACCTAATAGGAAGTGTTATTTTGAAATAGGAGATTATTGATGTTGAATTTGATCAAGGTGTTCATAACGCTATTAGTTTGGCTTAACAACTATCATGTTAATGCCAGCAACCAACAGCATATCATACCTTCTGAAACACGAAAATGTTTATAAAGGGAGATGCCACAAAGTATTCACATAACCCAGGACTCTCATTAGATGCTTAACTTTTTTATATATAATAACCCGAGACTGTAAGATGAGGGAAACACGTGTGCGGACAGATCGTTCCAGGTTTTTAAAGTTCGACAGAGGAACGATCTTTTGAAACGCTCAGTTCTGGCGAAGATTCTCACCTGGCAACAGAATACTGAACTACAAGTAGTGATAGGGCTATGTCTATGCTTTTCTATCACTTTAGTAGAATAAAAACTTCCCACAGTATATCAAAATTATAAACAAATCTGAAAAGGTAGTAATGTGTTTTATTAGAAAAAGAAAGAAATATAATAAGCTGAAAAGTTGCTTATAATCCTTGTTGTTCTGCTTGAATTTCTGATAATGTATGTGTATTCCGACACTGTATCGCCTATCAGGGCTATTGTGATCGTCCCTGATATTGTCAGAATACGGGTGACTTAAACCATTTTCGGGAATTTGGACAAGCGCTTTCAGAAAGGTTTATTTTGTGTGATTATTGGATGTTAGGATGTCCGTAATAGACACTCTAGCAAGGGATATGTATTGTTATTTTCCTAAGTAATATTGTTAGTCAAATTCAAGATAAATTTGGAGAGATAGACGCATCAGTTTCCAGAGTCTTGGGATGTGTAAATATTAAATTTTGTCGGGTAAAGTTTTGGTGTCGGGAAACTTCGTAACAACTCATAATTTTAACTTTATGTCAATGTAATTAATTTCTATATAGTTTCTAAGAACAGCAATTAGTCGATGCAGAGGTAGAACGTAAAAATCTTTATTTTGCTTCGTAAATTTCGAAAAGTTCCCTTGTGGTAACCAGAAAAATTCTTTCTCCATAAAATCTTTTCAGGTAAACCGAATATGAACAATACTGAAAAACGATATGGCTCTTAAAAACTTCCGTTCATCTGAGCTATTGAATGATTCTCGGCCTTAAAAGAGCACAGTGTCGCCTCCAACGTTCTCTGCGTCTTGTTGCTAATCTAAAGTTAGATTACAATATTACTAAAATAATAAGATACTTCCCTATCTATAATATTTCATGTGGTAATGATGATAATAGTTTTCATCTTCATTACTGGGTATTGATGTGTAAGACTTACTTACTTTTACTATTGACTTAGAATTGTTTTTGATTTTTAACCGACTTCAGAAAAAGGAGGAGGTTCTCAATTCATCTGTATGTATTTTTTTTTTATGTATGTTAAGGGCCGAATGCCAGAGCGCATTAGGTATTTTTACCACCTCACCTCACCGCGGGCGATACCCCCGTAGCATGCGATCGACATGAACTCATTTGACCCCAAGCATTTTGTTTGGACGTTGCCAGTTGGTGCAATTGGACGTTGACAGTTGGTGCAGCGTGTATTTCATGCCGCACTTTTTGTACCACCAAATAAATTACAACAGAAGTATAAGTTTATCAAACCTTTATAAGACATTTTATTTAGTAAGTGCCTGTTAGCAGGTATATTCAAAATGGGGTTGTAAGAAACCTTTCCTTATTTTTAACCGACTTCAAAAAAGGAGGAGGTTCTACATTCCTCTGTATGTTTTTATGTATGTTCACTGATATTTCCGTCAATTATAGACGGATTTAATTCTTTTTTCTTTTCTTCAATAGGGTTTACTTCTGAGGTAGTCCCATTTTTACCAGGTCAGGATCTGATGACGCGATCCAGGAGAAATCGAGGGCAACCACCGAAAATTGTAGGGATAACTAGTGCGTTTGGTAACTTTTTAAAGAAGTGCTTTACAGTGGGCGCACACTAGGCGACAGTCGCGGCGACATGTCGCGGCGACTTGTCGCGCAGTGTGCGCCTGCATCGGGCGACTTGACGCCGTGACAGACGTTGTGCAAGGAACACGTTGTCCAAAGCTGTCGCTGGGCGACTGTCGCCGTGTCGACAGACGCGAAGACTCCCCTTGCTTGTCGCGGAGTCGCGGCGACATGTCGCCTAGTGTGCGGAGCTTAGAACAAAATGTATGTAATTTGGCGCCCACAGCTTGTCGCCGTGACAAGACGCCTAGTGTGCGCCCACTGTTAATGTACTACAATTTAATGAAGGTCAGGAGTCGATCTGATGATGGAACCGAAAGACAGTCGAGGGAATTATTTAACGATTTACAGCACGTACCTTGTGTTTGGGCTTGATTGATTTGTATTGATAAGAACTTTACACCTAGATAGATATACTTTTCGGTCCACCCGTCACTTAAAATGATGATCAATAAATTTTTAGTAATAAATAGAACTGACTTCAAAAAAATCCTGAAAAATAAAATTTACATTGCACAAAGTAATAATAATATGTATTTTGATTTATCAGATTGTATTCAATATGATATTGAAGTTGGTGCCATTAATAATACCTACCTCAACCTATGGGTTTACTTGGCGCTGACTTCAATATGATATTGAATAAAATATGAAAAATCAAAATACATTTATCTTTGTGCCAAGTAAATTTAATTTTTCAGGATTTGTTTGAAGTCGGTTCTATTTTTTACTACTTTTTTATCATCATTTTAATTGTGAGACGAGCCGAGAAAAGATAATAAGAAAAAAATCCGTCAATAATTTATGAAATCAATTCGAGCAGTCTTCGAAGAGGTAAGCATAGGTATAACATAAGTAGCAAAAAATAATAGAATGCATCTTGTGAGTAAAATAATGCGTTTATTTATTTTACATTATAATATGAATAAGACAAGTAACACGCACGCCGCATGTCAGCTTAGACCTGTGTTACAAAATACAACCAATGATAGATGGCGCTGACACCAACATAGTCATTTTGAAGTCAATTTTAAGTCTATTTGAAGACCCTACCCCTAGTTAATATTTGTGCAAAATTTTAATCAAAAATATTGAGTACTTTTCGAGATCCTTCCGGACAAAGTAAAATTAACAGACAAAAAATTTCTAACTACATTTTCGACTTCGGTATCCTGTGTAGAACCCCCCGCGAGTATTTTTTTAAATATGTTTAATGTACAGTTTTGACTTTAGATGTTTTTATTATATGTATATAGACTAGGAACTTAGGTTGCCTAGAAAGTTTTCAAAAACCTATTCTTAGTCTCCCGCAGGCTGGATCCCGCAGGTGGCCCCTTCCGAGGTCCGTGGAAGCACAAGGGATATAAACCCTTGTTTGCAAAAATAAAGGATTGAATTGAGTACTTAAACCAGAAAAATAATAAATATTTATGGGGGACTTCCATACAACAAACGTGATTTTTTTTTGCCTTTTTTTATTAATAACGGCAACAAGTACACACTTGAAATGAACGCCGCAGACGTGTCTTCGCCCAAGACTATCGGTCTCCATAACCAGGGGCCTGAAGACGGTGAGGGGGCTGCTCACCGTCCTTACAGAAGCAGGCCCATGACGGCAGCGTGACGTGAGGGATTTATGCATACCCCCTTCAGAAGCGGGATCACATCCGAAACACCCAAAGACGCAGGATTGCACCCGAACCTACCCCTAGGCGAGGCCGCAGTGGCGGCCGTGGGTCTGTTGGGAGTCCTAGGACATCCTTCCGAGGGCTTACCCTGGGCTCCCAACCATAGGCTGTTGAGCGTAACGTGAGGTTTTTAGTCGGTAGGAGTCCGGCATAGCATCCATGAGGATTTTCTCTCACGTTAAAAAGAAAAAAAAGGGTTTATAACCCTTGCTTACAAAAAATAAAGCTGTTACAAAGTTGAATGAAAAAGGTACATGTCCTCAAAGTCTCGCTCTCGTATGTCAATTCGGTGAATCAGCTTATTGATAGAAATATTGGCATGCAAAATTCAATATTTGTTGTTATGGTGGCAATAGAAACACTTTATCTGTGAAAATTTCAGATCTCTAGCTATGTCCATTCATGAGCTACAGCCTCGTGAAGGAAAGACAGAAAGATAGACAGACGGACAGACAAACAGTCAGACTGACCGACAGACAGACTGACCGATAGACAGACAGACGGACAGCGAAGTCTCATGAATAGGGTCCCGTTTCTTTACCTTTGGGTACCTACGGAACCCTAAAAATTATGCACTTTTTCAAACATTCATATTTACTAAGAAAGTAACGATTATTACACTCAAAATTAAAGTATGAAAGTACCTACGAGTACTAGGTACTTACGATTCACGTGTATCTTTTTTTGCAAATGAACCACGCACCGTTCAATCTCGGAATCGATGAGCTGAAAAAAAAAAGACTTTGAGGGTACACTACAACGAAACGGCTAGACTACATACAACGAAAAATAAAACTACACGTTTATTCTTTTATGTCCGTAGTGGGTAGGTACTACTGTTATAATTTATACAGTGTAGCAATAACAACGTGAATCTACTATTATACTCTAAGCGTCAAACATTATATTATTTACTACCCGTTCGCGCTAAGGTTGCCGCTGGCGGACAGGATGGTGTACAGGCGTAGTATGGGAGGCGAAAGGCAAACTTAGAGCGAACTGGCAATACGTTGATTGTTCAGGCATAGTAAAAAGAGAATATTTTAAACCTAGTAGTTACTGTGGTTTAGGTAACTACTATCCCTCTTCTTATCGTAAGGTCCCAAGCAACTTTGGGGCACCGAGTTCATTTCTCACAGTCATTCATTACCAAAAACAGCCGTGATCTAACTTACTTGGCCTTTGCTAAGTGACACCTACCTGTACCTACGTAGAAGAGGACTGGAATAGGAGATCTCTAAGCCTTTATGAGTACGTTTAGCTACTGTACTGCCTCTTCAGCAGGTAGCAAAATTATGGCAGCTGTTGGCTTCAGTCGCTTCGCTCAGCATCAACCTTATAATTTCATCATGCCCGTCAGTGAATTATTTGGTTGTGTATTTTTATAAATATAATAAAGATAAAACAATACTTGTAGGAACTTACCATACTTGCCGTCGTAGTAGCCACAATTGACATCTGGGCATTTTATTTCTCTTGGCTTTTTTTACCCATATTCACTGAGTACCTAGTCACTAATCACTATATTACACGATATTTATTTATTTATACACAATAACGTACTTATCCTAATATTTACAAATAAAAACAAAATAATATTTACAGATTTCTGCAACTACTTCTAATTAAAACGATCACGGATGACAGAGCGACACAGGTCCTACCCAGAACAGCCCTGTCAGGCGTATGAAGTGATTGAAGTGTACGCTAAATGCCAAATTGTTCTAGATTCTACACTTTTTATCATTGTTTTAAAATCTAAGGTGTATAAAAAATAAATAATAGCATGAATATTGTTCATAAGATCAATATATTTAATATAAACATGTGTTTATATAAAATAAACAAGTATATTTTGAGCAATAACAACATTCATCTTTAAAATTTTTGCACATTTCCAGTTTTTCGAGAACTATTTTTATCATATAAAGTTTTATTAATCGTGTTTTAAAAATTAAAGGAAGCAAGAGCATCTATTAAACTATAGTAATACATTTTTATCAGATCAAATCAAAGAATATTTCCTAGTATAAAGATCGCTTCAAAATGGGTCGATTTTGGTCGATTTCGGAAATACTAGCCTTAAGCGATATTTCCGTCAATTATAGACGGATTTCAAAATTTCTTTTTTTGTTGAATAGGTTTACTTCTGAGGTGGTCCCATTTTCACCAGGTCAGGATCTGATGATGGGATCCAGGAGAAAACGAGGGCAACCACCGAAAATTGTAGGGACAACTAGTGCGTTTGTTAACTTTTTAATTAAGTGCTTTAATGTTCTACACTTTAATGAAGGTCTGGAGTCGACCTGATATAGAGTCGAAAGACAGTTGAGGGCATTTCTTAACAATTTACAGCAGTTACCTTGTGTTCGGGCTTGATTGATTTGTATTGATGAGAACTTTACACCTAGATTTATAGATCCGACTTTAAAAAAAAAGGAAGTTGTCAATGTTTCATGTATGTTCACCGATATTTCGTCAATTATAGACGAATTTCAAATCTGCTTTTTGTTGGATAGAGTTGACTTATGAGGGGGTCCCAATTTCACCAGGTCAGGATCTGATGATGGGATTCAGGAGAAATCGAGGGCAACCACCGAAAATTGTAGGGACAACTAGAGTGCGTTTGTTAACTTTTTAATTCAGTGCTTTAATGTACTACAATTTAATGAATGTCTGGAGTCGATCTGATGATGGAACCGAAAGACAGTCGAGGGAATTCCTTAATGATTTACAGCAGCTACCTTGTGTTTGGGCTTGATTGATTTGTATTGATGAGAACTTTCACCTAGATAGATATATATTTCGGTTCACCCGTCACTTAAAATAGTGAAAAAAAAATTTTTCAATAAAAATAAAACCGACTTCAAACAAATCCTGAAAAATAAAATTTACAAAGCACAAAGTAATATGTATTTTGATTTATTAGATTTTATTCAATTTAATATTGAAGTTGGTGCAATGAATAATACCTACATAAAACTATGGGTTTACTTGGCGCCGACTTCAATATGATATTGAATAAAATCTGATAAAATCAAAATAAATATTACTTTGTGCTTTGTAAATTTTATTTTTCAGGATTTGTTTGAAGTCGGTTTTATTTTTATTGAAAAATTTTTTTGGCAGTAAACTTGGCCGTACTTTCGCTGGCCCTAGCAGAATACCAGCGCCAACTCGCTAATTACGCGAAGTAGCATTAAAACCGAGCTAGGGACCATTTTTGTCCCATGCAGGGATACTCATGTTATTATCTGTTTACTGTGTTTACTTTTATTATGTGTCCTTGCGGAGATTTCCACATCAAGGAAATAGTAAGTATCTAATCATAATTAATTTTATAAACCTTGCGTGGCATTAAGATGATTCAATTAAAAATAATGAGCTTGGCGGTCTTCAACCTAAAGCGTTTCTTCAAACTAAAGTTGTGTAGCCCTCTGTGTTCTAAGCCTACAGTTTTGATCTAAGCGTAGTTTTATTTAAAAGGCAAAAAAGAAATGAAAATGCGACTATCATTTTGTGAGCCAATATGTGTCCAGTTAATCAATATGGCCGCTGAGAGCGTGCAATGTCAGAGGTCACAAGTTCAATTTCCGCAAACCTGCAGGTATTTCATCAACGCCGTGTACCTAAAACTCGCTTTCAGAATTTTCAGTATTATTTAGACACTGCTCGGCCTACAACATACAAGCCAAGTTGTATTTTGTCAAATTAAAATAAAATGCCACATACAACTCAAATGTTACCCAACTTAGAGAAAAAAACCGGCCAAGTGCGAGTTGGACTCGCCCATGAAGGGTTTCGTAGCAGCAAGTAACATATTATAAAAGCTCTTATAGTTCGTTGTAACTTTGATTGATGTTTTAACACGTTCGCAGTGGTAGTGATTTTTCTAACGGAAAATTGCGGTTTACGTCGTATTAAAACAAAACTACCAGCTCTATCTCGTTCAAACTAATTTTCGTTGGTAGTTTTTATGGCAATGTACATCATTTTTTTTTTTTAGATTTATCATTCTCTTAGTTTAGAAGTTAGAGGGGGGGGGGGGGGACACATTTTTCCACTTTGGAAGTGTCTCTTGCGCAAACTATTCACTTTAGAAAAAAATGATTTCAGGAACCTCAATAGCACTTTTGAAGACCTATCTATAGATACCACACACGTATGGGTTTGAGGAAAAAAAAATTTTGAGTTTCAGTTCTGAGTATGGGGACCCCCAAAATGTACTGCTTTTTTAGGGTTTCTTAGCCAAATTGCAAAAACGGAACCCTTATAGATTCGTCATGTCTGTCTGTCTGTCTGTCTGTCCGTCTGTCTGTCCGTTCGTGTGTCACAGCCACTTTTCTCCGAAACTATACGGCCTATGCTATTGAAACTTGGTAACTAGATGTATTCTGTAAACCGCATTAAGATTCTTTTATAACACTAGAAAAAAAGCAGTAAATTTTGGGGGTCCCCATACTCAGAACTGAAACTCAATTATTTTTTTTCATCAAACCCATACGTGTGGGATACCTATAGACAGGTCTTCCAAAATGCTGTTGAGGTTTCTAACATCATTTTTTTCTAAAGTGAATAGTTTGCGCAAGAGGAACTTCCAAAGCGGAAAAATGAGTGTCCACCCCCCTCTAACTTCTAAACTAAGAAAGTAATAAATCTAAAAAAAAAATATGATGTACATTGCCATAAAAACTACCAACGAAAATTAGTTTGAACGAGATAGAGCTGGTAGTTCTTTTTTAATACATCATAAACCGCAATTTTCGGTTAGAATAATCACTACCACTGCGAACGTGTTAAAACATCAATCAAAGTTACAACGAACTATAAGAACTTTTATATTATGTTACTTCCTGCTACGAAACCCTTCATGCGAGTCCAACTCGCACTTGGCCGGTTTTATTTCTAGTTTTATATAAGAATCTTAATGCGGTTCACAGAATAAATCTAGTTACCAAGTTTCAATAGCATAGGCTTTATAGTTTCGGAGAAAAGTGGCTGTGACACACGGACGGACAGACAGACAGACAGACAGACATGACGAATCTATAAGGGTTCCGTTTTTGCCATTTGGCTACGAAACCCTAAAAACGGCCAGCAGCTGATAGAAACACACAGCTTATAAAGCCTAAAACTGGAGGTAAGCCACCCTTATAAGTAAACTCCCACAAGAAAGGGGGTTTAATGTTTTCAAAATCCACCTCTACGATAGTATAAAGGGAGGCTTCAAGTTCATAGAAGTATGCTACGGAAGTAGCCGGGGGGGGGGGGGGGGGGGGCACAGCTAGTCTATACTAATATTATAAAGAGGAAAGATTTGTGTTTTTGGCTTTTTAGTTTTTTTGTTTGTATGTTTGTAACGAATAGGCTCCGGAACTACTACACCGATTTGAAAACTTCTTTCACTGTTAGAAAGCTACACTCTTTGCGGTGAACATAGGCTATATTTTATTCCCGTATTCCCACGGGAACGGGAACTACGCGGGTGAAACCGTGTGACGTCCGCTAGTATTATATAAAGTCTTCTTCATCTTCGTATCCTTAAAATACTTTGGAAATAGGATTTCGTAAACTCAAAACATTTTAATTATTGCAGGGCTTAGAAATACATACTTTTGAACATTCCATTGTTCACAACGCCTTTGGTCTTTGATGAGATGGCAGAGATGTATTGTCATACTACTTTTGAAAGATTTGGGTATTATTATTACTTCTTAAAGAACTCTAGGGCGCATCGGTCGGTAACTTTGGGAAGACCAAAGACGACTTTTGACATACTTCTGAACTCAGTCGTTAATTAGACATTGCGGAGTACGCATCGCTTCCTACTAGTTTAAAAGCTAATAATAATAATAAATTTGTACCTAATCTTGATTTAAACTATATAAAAATAAACCGGCCAAGTGCGAGCTGGACTCGCCCATGAAGGGTTCCTTAGCAGCAAGTAACATAATATAAAAGTTTTTAGTTCGTTGTAACTTTGATTGATGTTTTAACACGTTCGCAGTGGTAGTTATTTTTACAGGCGAAAAGTGCGGTTTATGACGTATTAACAAAAAACTACCAGCTCGATCTAGTTCAAACTAATTTTCGTTGGTAGTTTTTATGGCAATGTACATTATATATTTTTTCTAGATTTATCATTCTCTTAGTTTAGAAGTTAGAGGGGGGGGGGGGGGACACACATTTTTCCAATAAGGAAGTGTCTCTTACGCAAACTATTCAGTTTAGAAAAAAATGATGTTAGAAACCTCAATAGCATTTTTGAAGACCTATCTATAGATACCCTACACGTATGAGTTTGACGATTAAAAAATGTTTCAGTTTCAGTTCTGAGTATGGGGACCCCCAAAATTTACTGCTTTTTTTCTAGTTTTATATAGAAATCTTAATGCGGTTCACAGAATACATCTAATTACCAAGTTTCAATGGCATAGGTCTTATAGTTTCGGAGAAAAATAGCTGTGACACACGGACGGACAGACAGACAGACATGACGAATCTATAAGGGTTCCGTTTTTGCCATTTGGCTACGGAACCCTAACAATGTGGAACGTGGTGTTATACTATTTTTTTTAAATATCAATTAAATTAAGACTAAAGAATACTATTGAACTAAAAAGGTATGTTTTTAATGACAAGAGTACCCTTTGCGTGACGGGAGCCGAGAGCTTTGCGGTTAACCTTTCGAGGTCGCACCCAGCGTTTTCGGCCGTAGGTTGGGTACCTTGTGGTTTAGCGGTAGGAGTCATCACGAATTTTACAGGTAAAATAAAACCGGCAAAGTGCGAGTTCCGTATCAAAAAAATGGCAAAAATAACGTTTGTTGCCTGGGAGCACTTAGTCCCCCTTTTTTTCTGTTTATTGAAATTATTGTATCTGTTGTTATAGCGGCAACAAAAATACATCATCTGATTCTATGAAAGTTTCAGCTTTCTACGGTAAGTTCTACGGACATCTCATGAATAGTGTCCCGTTTTCACCATTTGGCTTGCTGTTTTCGTACCGTGCGTTGATAAGCGTTGACAAACATATCATTGTTAGAAGTTATTTTCTGAAACTATCTGAAATTTAATACAAATAAACAGTATTCTTTATCACTGTATCAGTTAGCGTGCGTCACTGTAGTTTCGACAGTATCAGAGACACCCCCATGTATAACGTGAAATGGTGTACCTACAAATTAAAATGTTAAGTAGCATCGGTATGCGAAGTGTCTTTATAACGCGTACCTAACATGCAATGTTTCGATTTAGAGGTTTAAATATGTTTGTAAAACAGATTTTTGATGGTCTTATTGTTTTATATCAACAGCTAGAAGCCACTGTTTAAGCAGTTGAAAGCCTTATTAAGCAGCTTGATAATTTTCAACAGCAGGCAGTCAACCTGCGCCTGTCCATCTCAAGACGGCAATACGACTCACTACCTATTACGTGGGACAAATTCTAAAAATGTGAAATGTGGGCCTTCCCCTTCGGGGATAAAGGCGTGACCATATGTATGTATGTTCTAAATGTATTATATACTAGCGGACGTCACGCGGTTTCACCCGCGTAGTTCCCGTTCCCGTGGGAATACGGAAATAAAATATAGCCTATGTTCACCGCAAAGAGTGTAGCTTTCCAACAGTGAAAGAATTTTTCAAATCGGTCCAGTAATTCCGGAGGCTATTCGTTACAAACAAACAAACAAAAAAACAAAAAACAAATCTTTCCTCTTTATAATATTAGTATAGACTAGCGGACGTCACGCGGTTTCACCCGCGTAATTCCCGTTCCCGTGGGAATACGGGAATAAAATATAGCCTATGTTCACCGCAAAGAGTGTAGCTTCCCAACAGTGAAAGAATTTTTCAAATCGGTCTAGTAGTTCCGGAGCCTATTCGTTACAAACAAACGAACAAACAAAAAAACAAATCTTTCCTCTTTATAATACTAGTATAGATGTATATGACGTGCATATGAGATTCAGTGTTATGAAAATTCAGGCAGATTATGTGCTTCTACCAGAACATTCTTCCTTCTAATTCAGAACACATTATTATTGCTGCAGATCTCATCAACATTGTTCTTCTTCTTTTAAAATAATTTGGTAGTGGATTATTTTAGTGTAACACGACGCGTAGGACTCTTGGAAAGCGTGGCCGTTAAGTTAAAGTCGACTTATTGAAGAAATGTTTTGTTTGTAATCAATGAAGAATACTCAACATTGATTTTTATTTAGATTTCGACGCTTCTCATGTAGATGGGTGCTGTATTGAATGGTCACAGAACAGGTGAAACGAAGGGGCCCTATTAGGCACTCATAGTGTTAGCACAGACATCATTGGTTGCTCTAAGGTTTTAGCATTTAATACATCATTGTTCTCATGAAACCTCTAACGTTATGTTAATTCCAATTCCCGCGTAATAAAAGCGCCACGTCACTGAATTAAAACGAGGCCAACTTAACATTTGATATGAGTCTAGTAAACATTACGAAAAAGTGCTCGCGAAGGCTTCGCGACCATCTCCAGACACTGCTAGGGCAGGAATTTTCTGTAGTGGCTTACCGAAAATCAGGAGCCACACTAGATAAAATTATGTCACCAATCCAAGACTATATTGGTACCTTAAACAAAAGAGATTGTGTAGTGGTGTTGGGAGGCTGCCATGACAGGAACCCATATGATTTAGAAATCAGCTTACACACCTGGCTAGCCGCAACTACAAATACAAATGTAATTATAAGCGAGGTGCCCTATAATCAATATCTAAATGAGACCAAACTTAACTATCTACTACAATTTATTAGCAGAAGATATGACAATGTTACATATACAGACATGAATTATGCCAAAATCATACCAAGTGCCAACAATTACGTTATAAATGCAGCTAGATTACTTTTAAAAGAAATTCTGAAATTGTATTATTTCGAGAAAAAACAACGATATCAGAAGTTCAAGGCAGAAGAAAAATTACTTCCTAAAGTCATGGTTTGCAAAAGTGTTCAGACTGAGTCCGCAATGGTCAGTTGCACCCCTGAAAAATCACATGACGTTATTGAAATCAAGGGAGATACTCAGAACACAAGTTTCAACCATTTATTTCGTGAATAACTTTATCACTATTATGCATCAAAATATCGACGGACTAATAAATAAATCGGACCAATTAACGGTTTGTTTAGGTGAATTGACTACTATGGGCATGAGCCCGGAGGTAATATGTATAACGGAACATAACATGACAACGGGCGATGAAATTTTTTTAACAATACCGAATTTAAAGTTAGTTTCGCATTTTATGAGATGGAGTAAGCATGGAGGTGTGTGCATTTTAACAAAAAACGGTATTCGATGCAAAGAACTGTGCCATATTAATAAGATGTCAATTACAAATATCTTAGAATGTAATGCTATAGAACTGTTGGACCATGAAATGAATATTTTATGTATTTATAGATCACCGAATAATATTGTGGCGGTACTAGACTTGTTCTTCTTGACTTTAGAAAAAATATTGACAATCGTATGTGCTAATGGAAAAAGGACTGTAATTTGTGGAGATTTCAATATTGATACTTTGAAACCATCACGAGAGGCTGATAGATTTAAAGAACTTCTTTTGGGCTTTAATCTGTATCTTCACTTTCACCAACCTACACGTAACGCGAGTGGCAAATGTATCGATAATATTGCTCATAATCATAATATTAGGAAATGTAAAGGTCTAATCCAAGACTTTGCTCTCTCTGATCATTCCGCACAAATAATCAAGTGTCCTACAAAAAAATATTGTATTTTAAAGCACTGGTACATTAAAAAACGCGATCTCTCAAGAGAAAACAGGGACATTTTTCAAAAGTAAATAAACCAAATTTCTTTCCAAAATGTGTATGAATCCACAGAACCTAATGAAAGTTTTGATGCATTTCAAGAAATATTTAATTTAATATACGAACTATGCTTTCCAATTCACAGAATACGAATCAATAGCAATCCAAAACCAAAATGGATATCAAAAGGAATAAAAATCGGCAGCCAGCGTAAACGAGAACTAATGTGGCTATATAGGAAACACCCAAACAAAGAAAACAAAAAAAGGTTTCAAACTTATGCCAAAAGGTATAAAAAAATTATTATGTTAACAAAACGATCACAAAATAACTACTATATAAACTGTGCAGAAAATAAGTGTAAAGCCTCATGGAAAGTAATAAACAACCAAAGGAGGGAATCGAAAAGTTGTTGGTTAATGATGAAACAATTACCGATCCTAGAAAAATAGCTAACGCTTTCAATGATTATTTTTTGGACATTGTTAAACCAATTAATTATTCTGACACAAAATTTTGTTTTAATTCAACCATTAGAAATGACAAGTCAATTTTTTTGCATACCTTCTGATATTCAAAAAACTATAATATCTTTAAAAAACACCAATAGTATAGGATACGATTCTGTAACAACCAGAATTGTCAAGGATGTTGCTACAAAAATTGCGTTTCCGTTATGCCATATTATAAATTTGTGCTTAGAGAGAGGTGTCTTTCCAGATAAATTAAAGTTATCAATAGTAAAACCATTACATAAGAAAGAAAATAAAACGAATTTAAAAAATTATAGGCCTATAGCTCTCATAACCATATTCTCCAAATTATTTGAGAAAATTATATATGGGCAACTATATTCATTTCTTGAGGGCAAAAATTTGTTCTCTGATTGTCATTACGGATATAGAAGAAACAAATCAGTTAGTGTAGCAATATATAATTTTTTGAACAAGGTACTAGTTAGTATGGACAAGCGATCACCGGTTGTAGCACTTTATATGGATATGTCCAAAGCGTTTGATCGTGTTAATCACTCGATACTTCTAGAGAAAATATATTCATATGGGATCAGAGGTAATGCATACGATCTCATTAAATCGTACCTCCAAGGTAGAAAACAATACACAGAAATCAAAAAATTGATGCTAAAAAATAAAACTGAAAAGACTTTTGTTTCTGAAATAAAAGATGTATTGACCGGTGTCCCTCAAGGAAGCATTTTAGGACCTCTACTATTTTTACTTTATATTAATGACATGCCTACAATCACAAATCACCACATGACATTATTTGCTGATGACAGTACTGTTTTGTTTTTATCCAATGACATGACTAGTATTGAAACGGACATTAACAATTTTTTGACATTAATAGTTGAATGGCTCCATAAAAATGACTTGGCTATAAATTTTGACAAAACTAAGTTGATGAATTTTAGACAACGGGTAAAAGAAATTAAACCATTGCATGTTAGGTACTCCGACATTAAAATTGAGGAAATAGAGGTTACCAAATTTTTAGGTTTATTAATAGACAGCAAAATGAATTGGAAGGCACACATTCAGCATATTTGTAAAAAACTTCATACATTTTCCTACGCCTTGTATAGATTGCGCAAAATAGTCAACCTATCGACAGTAGTGACAGCTTACCATGGCTATGTAGACTCAACCCTTAGATATGGGTTGATATTTTGGGGTAACTCCGTTGATAAAGAATTTGCGTTTAAGGCCCAAAAACGTTGTATAAGGTCAATGTTTAACCTACAGCAGACAGATTCGTGCAGGCCATATTTTAAAAAGATGAGAATTTTGACCCTTCCATGTCTTTTTCTATATGAAGCGGCAGTATACGTGAAGATACATTTAGATTTATTAGAGCTAGACATAAAGACAAGTTATGTATTGTGCCCAGTAAGACCAAACTATTACATGAGAGCATCTATTGCATAGCGCCACGAATATTTAACAATATTCCAAATTGTATCAAAAGTATTAATAACCTATCTGAATACAAGCACAAGCTCAATGAATTACTAATTGATAAATGTTATTACACTATTAATGATTTCTTTAATGACCATTCATTGAAAAATACAACTTCTTCAGTCTTTTCATAGGAGACTTACATTTATAAGAAATATTATTCTATGTAAATAAATATTTTTTACTGCTTGTTCATTGTAATGATGTGTGACATCATCTTTATTGACATTCTAATTTTATAATAAGATAACTGACATTTCAATTTTATAGTGGCCTAATGTACATTAATTGACATTTTTACAATCTCTATTTTTTTATGGCATGTTCATATTTGTTTATTGTAGCGATTTGTGACATATATCTTGATTGAGATTCTAATTTTATAATAACTTTTAATGACATTTTATTTCATACTGGCTTAATACCTTTATTTCAAATTGTTATAATAATGTACCTATTATCTTTGAAGAGCTAAGCTAAATGAAGACTTTGTTTTTGTTGTGTTATGCATGAATGAATATTGTATGCCTAAGCGGCTGGACATGGCTGAGCTAATATTGTAATAAGAACTTATGTAACTATAGTCATCTCGGTGTAGCATGGTGCGTATGACAGTTGTCGATCGCGTTTCGTTTCACTCTTGAAAGTTGCCGTGAATTACAATTATGAACTTAATATTTCAGCTACATCCCATTCATAATATATTAAATCATTAATCACTGTTGTATATAAAATTAAACTCAACCAGAATATTCTAGTCTACAAATAAAATGAATTTGGAAGAAAAAATTAACAAATTGTTGAGTATAACGTAACACCAAAGATGTCTTTAGTGATGGGATTATATACATCTACGATGGATAGTCGATATTTTGATAAAACAAAATGTATATTGTCCGTAGTTCCAACTTTTATTGTAAAAAGTATATTATTGAGTTATTATTATTAATATTTTTCCTCTTCTCGGTTACCTTCTTTTTTTTCTTGCGAAGTTACCCGGTCATTTGATAGGCTGTACCTTTTGAACGGTGATAGCTAGAGAGATGAAAATTTCACAGATTATGTGTTTTTGTTACCGCTATAATAACAAATACTAAAAACAAAAAAAATATAATATTTAAGGGGACTCCCATACAACAAACGTATTTTTTGTCGTTTTTCGGTACGGAGACCTCTGCTCACTTGACCGGTTTTTTAAGCTGTTTAGTTAATTAAAAAATTAATATAGCAATAATTGTCATAACAATAATAAATAGAACGTGATTTATCTCCTTTATCGTAGGATTCTAAACATGAATTGCATATCGACACATCCCTAGTAATGTGGTACTGATAGATATCAACGTCATACTGCCAACTGTCATACGCACCTTGTTACAGCGAGGCGACTATACCTATGTTTCCACAATAAAATTAATTGATTGATTGATTGATTGATTGATTGATGAGTAAATGTTGGATTATCTCTATCGTAGTTTGTTACGTCAACATATTTGAGGGATTAAGTTTATAGCTGAGCGGGCTAGGTGTTTGTTTAGTTCGGGTTACTGGATGGGTACCTACATTACATTGTATGTGTTTAAGAGATGTACATGGTACATATAAACATACATTATAGCACACCTTTACCCAGACAGGAAAATTATATCACCTTATTTTTTCACTATGGCCGGTCCATGGATGGGTGACCATCCATGTGATCACTTTGTGACATTTATTTAAACGTTTTCGTGCTTCGGAAGGCACGTTAAGCCGTTGGTCCCGGTTGCCAGTAAAATGACAGTCGTTAAGCCAAGTTGAAGGCTTTATTTCAACAGCAGGCAGTCACAACCTGCGCCTGTTTTGATTTAAAACACGGCAATATGGCTCACAACGTATTACGTGGGACAAATTATAAAAAGGTGAAATGTGGGCATATAATATGCCTCTGCCTACCCCTTCGGGGATAAAGGCGTGATGATGATGATGAACCTTTTTTTTTTCTTTGATTTACACCACTATGGTTGCCAGAAAAGCATACGGCCCACCAGGAGGACCGGTGCGGTAGTCAGTCCGTTGCCTATGGACGTTTGTAACACCAGAGGCTCTACACTCGCGCTGCCGGCCCTGTAAAAACCTTCTAAGACCCCTTTTGAAGAAGCTCATACTGTAGGCCTTTGTAAAACCTTATATTTATTTGCCATACGTATTATGGTGTGACTAATTGCTGCGTTAAAATGGAGACGCAGTTGTGACCGTTCGCTGTTGAAAATTTTTCAAGCCGCCTTACTGACCACCGGGACCAACAACGGCTCAACGTGCCTTGCGGCGAATGGGAACCCTCGCAGTTAACAGAACACTGACTTCACGGGTCTAAGAGTGCTTCCTATGTGTGTGTGGGACATAAAATGAATATTTGCGGTTTTTATTATAAGCACTATTAAAATGCCCCCGGTGTAGGCCTCATACTACCCGTTAACCCGGCCTCAGGGGGGACAGGGTCCTCTTCCCTGTTCCTCACTGTGGTAATTCTCGAACGGCGCGTCCTAGTCGCGGGGGTGGGCATCCCTCACTCTAGTAGGCCAGAGTGAAAGGATGGCCAAGTTCGATCGAGGACCCAGTTCTGCGGGGTATAACGCAGACCCCTGCCCTGGGATACGGGTGAAGACCTCAACGGTGACCACAGCGGAGAAAAAGGATTTCGGTACGGTGTGCGTCGGCGGAGGAGGCATCGGATACGGAGTACCGTAGGCGACAGTAGGGTCCAACCTGAACAAGTCGGCAACTCCTGCAACCAATTCGGCTCTCCACGTAATGACTTGTCATTCCTGGAGGTACAGTCGAGGAGGTCGAGAGAAGAGCACGTATGAAGGGCAAGTACATATTCTTAACGTTATGTCCCAGGCATGCAACGCCTGTGGAGAGGTCACTCCGCCTGCACCTGAGAGGGTGCGGATAACAACACGGGGAGTCGCAGTTACCGGTTATAAGCTCTGCGCTAATAGGCGTCTGCGCGGGCGCCAGGGGCGATTCCCGACGGTAGGATAGTCCATCGCGGCTAACTGACCAGTTACCGCCTGCCTCAGCTGGGCAGCCCCCGGCCAATAAGGTATTAAAATGCCGACCTAGTTACATATTGAGTAATGACTTTTATTATTTGGACAGACGCACAGAGTATTATCTGTGAAAGTGATCCGTCGCGGGGTCAAGTCCCGTTCTGTATTATTTGAATGTCAACAAACGGATAAGTAACATAATAAAATATTGCAATTTTGTCTTCCTTTTTCCTACAGAAATTAATGAGCGGAGACCGCAACTCAGTCAACGTACAGCTTGGCAAAAAGCGTAGAAGATATGGAGGAGGACCGTACTGTTCATATATCAACCCTTAAAAAACGGCCATCAATTTTACGGTAAAATGTATTATGTAAATCGTGGTACTTCATTTTATCAGCATTTTTACAATGTCACCAACATGGTCTAAGAGCCAGCGGCCCCCAGGCATTCGTTAAAGTATAAAAGCTGTAAGTTTCTCAATGTATGTCCCCAACACAGGTAAGAACGAACCCCGCCTATGAAACTTGAGTCGCGGTGGCTTTCGCAGGTATCAGGTAGTAAAGGTGTGTAAAATTGTGTGTTAAATTTGGTAAAGTATAAAACTCAGTTTTTACATATTTTACTTATAATAATCCTAAAAGTCACCTTGTCGAAAGCCAGACACTTTGTACGGTTGCAACCCTCTGCCAGACACCCTTAAAGTATATTTAATTATTACTATACTTACGGTATAGTATAAAAGCTGCAATTTATATATGTTATTTGGAGAACTATCAAATGATGTTTTCTCAATAGCCAGACAGTTTCAGTAGTTCCTTTATGTTGCCAGGCACATCAAAAGTCTAATGTAGGTGCGAGCGCGAGGGATATGTGTGTCTGAGGGTGCGAGTGAAATACCGCGTTCGGTCCACTGCAACGTTATACTGCGCATCAGCTATCATTTATTGTGTATAATGAGAACTATTTTCTAGATTTACTATGAAAATTCATTATGTACCATAACTAAGGATCAACGAATAAATGTTTAGAAAATTCTTTTATAAAATTTCTGTGTTTAGGAATCATTAAATTAACAATTAAATAATATATTTAAATAATTATTTTAATAATAGTTATTGGAATAATATAATTAATCTAATACAATAATTAATGGAAAAATATTTCAAAGATATTCTATGAATCGTGGTCGTCAATATCTTGAGTGTCCTCATCACCGCACCCAAAGACGCGAGATAGCACCCGAACCACCCCCTGGGCCATAGGTCCGTAGGGAGTCCTGGGACATCCTTCCGAGGGCTTACCCTGGGCTCCCAACCATAGGCTGCTGGACGTTACGTGAGGTTTATTAGTCGGTAAGAGTCCCTCATAACATCTGTGAGGACTTTCCCTCACGTTAAAAAAAAGAACCCTCATGGGATTGTTCGATGATTGTATTTTCCATCAAATTTGTGAGATCTTCGCTGTGTTGTAAACATTAATTTGATTTTAGACAAGCATACGGCCCACCAGAAGGTCAGGTGTTCACCGCAGCCTATGAACGTTTGCAACACCAGAGGCGCCACTCTTGCGCTGCCGACCCTGTAAAACCCCCTCACTGTAGGCGTTTGGGAAAACCGAGGCAGGGAGATCGTTCCACAAAGAAAGCCCCTATCGGATCTAACCGTGCTCGAACGCTCCGGACGTAGAGTGTGAGGATGGATTCCCTGTCTGTGATTTCTATTTTGTGCCAAATTTGACAATAACTTATTCCTTCTGCTATGTTATTATAATAACACTGTACTACGGAATGTAGTTGAATAAATCACAGATTTAAGAATAATTAGTACGCAAGCTTTAATACGTCAACCTCCCGTGACGAAACGGTCAAGTATCTGATACCTTTGTTTTTAAGAAGTGAGACGCGCCAAATTTTTCGACGCATACACGTACAAGTGTATAATGCCCGTCTGTCTTTTTATACGCTCCAAAATACCACTAAATATTTAAAAATATAATAAATATGGCCAAATGGAAGACAAAATTCTTAATTCAATAATGTAAAAAAACGATTTTCGCGAAAATGCAGATGTCCGTTTGCTCTTTGCTTCCGTCGATATATCCCTGGCGCTCGCATCTACATTAACTTTTGATGTGCCTGGCAACATAAAGGAACTACTGAAACTGTCTGGCTATTGAGAAAACATCATTTGATAGTTCTCCAAATAACATATATAAATTGCAGCTTTTATACTATACCGTAAGTATAGTAATAATTAAATATACTTTAAGGGTGTCTGGCAGAGGGTTGCAACCGTACAAAGTGTCTGGCTTTCGACAAGGTGACTTTTAGGATTATTATAAGTAAAATATGTAAAAACTGAGTTTTATACTTTACCAAATTTAACACACAATTTTACACACCTTTACTACCTGATACCTGCGAAAGCCACCGCGACTCAAGTTTCATAGGCGGGGTTCGTTCTTACCTGTGTTGGGGACATACATTGAGAAACTTACAGCTTTTATACTTTAACAAATGCCTGGGGGCCGCTGGCTCTTGCTCTAACATGAAAATTGTAAATTGACTTTTTTAACAAGCTATAGGGTAGGGGTGCCCTTAGCCAATTAACTTGACGACCTACATAGGTAATGGATGTTACAGGAACAAAGAAGGTCCAGTGACTGTCGGCGTGTCGTGCAACCAACTAATCGTTTCTAAGAGCCCTTTAACAAAATGTCTGTTCGCTTTATAAAACTAAACATTCGTTTCTTGAACATTGAGAAACGTACTAATATATCCCTAAGTGCCCCTACATGCCAGCCATTATTCCAAAGGTGCATCAGCTTGCCGATGATGCTAAAAACGTGTGTAACTAAAGCAGCATTACGTGCCAGAAGGGTTCGAAGGAAATTGGTTATTATCGGTGCTAGCACAAGCTGTAGATACTTGAACCATTAAGTCTCGATATAATGGTCGGACGTGACCGTTGCAGCGTTGATATTGTTACAATCGAACTACGGCAGATGGGTTGTTTTTCTTTTCTTATTTCAGCGCAGGAGGTTTTATTTGTAAGTTTTACGTAGTTTTTATAAATCCTCGACTTATTTAGTACCAACTGTAACCTACGGCTTCGCTCGTTTCATACTACGAGAGTTCGTACTACTTGCACCAAATAATGTAAGTCCGTATGAAATAGTGTAAATAATGACCCACTGCGATGATGTTGTTCACCCACGTAGTCGTTTTAAAAAAATCTAGTTAGTTTTCTTCTTATAAAACAATGATTCAATTTTATAAAGTTTTTAGAAGCGTTCCTTCCTGTACTTACTTCCTTAAGTGCCCCTACATAATTCCAAAGGTGCATCAGCTTGTCGATGATGCTAAAAACGTGTGTAACTAAAGCAGCATTACATGCCAGTAGGGTTCGCAGGAAATGGGTTATTATCATCGCTAGCACAAGCTGTAGATACTTGAACCATTAAGTCTCGATATTATGGTTGGACGTGACCGTTGCAGCGTTGATGTTGTTACAATCGAAAAGTTTTTTCTTTTCTTGTTTCAGCGAAGAAGGTTTAACTTGTAAGTTTTACGTAGTGTTCATAAATCCTCGACTTCGGCTTGGGCTTTGCCCGTTTCACACTACGAACTTTCCTTGCACCAAATAATGTAAGTCCGTATGAAATAGTGTAAATAATGACCTGCTGCGATGATATTGTTCACCCATGTACATAGTTGTTTGAAAAAAAAAAATCTAATATAGTTAGTTTTCTTCTTATAAAACAATGATTCAAATTTAGGGAGTTTTTAGCAGCGTTCCTTCTTGTACTTACTTCCTTAAGTGCCCCTACATAATTCGAAGGGTGCATCGGCTTGCAGATGATGCTAAAAACGAGTGTACCTAAAGGATCTTTACGTGCCAGTAGTTCGAAGGCAATTGGTTATTATCGTCGCTAGCACAAGCTGTAGATACTTGCACAATTAAGTCTCGATAAAATGGTTGGACGTGACCGTTGCAGCGTTGATGTTGTTACAATCGAACTACAGTTTGTTTTTATTTTTTTGTTTAAACGAAGAAGTTTTCATTAGTACATAGAATTTACCGATAAAATTTTCTGTACTAGTAACTAGTATTACTAGTAAATAGTATTAAAAACTATTTTTTTACTAATACTAAGGTGGCAGCCAATTATATGGTCAACTGATGGAAACTGATCACATCAAGTACTGCCCACCCTGCAATAACAGCGGCCTTCTAAAAATAAAACATTCTACATTGTTAAACATGGTAATGTTGTTCAAAAACTTACAGTCTATATTAACTCCAACTCCTGTTCTTAAAACACTGAGATAAATACCCAAAAATTAAACCGATAGAAAATAACTTTATCCATTTATATTCCGTTGAAATCCCATCCCAAATCCTCCCAGAAATCATTTCATCTGTAATCTTTCCTTATTTCTTTCACGTCAGATCATGTAACCATTGAGAACGATTTCGCTCATGTGGACCAGACATTAATTCTGTACAACTTAATTCGTATATTGAACCCGCTATGGGGAAGAGAGTAATCAAGAGATTAATTAAGGTGAATCCGTATTTGCCAAATATTATGATAAATAAATAGACCTGGGTTGTTAAATTCTAGCCATAGGGGTATACATAGCATGTTTGCTCTATACATATCTGTCTGTCATATTATTATGTTGCGGGGGGGAAAAACTTAAAAAAAAATTAAAAAATCAATCGGCTAATAATTGTTTTGTGTAACTTCCATAGTGACACTATGGAAGTTACACAAAACAATTATTAAAACAATACACTCATAATTTCAGGCTCGTAAGTTTTTGTTACAGCCATCTAAATATATATAACTCAAAGGTGACTGACTGACTGACATAGTAATCTATCAACGCACAGCCCAAACCACTGGACGGATCGGGCTGAAATTTGGCATGCAGGTAGATGTTGTGACGTAGGCATCCGCTAAGAAAGGATTTTGATAAATTTTACCCCCAAGGGGATAAAATACGGTAAGCGGGAACGGGAACAAATTTTACGCGGGCGAAGCTGCGGGCGTCAGCTAGTTTGAAGTATATTTTGAGAAAGAAGAAAGTCTCCGTATGACGCTTCCCCTCCCGATCAAAGTCACAGGTCGTGATGCTCTATGGTTCTAGCTTTTCCATTTACAAAAATAACATTTAGGTTTATTATCAGAAGTGTCAATTTTGCTTGGTATATGCATATAGATCTTGTTAATACCACATTTTAATTTACGTGGTTGGTATGTTCAT
This sequence comes from Miltochrista miniata, assembly GCA_933228765.1. NCBI lineage: Eukaryota > Metazoa > Arthropoda > Insecta > Lepidoptera > Erebidae > Miltochrista > Miltochrista miniata. The sequence goes on along the minus strand of OW121758.1, from coordinate 31,666,015 downwards.
GAAGTTTGGCTGTTGCAGACAGAGACAGGATGTATGATTAATAGATTCCGTTTTTAATTTTAATGTAGAAAACTTTTAAATAAATAAAACTGTAGTGTTTGTAACTCGAGACTAAAAGCTTTTAATTATACATGAACTTTGAAGAACAAGTAGGTACGGGGTGTCACACTTTTATGGCTTGAATATGGTCAAATTTTTCATTAATCAAAACAAAAAACATGTATGTACCTAAATGAGTATCAGTTGCTTGAAATAAATGAATTGTTATTTCTATAAAGCAAGCAAGTACCCAAAACCTACGCTTGTCCGTTTCAGTACGGCAATAGACTCACCTCCTATTACGTAAGACAAACTGCAAATGGTAAACTATCGGCATATAGTAAGTATGCCTCTGACTACCTCTTCGGGTTCATTTTCACCTTCAAAGTTTTCTATTTAATATTTTACTGAAAGTAACTAACCGGGACTTTACGCTAATTCCATATAAGGGGATGACGTGCAATATAATCACAAATTAGGATAACTTTATGGCTATTTTGCATAACAAATTTAGGCAGGAAGTATGCAAAGTAGGACATCCGGACAATTTACAATCGCTTCTGTCAATGGTGTTGTAAAATTGCATAAGTTTGCTGCAATATTTCAACTGGATGTTTTGACAAGAACCTTATTGAAAACTTTGTAAGTAACATCTGCTGAAAAATATGATTGGGGTGGAGGCTGACGCAAGGAGTAAAGTTACTCCCTACGTATGTGTATTTGAGTTGCAAGTTTCAGTCACTATCATTGTGTTCCTCTGTATGTCTGTCATGTCCGATGGGGCCCTACCGTAATTATTATCGTACTCAAGCCTGTTCCACCTACCATGGAGTATCTATTTAATAACAGTTGAGTCACATAGTGTTCTGAGGGGCAAGTGCGAGTTTCGGTGAGCGCCTGTCGACATTCACGAACGAGCGCCTTATCACCGATTTGTATGGGATCGAGACAAGTTCCCGCGTTTACAGCTAGGTGGCGGGGTCTCGATTCCAAACGAATTGGTGAGCCGTGAATGTCGACAAGCTCACGCAAAAACTCGCACTTGCCCCTCTGCTTATATTCGCCATCACTTTAAGAAAGAGAAAAGAACCCGAGACTTTCAGTCGTAGGTAGGTATAATAATGTAAAAAATTTGTAGATAGATGAGGTAGCCAAGGTCTGTTGGGAATCCTGGGGTCGTCCTTCCGAGGGACTACAAAAAGTAGGCATTAGATAGCAAACGTGTGGTTTTTAGTTGATAGAAGTCATATAGCATCCATGTAGGATTATCCTCATGTTAAAAAAAGACAGTTTGTAGGACACTCTATCTCTACTGGAGTAAGGTAGGCTGATTTACGAAATGGATTTAAAAGGTCTTGACAGACAAACGGACAACAAAGTTTTACTATCTAATAAAAGCTTCGTTTTTCCTTTTGTGGTACGAAACTCTAAATATTCAGTAAATTTTACTCTAGCACTTTCTAAAGGAACACTTGTACACTAGTCCTCTGCAGTCTAAGTACGTTTGTTTTGCTATCTAATTAATGAAAACAGTAGAAGAACAGGGTCAAGATACTCTCCATTGACAAGTTTAACAAGCAACGGACAATCTCGTTCCAAGAACAAACTGGGAAACGATTATAAATTCAAAAACTGCTATCTGCACAAATTTCTGGAAACATCCAACCCTTTGTTTACCTTCCAGTCTAAAATTCAAAGTAATAGCTTGAGCCTGTTGCTCAATTCATAAACCGTCAAGAATATGTAAATATATGAGATGAAATGACAGTGAAAGAGCATAAAGGCACCGAGGGAACCATTTATAAGGAAAATTATTTGCAATGTCATTACTGAAATCTTTGTGTTTGAAAATTGCCTCAATACAATGAGTGTTATTGCTATTTTCAGGTACGACGAGGGTTTTGAATATCTTAAAGGGTAAAAGTAATTAGTTTTATCTTTTGAAGCTAAATCAAAACACGTTTTTTGTGGATTATGGTTGATACTTTTAAAATGTTGTAAAGAAATTTCAATCGATTTATGTGAATACAGAATGTATTTTCCAGTTTCCGTTGTAACTTTGAATTATATAACGATATGAGAGCACTGTTGTATTAAAATATGCTTAAGTGTTAATAGTCTCTTGTGATTTGTTAGACTGAATAGTTCTTTTAGCCGACTCCACGACGCAAAGGAGGGTTTGTGTGGAATAAAGAAGCTCGTAGGTACTTATAATATTTATTTTGATGAGTGCTACCTACTCCCTCGGAACTGGTTGTCTCTACAACTAGGTGTGAGTCGCACAAGGTTACTGTCAGATTTGTCCTAATAAATAATACAAAAGGGAACCCACATACTAAATTCGCTGAGGCTACGCACACATAGACACCATAGTTGGTTTGTAAATTCGTTCTTCCTGTTTCATTCTCAACAATAAATTAAACAACTAGATACAAGTGCCGCTACCACTATACCTAATGTGCATAAGCCAAAGTTGACAACCCTAGCGCGACCGCCGAAGGAAGGTATAAAAAGTAACTTAAATACATGAGATTTCCTTCTGTCTATTTTGTGGAAACGATCGATAGCTGTATGCAAAGATGTAAATCAATAAATATTTATGGACATCCTCAGACAAAGGCAGACCTTCCAACGAAACGGTCGTGTGTGTTTTTTGTGCGTACATACCTGTATTAAGATATAAAAAGTAACTGGGTAGTAAGTTTATGAAACTACATACCTAATATAAACTGTCGATATTCAATACCTTGTTTAAATATTTTCTTAACGTGAACGAATAATAGCATGTATAAAATAGGTTATAATGAAAATACGATTTCATTCTAACCCATGTAGATTGATCAAGTGAGTATTACTTTTTGCATGTACTCAGTGATCAAATCCCTTTTTATGATAAGTCCTCACACTCATCCCATCTCTTTTTATGATAAGATACATGATAAAAACAGCTTATCTTAATCACCATGTTTTTTTTTCTACTCCTGTAAACCAAAATGTTGCAATATTTTTTTCTTTTTTACGACCGCTGTAAAACGGAAGTACAAACTGATCACAGTAAAACCAAGTTTACGGTTTTTTATAGATCATAATTTGTTTTACGGCGGAATAGACGGTTAATGCTTGGTCAAAGTAAAACATAAACAAACATAGTCATGTGATTTTTTATGACGGTGTCAAGTAAACACAAATGTTAGGGTACACTATATTACCAGTTATAGTTTGTTCACCGATAATTGTTAAAGGCGGCTTGAAAAATTTCAACTGTGAGTCGTCACAACCTGCGCCTGGGTCGGCAGCGCGTGTGTAGCGCTTCTGGTGTTGCAAACTATGGCTATGGTAACCAACCTTAAGGACATAGCCCACTTTAACGACTCTGCTCCAACACCGCCGCACACAGCTAGCACGCACCCAGCAGTTCACACGGCGACAGCTAGCAGACGGCCAGCTGCGGCCTTTCGCACTAGACACAGTTCCGGATCGGTGCCGGTGCGGTGACTGCTAGCAGTAAGCGCGCGGGCAGCGCGCCGACCGCTCGTCTACAACGCACGCCCAGCGAGGCGTCAACTCCCGAGCAGTCTGACGGCGGTTTTTTTTTTTTTTTTTTTTTTTTTTTTATATTCAGCTCGCCAAATTGACGTCGCCACCAGCCTGATGGTAAGAAAGCAGTGGCGCATCTAGCGATTGGGGGCCACTTCTTACAGTGGTCCTCAAGTTGGCGGCCCTGTGATGTGCCTCTTCACGCTCCTCTTGAAGAACCCGGGATTGTAAGATGAGGGAAAGACGTGTGCGGGCAGGTCGTTCCATGTTTTTATAGTTCGACAGAGGAACGATCTTTTGAAACGCTCGGTTCTGGCGAAGATTCTCTCCACTGTGTGTGAGTGGCATCTCTGCCCGGCACGCGTTGTTCGGGATCGGAAAGGAGATGGTGGGATCAGGTTGAAGAGCTTTTCAGAACATTCGCCGTGATACATTCGATAGAAGGCAGCCAAGGACGCTATGGTTCTTCGCTGCGACAAAGGTTCGAGGCCTCCCGTCACCTCAGGACAACCAATTATTTGGATAGCACGTCTCTGCATAGCGTCAAGCGCGTCTAACAAGTACCTCGCGGAGTCATCCCAAAGGTGAGAACAGTACTCGACGCAGGGACGAATCTGCGTCTTGTACAGTAAACATCTCTGATGTGGCGTGAAATACCGTCCCACCTTATTCAGGATTCCCAGTTTCCGCGAGGCCAGACCAATACAGCTCTCTATGTAGTTTTTGTGATTGAGCTCACGCCGGACGTCTATACCGAGGATCTCCAGGTTGTCCTTTAGTGGAATTGTAATGCTCTGAAGAGAGGGCAGGGGTAGGAATGGGGACTTCTTAGCTGTAAACGCACACGCCTGTGTTTTTCTGGCATTGAACTCGACCAGGTTGTCTGAACCCCATTGGGCAATGCGACCCAGGTCCAGATCGAGATCCGCCACGAGTTGTCGTCTCTTCTCATCCACGTCGCCTCGCCCTGCCGCTGGACGGCCAGAATAGCTCCCATGAAGAGTACTGTCATCCGCATAACAATGAATGCACCCAAGGGACAGCATGTCATTGATATGCAGAAGCTCGATGAATGCGAGTTGTCTGCTAATTGATGATGGCAATGTAAAATATATCTAAAGAGCAATATTTAAAGCCTATATTTGAATTATATTATTTTTGCCGGGTGGGAGCCGAGTCGTGTAAGTGGGCTTTGACCTTTACAGTGCGCCGTGAGCTTGTCTGCCACCTAAGTAGTATAAAAAAGTGGTTCGATAAAGGCGCAAAGTTAATAACGCAAGGCGTGGACCAGCTTGGAACTTTTGTCTTCTGCGTTTCACCTATATCAATGCCTTCATTTATCGTCACTAGCATTGGTCACGTTTTGTATGCGTATTGCTAAGCTAAGACCCAATAATAATTTTATAGAGCTACCCCTTTTTTTTTTTTTTTTTTTTTTTTTTTTTTTTTTTTAACGTGAGGGAAAATCCTCGTAGGATGCTATGCCGGACTCTTACCGACTAAAAAACCTCACGTAACGCCCAACAGCCTATGGTTGAGAGCCCCGGGTAAGCCCTCAGGAAGGATGTCCCGTGACTCCCAACAGACCTACGGCCGCCAGTGCGGCCTCGCCCATTGGGTGGTTCGGGTGCAATCCCGCGTCTATGGGGGGTTTCGGGTGTGACCCCGCTTCTAAGAGGGGGCGTGCGTGAGTGCTCACGTCACGCTGCCGTCATGGGCCTGCTTCTGTAAGGACGGTGAGCGGCCCTCCCACCGTCCTCAGACCCCCGGTCATGGAGGCCGATAGTCCTCGGCGAAGACACGTCGGCGGCGCCCGGGGCGCCGACTGCGGAACTCGGGTGGGAGAGTTCTCTCCCGCACCCGGCCCGCCGCCTCCTTCGCGAGCATGACCTGCTCGCAGAACGAGGCGGCGCAGTCCCACTTACTCCCGCTGGAGAGCATGGCTCGCACCATGGCCTCAAGCGAGAGGGTGTCCACGCCCAGACCCACTACGAGGACCTGTCGCTGTTGTGCCCACGCCGTGCACTCCACCAGCGTGTGGAGCGCCGTGTCATCGCTGCGGTCCTCGCAGTGCTGACATTCGGCCGTGGTTTCCCGGTGTTTTCGCCACAGATACCTACCGAAGCTACCGTGCCCGGCAAGCATCTGTGTCAACCGGTAGGAGAGAGCACCGTGTCTTCTCTCCAGCCACTCGTCCATGACCGGTCTGACGGCCGCGATTGTGGCGAATCCCCCCTTTGGTTGCTCAAGTCGCATCTTCCATGTCTCCAGGGTTTCCTGGTGGAGCAGGGTCCGCTGGGCCTCGATTTCTCGAGACGCAGGCCTTTGGCCCCGCTCCAGCGCCTCCTTGCGCCATCTGAACAGTGACGCAAGGGCTCTCGCTTCCAGGTCCCATGGAGGGGTCCCGGCTAGGAGACATGCCGCCTCACCGGAGATCGTGCGGTATCCTCTTATCACCCTGACGGCCATCACTCTCTGCGGGCTCATCAGTCTAGCATAGAGCTACCCCTGTAGCTCAACAAGAATTGTTTCATTATTATGTGAAACCGGAGGCGGTAGTGGTTTCTTTTTGAAATATGTATACACGATAGCTTGCTTGGTTATATTGCTGCTCGTTGCTCGCGATGTACCTACGGTAAAGTTCCATAAACACTGTCAAGATCTTTACTCTCCACACACGCATTACCGTTTAGAAGGCCACAACATCCGTCCCATAGTTTTGTTTATCTAGATCCCTCTAAAAAACGTCACAGTTTACATCTACTTCTTACTTCCCACCGGAAGCACCTACGTAATACAACTTGTTGCTATTGAACAATTCCTTGATACAACATTATTAACACACTTTTTGTAGCGAATTTTCAGTCTCAAGTTTCAAAAAATATCTTTAGCAGCTCTAAACAAGAGGACAATAAATTTAATCACTGAGAAACTTATTAGTGTAGAAGAGACCGTCACATTACGTCGTTTCATTAAATGAATGTAGGTACGTATTTATCACCCGATCAACACAGTAATTGTTTACGTTGATTTAATGAAAAAAAAGGTTTCAAAAGAAAGTCACGGTAGGATTTGCATATTGAAAACCCAAGCAGTTAATCGGAAATGGCTAGGAGCCATGTTCAGACCAAAAGGATTATCAAAGCGTTTGGGAGTTACAGAGGCGGAACCAAATAGTGCGGACGCGTACACCACACACAGTTTATGATATTCCGCAGAAATGCAATCACTGTTGAATTTCAGTGGCCACTGGGTCGGATCTCTAGTACATTGTAATTTACTTAGGACTGCTTTTTGTATCGACGCGGCGACGTTCACTATAAATCGTGTCAAAATGCAGTTTACATTCAGCACATTTTGTATTTTCGAAAACAAACAGACGTGAGCACAAAAAAACCTATCCAATTTCGATATTGGCGTAAGCGGCTTTACGACTTAATTTGTTTGATCTTATTCCAAGCTTTTCCCAATTAAGTGTTATTAAAATGAAGACTTTCCTATCATCCTTACAGGGTTTTTCTGAAAATAGGTATATTTTTAATATTATAAAGCTGACGAGTTTGTTTGTTTGTTTGAACGCTAAGATCTCAGTAATACTGATTTGGTTGGATTTGAGAAATTCTTTAATGAAGAGCGGAACGGCTATGAAAAAAAAACTCGGCAAGCCGGACTCGCACACGAAACGTTCCATGCCAAAAATCGCGAAAAAAGAATTGATGTAGAAACCCCCCTTAAATATATTATTTTTTTCTGATTTGATACATCATCTGTGAAAATTTCAGCTCTCTAGCTATCACGTTTTCTAAGATATGTACAGCCTCATAACAGACAGACAGACAGACAGCGAAATCTCAGATAAAGGGTTCCATTTTCACCAGATAAAGGGTTGGAAACCAAAAAAGTGGAGCAGACGAAGTGGCGAGGGTCAGCTAGTTTTAACCATAAAACCGATCCGAATTATTAAACTGTGCTCTTACACGTGCTACAAGGGACTGACCGCAGATATTCTCATTTCGAGAGCTATTAAAATTAGATATAAACATCTGTGTTGGATTTCATCTCTCTAATTTCATTTTTGGTGGATTTGTGGTTGAATGAGTACCTCTAACTTAAAAAATCTAATTTAATACATAATAGAGATGGTTTTTTACGTGTGGAATTACCTCGAAAGGTTATCCTAGGTTTCCCGACAGACTTTGACTACCACTGCTGCCTCAGGGGTCTTAGGGAGTCCGGGTACTATACCGCGTTCTTGGGGGTTTTGGGGATTGTTGGGGAATTAAACCCGCTTTTTGGGGCGTGAGGCCTGCTTGAAACTCTCACGTTACGCAACCGTAATGGATCTGCTTCTGGTAGGGCGACTAGCAGACAATCGCTAGATGATGTCAAGGTTTACCAAAAGATGGCCGCAACTTTTTGATTTTACAATCTTTTGGTATAATTATTTTGTTTTATAAACCTTTTTTTTTTTTTTTTTTTTTTAACGTGAGGGAAAATCCTCGTAGGATGCTATGCCGGACTCTTACCGACTAAAAAACCTCACGTAACGCCCAACAGCCTATGGTTGAGAGCCCCGGGTAAGCCCTCAGGAAGGATGTCCCGTGACTCCCAACAGACCTACGGCCGCCAATGCGGCCTCGCCCAGGGGGTGGTTCGGGTGCAATCCCGCGTCTATGGGGGATTTCGGGTGTGACCCCGCTTCTAAGGGGGGGCGTGCGTGAGTGCTCACGTCACGCTGCCGTCATGGGCCTGCTTCTGTAAGGACGGTGAGCGGCCCTCTCACCGTCCTCAGACCCCCGGTCATGGAGGCCGATAGTCCTCGGCGAAGACACGTCGGCGGCGCCCAGGGCGCCGACTGCGGAACTCGGGTGGGAGAGTTCTCTCCCGCACCCGGCCCGCCGCCTCCTTCGCGAGCATGACCTGCTCGCAGAAAGAGGCGGCGCAGTCCCACTTACTCCCGCTGGAGAGCATGGCTCGCACCATGGCCTCAAGCGAGAGAGTGTCCACGTCCAGACCCACTACGAGGACCTGTCGCTGTTGTGCCCACGCCGTGCACTCCACCAGCGTGTGGAGCGCCGTGTCATCGCTGCGGTCCTCGCAGTGCTGACATTCGGCCGTGGTTTCCCGGTGTTTTCGCCACAGATACCTACCGAAGCTACCGTGCCCGGCAAGCATCTGTGTCAACCGGTAGGAGAGAGCACCGTGTCTTCTCTCCAGCCACTCGCCCATGACCGGTCTGACGGCCGCGATTGTGGCGAATCCCCCCTTTGGTTGCTCAAGTCGCACCTTCCATGTCTCCACGGTTTCCTGGTGAAGCAGGGTCCGCTGGGCCTCGATTTCTCGAGACGCAGGCCTTTGGCCCCGCTCCAGCGCCTCCTTGCGCCATCTGAACAGTGACGCAAGGGCTCTCGCTTCCAGGTCCCATGGAGGGGTCCCGGCTAGGAGACATGCCGCCTCACCGGAGATCGTGCGGTATCCTCTTATCACCCTGACGGCCATCACTCTCTGCGGGCTCAGCAGTCTAGCCTCATTGCTGGCCGTCAGGGTCTCCGCCCATACGGGAGCCCCGTACAGAGCCATGCTTCGCACGATCCCCAGGTATTTGTTTTATAAACCTAAAGGTAATCTTATGCAGATATTTTAGCAGAAAGTGACTGTCAAACATTTTTCCAAAGATAATAACATAATGGGAGTCCTGAGACGGATGTCCCAGGACTCCCATTATGTTATTATCTCTACTAATAATATTATAAAGAAGTAAAGTTTGTGTGTTTGTTAAATTGTAAGGGGTAATCTCGGAATCTACTGAACCGATTTCAAAAATTCTTTCACCAATAGAAAGCTACGTTATTGTGGAATGTCATAGGCTATATAGTATCACGCTACAACGAATAGGAGCGGAGCAGTAATAGTAAATATTTCAAAAACGGGGGAAAAGTTTTTCCTTTTGAGAGCTTCGTTGCGTGTGCTGCGTAAAAAATATGTACTACATAATTGTTTCTCTTAAAAAAGTTCTAAAAAAATTGCGCGATAGCATGTGTCTATCTTTAGGTTGGTGCACAATAACCATTTTAATGGCAATGAATTTTTTTCTGCAATAATGCCACGGGATACCTCTTTTATAAACGAAATTGTTCTTAAAAATAATGCGACGGGAATACACGCGACGAGAAACCTTTCTCTCTCTCTCTCTCTCTCACGTAGTATTGAATATTAACGACGAGACGCTACGGGAGTAAACGCAACGCGACGGGAGTAAATGCGACGGGAACAGGTAATACTCTCTCTTATGTGGCGCAAACGAAGTTGCGCGGGTCAGCTAGTCTTCTATATAATCATTTCTATATAATCATTATGTTATTATCTTATATCTCTATCTTTTTAACAGCCTATGGTTGGGAGCCCCGGGTAAGCCCTCGGAAGGATTACGAGGGCTTACCCGGGGCTCCCAACCATAGACTGTTGGGCGTAACGTGAGGTTTTTTAGTCGGTAGAAGTCCGGCATAACATCCATGAGGATTTTCCCTCACGTTAAATAAAAAGATAATAACATAATAATAGTGCTTTTATACTTTATGTTCAATCCTTGCTACTTTTCTTATAAGAATCATATTATGTTATCTGTGCTTTTGCACTTTATTAACACATCCGAATGACCCATTTAACCCAAAATGTCAAAATATTAAACTTTTGTATTCTGGTTAATTAACTTTAGAAGGGTTAGCGGGGTTAGACGTATCTGTACCAAAGGGTTTTCAAAGATAATAACGTTGTTATTTCAATAACTTCATTATTAAGAATCGAAAAATGAAATAAATTCAAGAACAGAATTAATTGAAGTTTCTGAATGTTTTTTTTTTACTCCGTAAGTAGGTAGCTACGTAGCTACTTACGGAGTAAAAAAAAAACAGTATCTGCTACTGTCGTTGTTACGTAACAACGACAGTAGCAGATACTCTAAAAATGATTAAGTTTATAAGAAAAGCTTTTAATTTTTATAGAATTAACTTACGAGCGAAGTAATTTCATGATTACTTTTTCCAAATATTTTTTGACATGCTTACACTGCGATATCTAAACCAAATTAAGCTTCTATTAATTAGATTTTACCATGGGGTCAAGACAATTTCTGATTAACATATTAATTAGACATAGAACAAATCAACGTGCTTATTATTATTCTCTTGTGAGGACACCGACACCGCCGGGCGGATGAGCCTTTCTGCTGCCCATTTCGTCCAAATCAACGAGCTTAACACAGAACAAGAAGAATAAAAGACACATGTCCTAGACGCAAATCGAACCGACGACGACTTTGAAGCTCTCGTAACCCTGCTAAGTGTTCTGTAAAAGCTAATCTTACGCCGCGGGCTGTTTTGGGGTGGGTGATCATCTGAAACATTGTAGCGAAGAACATGTAAAATCCTGCATCGCGATATTAAAATTATCGCGATGAAAAATGATTATGATATTCCTACGACTCTACTATTAGTAGACCGACACAACGGAAAAATCCTCCGACTCTACTTATAGTACAGTCGGAGGATTTTTCCTTTGTGTCGGGGGTTTATTTTTTCAAAAATCCGCCATTGATGCTATGCCGGACTCTTACCGACTAAAAACCACACTTTCCCTACCTACTGACTACGGTTGGGAGCCCCGGGTAAGCCTTCGGAAGGATATCCCCAGGATATTTTCACTAATGAGCGGTTTCGTGTTTCGAAAAGCACGCTGAACTAGTTCCGGAATGGTAACATGTTTGAGTGCCGCGAGGAGCAGGCGGAAACGACTGGCGCGCTGAGGTCCCGGGTTTGATTCCCGGATCAGACCAAATATTTGTACGATCCACAAATGTTTGTTTCGGAGTTTGGGTGTTCCTATGTATTTAGAAATATATATCAGTTGTCTATATACCATACCACAATCTTAGATTGGTTTACTTTGGGCTAGATGGCGATGTATGAAGATATCGCACAATCGTTAATTGAAGGTATTGCAGCTTTAAATATTTCTACGAGCATGACTAAACTTTTCAACAAGGTAATAGGGTCAGCAACGCGAGTGTAACAACTCGAGTGTTGCAAATATCCTGTATGTTTGTCTGTCATATTAAATGTATAAAAAGGTTACGAAAAGGAAATATTATAGTACTTCACCCTGAAAGGTTATACAGGAAAACGTGTTTGGAATCATAACCAGTTGCATATGAAGCAGTTTTCCGTGTAATTTTCCGGGTATGAGTTAATAATGTACCTAAGACTATATTTATTAAGACCCTTTGCGGTGAACATAGACTATAATATGTTCCCATTCTCACGGGAACGGGAACTACGCGAGTGAAACCGCGTGACGTCCGCTAGTAATTAATATTTTCATTGTATAATGTAGGTAATTTTGTTATAACAATTCAGTAATTAATTATTTCTTAAAGGTCCTCGTCCACTGACTTGTATCGTAGTATGATTTAGTACAGAATTCGTCAAACTCAAAGTAAATTTCAATTAGTCAAGCAACTTTCCACAGCGAATTTTATTTACGTGGAATAAGTTCCCATGGGATGTGGGAACGGAAATAACTCTGTTCCCGTTTCCGCTTTCCATTTCGCAGGCGCCATCTAGTAATGTCAATAAGTAAACTCCATATTAGCATTAAAATTTCATCCATAGGCTATGGTAACCTCTTTCCATCAGGTGGTCCGTAAGCTTGTCTGCCACCTTATAAAAAAAAGGAACAAAAATTTGCAATAAAATCACGCTTGACCGTTGGACCTTTGAACCTTGTATCATGTTTGCGATTGAGAGTAGGTGGATCGAACTGTACCGCTTCTTTGACTTTGACTAATAGCCGTGGATAATATGACATGTAGGTCATATCGTGCGGTACGGAAGGGTGGTTACATTTAGATAAATGGTTCCGTGTATTTTATGGGTTATTTTTGTCTCTTGGGTGAATAACATTATCACCGTAAATGGACGACGGTTGCTGATTAACCGAAAGAGTGCGGCAAATTCAGTTTATAAACTTTCTGGGAAAGTATTGGGATAAATTAATTCAGCTTATCGAACTAAAGCTATTTGACATTTTTGCAAAACATGTAAGTTTATACTGCAGTTTTTCTAAGGTAACTCTTTCTCTTTATTTATTTGTTCTAGCTAATGTTATTTTAAACTAACGAATTAATACATTAAGCTGAGATGGCTGCCTTTTCAAGTGCATGCCACATGAAGTATATATGAAAATAAATTGTTTTAAATCTGTAAATTTGTGTCTATGTAAATTTACGTTGGTTGTCCTTGAATAAATTTCTTTCTTTCTTTCTATTAAATCGACATACAAATGAAACAATCATTGAGTATCTTCTTCCCTAATAATTTATTTGATCTAAAACGACTTGGAAACACAAAAACAAACATTATAATAACAAAGTCAAGACAATAAAGCAAGATTCAGCGGTAAAATTAATACAACTCACTCATTCACAGTGAATATTAAACGAAGAAAGTAATAAAACATCAAATACAGGGACCGTAAAGACTAAGCTACGGCTCACGGAACGACTGAATCTTCTATACAAATAAATAAAAGTGAAGTGTCTGTTTGTAATGTACAAATTCAGCTTTTTAGTAAGTAAATTCATGTTCCTCATACAAGTGTATATAAGAGATACAAACACCAAAAAGCAAATTAATATATTATTTGCTAGTTTGTAGGGATTTCTAACTGCCAGTTACGTAACTGGCAGTGATTTACACCACTCATATTCCGTAACTAGCTAAGTTTAGCTAGTTTAAATTATAGTTATAATTTGTATGTGTAGGCACAATGACACCTTTCTCTTTAAACACTATCTTTTGCTGAAAAAAAGGTATTAAATTTAGGCGATCGGAAAAGGATGTTTAATTTTATATTGCGTAAAGAAGAAAATTAGAGTACCTCGCATATCTTTCAAACTCTTGGGTAAAAACATGCACACAAAGGCGCGAGAGTCAGCTAGTTAAACAGTATTGTGACGAGATACTGCTGTGATGACGTGATAGCACCATAGAGTACAAAAGTTACCACCTCAAATTCATCCCCTGGGTGACGTAAAAGCCGACTAAGGGAACACTTTCGTAACAGTACCTACTCGTTGCACTGAATAAAGAGAACGGTGGCTATCAAAGAAGAATAAGCATTATTAAAAAAATATTTAAAAAAGAAGCGCAGGTGGCCCCGCGGACTCGGTGTTCTCTATCTGTAAACGATTACTGTAGTAAGCAACATTTATTATGGTCGGTTATGGATGGGTGACCAACACATGACCACTTTGTGACACTTATTGCGAGCGTTTCCGTGCTTCGGAAGGCACGTAAAGCCGTTGGTCTCGTTTGCCAGTAAAATGGCAGTCGTTAAGCCAAGTTGAAGACCTTTATGGGTGCCTTGAAAAATTTCAACAGCGGCAGTCACTACCTGCGCCTGTCCATGTCAACACGGCAATATGGCTCACAACCTATTACGTGGGACAATTTTTTAAAAGGTAAAATGTGGGAATATAATATACCTCTGCCTACCGCTTGAGGGATGAAATGCGTGATAATATGTACGAAATTTTAAGAAATATTGAATGGTGCAAATTTCCTGTCTTACATTCCATGTGTGGTTTGACCAATTCGGAAACTTGATGCGGCATATTGTTCAGGTCTATTAGGAGTGGTGCTACCAACACTGAGTCAGCACGACTACGAACACTTCAAGCGTAATAGAAACTAAACGTGAAATATTTGAAATGTAGACTATATTTTTAATACATTGTAGACTAGTACGGAACAAACCAGCAAGCGTCTTTAAGAAACTCATTGCTGTTTTTGTAATCCATCTAGAATACCTACATAATATATAAGCTACATTAGTTTTTGCACCGAACGCTGCAGTGTGTACGAAACCTAATTCCAAGAAACGTGGTGTTGTTCCGACTTTGATAAATGAAGCAACCACCCACTTACGTAAAAAAACTCGAGGAACTGTTTTGCTTCTTACAGTTTAGGACGTAACCTAATTGTAAAACCGGTAAAATGAGAGCCGAACTCGTGCACTGAGGGTTCCATACAAAAAATAAACGGTAAAATAATATCACGTTTGTTGTAGGGGAGCCCCCTTAAGACATCGGAGCCTAAGTATTAGAGTCCCGTTTTACCCATTGGGTAACGAACCCTAAAAACAAAGTAAATCTTCCTATTTTTTTACACTTTACTGTAAAATAAAGTAAGAACTGTAATTTTTCGATTATTTGCCCTAACAAAGGATCCGCAAATTTTATAGCATTTTAAAATTTCGGTTGAGTGCTCATTGATGGTGCACTTACATTCACTCCGGTATTCAAATCAAGATTTTTCTTTATCTGAGGAAATAGGCTTTGGTGTTATCTGGTTAAATGTGTAATAGTAGTTTACGACTAAAATACTTTTAATGAAAAAAAATTGGGATATTCTTACACAGCGAAACCTGGTTCAAATTTGCGCTGATCAAAGCTTGTGCTGTGGGATGTAGAAAATTGATGAACCTACGTACATTTATTATTATTAAAATGTTAATCCAAATACATTAAAGTCGTTCTTTAGCTCCTTATTGTTTCGTATCCAAAGGATTACTGAGACACCGCTGTCCAGTCTCTACCTATCTAGTTAAAAATTCTCCGTTCGGGTAAAAATTTGGGTACCGCAGTCGATTGTCGAAAGATAAAGATATTTTCCAAAATAAAGTTTGTCTTTGGCACTGATTTTCCCCGATCTCACTTTCAGTGTGTCCGATCAACGTAATTCGCCTCTCAATTATTCGACCTACTGCGTCCAGCATAGTGCGTGAAAGTAAAATATTATATTAAAGCAATGTAGTGACGAACTTTTGTGTTCATATGAAATATATGAAATCATCTAGGCAAACTTTTGTGCTGCTCCTGGCAAGCTCAGCACCGCCCGGTGAGCATTGACAAGCGGAATTAAACCTACGCGCGAACAAAAAAACAGTTTGTGAGATCTATGCATAACAATGACAGAGCAAATATTTTTCAGATTCACAAATATTTGGGAGTTTGAATTTTTATAATATAAAAGGTAAAATGTGTGCATACTTGTACAATATGCCTCTGCGTGCTGCGTTAAGCCCGACCAATGTTACCATGTTTGAATGTTTAATTGATATTATGCATCCATAGAATTATATTGATATTATGCAATCATAGAAGCATTCCACAACATTTATGGACAAATCATTCACTGTGCAAGCTGTACGCTTATGGAATGCATTGCCTACTAACATCAAGCGGGCACAAACTCTGCAAAATTTTGTCAAGTTAGTTACGGAGCACTACTTGTCACTTTGAGAAGGTAATATTTATTACACTGTGTAGGTATATTTTGAAATTGTACAGGCATTATATTATGTGTAAGTGTGTATGTGTAGGTATGTAATGATTTTTGTTTCATTTATTTTTATTTTGTTTTTCGTGAAATTCGATATGAACTGTAATGGTACTACATCATATAATATTGTGTAGGTACAGCAGCCCCATATATAAATTTCATTAATAATGAACTTAAGTCCATCCAATGGTTGCTTGGCAGAAATCACAAATTGTGATAAGGCCGCCAATTGTACAACATTGTAATTTTAGTTGTGTGTTAATTTCGCTGTCTATTTATGTGTTATGCTGTACAATAAAGAGTATATATCTATTATGTACGTTTTTATAATGGTCAGTTTTCTGAATCTCATTGCACACGTCGATTTAGGCTAGTTAACTATTAACCTAAAAATTCATATTAGCATTGTTTGAAACAAAATTTTATTATTTAATTTTTGTAACAGTTTAGCTCAGATAAAATATGTATTTTCATTTTGAAATTAACATTCGCCAGCATCTTACTCCATTTGAAATAAAGCCAGTCAGCACTTCACTCTTTCTAAATGGCTTAATATGGCTTATTTTAGGATTACCCATAACAATCAGACGGAGTATTATTGCGAATAAATAAATTCCTTCGATCATTGGAATGTGCTGATATTGAATTCTATATTATACTTACGACGTATGAGGGAATCTATTAACGATATTCGAAGGACATGAAATACCTTTGATAGTTTTGGAGAGACATTCTCTATCTTGTAATATAATTTTCAGTTTAACCGCGGTTTGATATTTTTTTTACTTTTAAGGTAGCAGACAAGCTTTACCTACGGGCTTCTTGATATAACCGTAGCTTATGGACGTTTGCAATACGCTAGAAACGTAACACGGTGCCCAACACAGGCGCAGGTGAAATACTTTAAACCGCCCAATAGGAAACCCATTGCAAGGTAAACCTCCAACAAATAATGTACGGAGGCGACATCTAGCAACCCCACAAAGACGCGGCACGGCACATCCCCCCCCCCCTCCTGTGCGAGGCCGCAGTGGTAGCCGTAGGTCTGTTGGGAGTCCTAGGATATCCTTCCGAGGGCTTACCCAGGGCTACCAACCTTAGGCTGTAGTGCAGAATACGGGAGGTTTTTTAGTCGGCAGGAGTCCGGCATTACATCCATGAGGATTTTCGCTCATGTAAACGTATTAAAATTTATTTTCTACTTTTAAGTCGGATTTACTATAAAAGCGTTTTTTTAAACTATTATTTATTTTTCATTTTTATCATCGAATTATTGCATTGTCATTGGTCTTTGACAAGTGAGCAAAGTTTGATTTAAATCTGATCGTTCAAAGTAGGACAAATTTTGTCCTACTTTGTCCCCAAAAGAGTCGGTTACAAACAAGCAAACATACAAGTGAAACTAATAAAAGCGTTATAAAAAGAGAAATTTAAAAGGCGACATCTAGTATTGGAGGTCATTCTCGCAGTTCGCAAGACTATACAGAGTGGCCCTCAAGTTGGCGACCCAATGCTGTGTCCCTTCACGCTCCGTTCGAAGAACCCGGGGTTGTAAGACGAGGGAAACATGTGCAATGGCGAACTTATTGATTAAGTTACGTTTAATGAGGAACTTGAACTACAAATAGTTTCAACACGGAACAAAGTTAGTAATTCAATCTATTTGCGAAGTCTTGCAACTAAGCATTGACAGTTCGCAAACTTTGACAGTTGGCGAACTGGTGCGAACTGGTATTCACTTTATCTATGGCGTTTGTCGACACTTAGTGAAATACTTTCTGTAAACTATTATTACTTAACTTTGTTGAAGTCACAAATATTAAGATAATTAGTATGGATGTAATTTCGACTGAAGCATTACGGCGACCGATGTTGCGTCTGCGTCTAATCGCCTGCTTCGGTGATGCAGTGCATACTACTTGCATTTCAGAGGCCTTAGGTTTGAATCCCAGGGCAACAATTCTATCTTCACACGGCATGAATGTGTAGACGAAAATCGACGGATGAAATGTCACCTGTCTCATATTTAGGACGAAATCAATATTTGCACTTTGCCCAGTAAAATCCATTACAAATGTGCAATCCGCAAAAAGTTTCCGAGTGAAATGCCGACTTTCCTGTATTTAGAAATTTTCCCCTATTTCCAGTAGTACTAATGTGTAGTTTAAACAGTAGTACTGCTGGGAATTTAATTTCCTGTGTATACAATTTTATGTAGGCTGATTTTTTCATATGAATTTTAAAAAGTGATAAAAACCAATTTGTTTCGAAGAGCTGGTTTAGGTTCAGGTACCTCCCTATATCGAAATATTAATTTATAAATTGTTCACAAATTTTGTTCCAACCTAAACTCAAAACCTCAGAATTACAAGTCGAACACACTTCACATTGCATCTTCGACGCAGATTGGATACTGTCACAACTCCATACACATGTCTGCGGAGTTTAACTTGAGTAACCTTGTTTTCTCCATACAGGTAAGATAACTTCATTTATGAAATTCTGAAACTCGTACGTAGATAATTTCGTGATCAAAATTCAATTCCTTTCGTATTGTTTTTCATCTCACGAGAGACAGCAAAGAGGGTATTAAAATACGATCTTTATATTTATTATTAAGGAATCAATTTCTTTATGAAATTGGAATTGAATCAAGTTTTACCTTACATTACTCTGAAAGAGGGAATATTTTTCTTCATCTCTTAACCAATACCAAGTTGCTTATACTTATAAGTGACCTGAATTTGGACTCTGTGGTCCAATTTGATCGGCAGCTTATTATTTTCGGCATCGTTAGAAGCGACTTTTAATGGACCTCTCGAGACTGTAAAGGCACCTGCGGCGTTGCTTTGTCTGTTGGTAAGCAGGAGAACCGCTAGCAGGTGAGGTTGCGTGGACCCCACGGATATTGCTAGGGGTCCCTTACACCGGAGAGAAATTCTGATGGGTCGCAGGAAACCCAAAAGATAAAGGTGAATTATAGTGAGGAATTCCTTTTGTGTTCGGCAGGGTACTGTAGCTCAGCTGGTCAGGCACGTATTTTCAATGATCAGAACAGTCTTTTCATAAAACCTTCTTGTTTCTGCAGCAAGCAACTGTAGATTGACAGAGAAAATGCAAAACAGAATCCAAATCGCCGCTGACGACTGTCAGTTGTGATTTGTGTGGAATTATACCAAGTGCATCAATATTCGACGCAATTGCTTCGGGGCCTAGGATACTCTATTCTAGTTTTCTTCCTCAGATTTGTAAGGTCTTCACGATGCATAGAAGTCCTTTTTATATGTATAACTAGGTAAATCAACCGCCTTACGTTAATACATGCTTTCTTTTAACGAATCTTGATTTCAGTAACATAACAGCTAAGGTAGCTCTTCCAATAGTTATTTTATTTTGAAGCGCTTGTGGCTAAGCGTGGCGTAAGCTGATACCTAAATAATTCATAATAATTCTTTCATTCGTTTGTCTTTCTTTATTTTATTCGCTACTAGCTGTTGCCCGCGACTTCGTACGCCTAAAAAATATTTTATAATGCCAATTTGATTGCTCTCTGCTTAGTCCCTAAGATAGGTAGCGTGATAATATATAGCCTATTTGAAGACTCTACCCGTAGTTAATGTTTGTGCAAAATTTGAATCAAATCTATTGATTACTTTTTGAGATTCTTCCGGACAAAGCAAACCAAATAGACAAACAGTCAAAAAATGTTCTTATGTCGAATAGCCTGCGAGTTTCTTTTTTATATTTCCAATGTACAATTTTGGCTTTTCTATCATTTTATTATTATGTATTCTGAAAGTGAACATACTAATTACTGTAATAAATAATTCGTTCAAATAATGTCACTAATCTATTAAATAAATTTCACCATGACGGCGGTAGGTTGGAATTGTGTCTTCCTAATAACATTGTACTTTAACAAAGTGCTGTAATTAATAGCAAGACCTGTTGTTAAGACCTGTTGAGCCCCTCTAAGTTAAGCATCTTACGCTACCTTCAGTTATAATGTACCTAGATAACCTTTTGTGGCTGTGTGGAAGAAGGGCTGGGAATGTTCCTCCAACTGACAGGATTCAGGATTTATCTATGTTCTAGCTAATGCACGCGGCTTTGCCCTCGTGTAACTTGGTCCCCTTCCCATTTCCTATGGGAGCATATTCCCGGAATGAAAAGTAGCCTATGTGTTATTCCAGTCTATAATCTACTCCGGTACCAAATTTCAGCCTGATGCGTTCAGCCGTTAGAGCGTGATTGAGTAACAAACATTCAAACATCTTCACAAACTTTCACATTTGTAATATTAGTAGGATAGGATTCTTTTCCACACGCTGGTGGAGTGCACGGCGTGGGCACAACAGCGACAGGTCCTCGTAGTGGGTCTGGGCGTGGACACTCTCTCGCTTGAGGCCATGGTGCGAGCCATGCTCTCCAGCGGGAGTAAGTGGGACTGCGCCGCCTCTTTCTGCGAGCAGGTCATGCTCGCGAAGGAGGCGGCGGGCCGGGTGCGGGAGAGAACTCTCCCACCCGAGTTCCGCAGTCGGCGCCCTGGGCGCCGCTGACGTGTCTTCGCCGAGGACTATCGACTAAAAAATTAGAGTTCTAAGTCTACTACTTTTTCTGCTTAACCATTTTTAGAGAGGTTTGATTTTAAGAATCATCTTCTGTTGAAATTTTTCAAACCCTTGAACGATGACGGTTATGTAGCCGGTAGCAACGGAAACGACTATAAGTTAAACAGCTGTGGCGACCGCCACATATCGAATATCTGTTGAAGTCCTACATCGCGATATAAAAGTTTGCGCAACGAAGAATCCTATCCTTTTTTTTTTAACGTGAGGGAAAATCTTCGTAGGATGCTATGCCGGACTCTTACCGACTAAAAAACCTCACGTAACGCCCAACAGCCTATGGTTGAGAGCCCCGGGTAAGTCCTCAGGAAGGATGTCCCGTGACTCCCAACAGACCTACGGCCGCCACGGCGGCCTCGCCCAGGGGGTGGTTCGGGTGCAATCCCGCGTCTATGGGGGGTTTCGGGTGTGACCCCGCTTCTAAGGGGGGGCGTGCGTGAGTTGCTCACGTCACGCTGCCGTCATGGGCCTGCTTCTGTAAGGACGGTGAGTGGCCCTCTCACCGTCCTCAGACCCCCGGTCATGGAGGCCTATAGGCGCATGGCATACTTAATTTAATGTTGCTTTTATTCAATGCGTTCGATCACTTCGTTAAAATCTCAGGCCAATCAGTGTTGAGATGAATGACATTTTTTTTACGCGTGGAAATCCTTCATGGATGCTATGCCGGACTTTTAATGTTTAAAACTGTCCGGTCTTTGCCTACCACTGCCTACGATAAAATTACTTTAATTATTTAATACATTAGTGACATTATTTCAACGAATTATTTATTACAGTATTTACTATGTACTTATTTTGTGAGTTATTTGGCCGGTAAGTCCATGGAAGGATGTCCCAGCATTTCCGAAAGATTGAGTTGCATGACTGTACATCAATTTACTTGTGCTTTTGTGCTTTGATTACGAGGTACGTTATAATATTGATTCCTACACCAGTAACATGTTAGTAAATTAAGGCAAGTTCAGAGCTTTTTTTAAAACAACAGAGAATTTTTGGAGCCTAGTTTGTAAACGATCACTGCGTTTATTCTAACGCGGAAACAGCGGTAAGACTCTTCGCAGCCTTACTTCGGGGAAGTAGGGCGCCTTCGTGTGCAACTCATGGTGCGGGGAGAGGGGGCGTCCTATCCACTAAACCAGCAGAACGGGCGGGTGCTAAAGGCACCCATGGAACGAGAGGCACTCCCTTAAGGAAAGGCACCCCCTGAACATGGGGATAGGCCTAAAGCCGTATGTACATGATTAAGTGGAAGCCCCCAACCTCTGCCCACTAGTGCCTATGACATAGAATTGTAACGGCTTGAGACTTCTAAAGGTCAGGCTTAAGTTTTTAATACCCTCAATTTTTTCTCATAATTCCCAAATGTCCGTCAGATAAGACGTCATGTGACGTAGGCCATCAAGCGATGTGTCACGCGAATGTCCGTTCAATCACACACGTCATACACAAATTAAACCTTTTTTACCGGTACTCGTTCTTGATTTGTCACATGTCACCTTTAGGTTTATTGGCCATAGAGGCGTAGGCGGGTCTTATGAAGCACATCCCTAATGGAAAATTCACAAAGTTGTCACCCATCTTCAGAAACAGCATAATTTGCCCAGAACACTGAGTCACCTAAAAGAAAAACAATAAAATCTTTTAATTATTTACTTTTAAATCGTAACTGGCAACATTTTCATACGCTAAACAATAAGGCTTTTAGCTAAAGGGTTTACTAACTAATAGGTAAACATTTACGAAAATACGAAAGGAATTTTGGTAAATAATCCCAATTCTCTCGGCGGATTACATTTATGCAAAGATCAAATTGTTAAGGGAACAAAGAGAGTTATAATATTAATTTAATACCTAAGATAAGATGAAAACATTTACCTCAAATTTTGGCTTAAATCGTACGAAAACTTTACGGTGATTATTGAAATTTTGATGTTGAAATTCTTGGTTTTCATTTCTTTCTATTTATCATTCTGTCATGTTTATCTAGTCGTTGTTTCTATTTCTTGGTGAGTTAGGTTGGGAACAACTTCCTGTCAAATAGAAGGGACCAATCTCAGGAAGAGACTAGTTTACTAGTCCCTTAGTGCGACCTATTACACGGACCATGTGTAATAAGAATTGGTGGTGTAATAAGAGGTCTTCTAGATGCGAAAGGCGCAAGACCATGTGTTGTGGTGTTAATTGGGAGAAGTCTACGTCTAATATTGAACTGCTAGACGGTGATTTGATTGATCTTATTATCGATACAATCAATCAATGTTTCTTTCTTTTTGATAGTTAATTGGCTTTGAATCTTTTTAGTTTGATCTTTAATCTTTCCGTTTACCTTCAACGCGCTCCGAGTGCAATATAATAATGCCTTCAGAGTGTTGTTGGGGCTCCCTCGATACTGCAGTGCATCCGCTTTTCTAGGCCTTACCCGACGTTTTCGGCCTTAGACAGTGGTAGGGAACCAGGTAGTTTTAGCGAGTCTGGCATAAAATCCGTGAAGAATTTCCACTCTTTAAATAAAAAATGTCAATAACTATATCCTACTTCCTACTAATCCTACTATATATAATATTATAAATGTGAAAGTTTGTGAAGATGTTTGGATGTTTGTTACGCAATCTCGCTCTAACGGCTGAACGGATTGACGCTCAAATATGGTAGGTACAGAGATAGCATATAGTCTGGAATAACACATAGGCTTTTCATCCCGGAAATATATTCTCACGGGAAGCGGGAACGGGTACCTAATTTCACGCGGGCAGAGCCGCGAGTATCATCTACTTCAGACGAACCCTAACATAACATTGTCAAACAGTGATGCCAGTGGCAATTTTTTTTTCAATTAATTTATACTGGCTTTGGTTACTCAGACCATATGCCAAAGTGATGCCAAATCCTACGGAATGTTCCTCAAATTCCCCAGATTCCCCTAAATATTGATTAAAACCCCTAAACGTTTCTTTTTGTACAAAAACATTTCAAAACAAATCATTGAAAGGACTCATAAAAAAATACACATTTTCTTTTTGGTTTGTTTGGCATCAAGTGACGTCACACAAGGAGCCATGAGCGTTTTCGATACAAATTGAAATTCATTTTTTAAATCACAAAATAAACTATGTAAATGATCGTTTTAAATCAAAATATTACATTTTTGTGATCTTATTGATATAAAGCTACAAAATTAAATGCTTTTTGAAATTTAGGACACAAGCCTATTGTATCTAAAACTTTCACAAATATAATCTCGTGTAAATTCCCGACGGGGTATGCTGTGAATTAAACATTCCTATTTTACGAATGATTTTGTTGGTTCTAGGTACATTATAATAGTCACGTCTTAATCCCCGAAGGGACAGGCAGAGGCATAGTATACACCCACATTTCAACTTGTAGTATTATGTCCCACGTAATAGGTGGTGAGCATATACCCATGTTGGATGGCTTAGCTCCGTAGCATGACAATCGTTAAGCCAAGTAGAAAACATTATGGCCGGCTTGAAAAAAATCACCAATGGTTCGGCGGCGGGTATAACTCCACTGGTTTTGCGAACGTCCATAGACAGCGGTAACTTACCATCAGATGGGACGTAAGCTTGTCTGCCACTTTAGTTGTATAAAAAAATCTTTTGATGAAGAAGAGAAACTCGATAAAAACCATTAATGTCATATGTCAAGTTTGAATTATGACAGTTCCTAACTTACCTAAGTTAGAAAAGTTAACCTCGGCAATAACTCGCACAGATAGTTTTTCAAAACTTCCTAATTTTGATAAAAGTTTTCACTTTTCTTGTCCGATTGTACCTATAAACTTAGAAACTGTGGTAGCTTACAAGGTTGACGAAACTTGTAAAATGTTTTAGACAAATAACGGCAATTGTGTGAAGACGTTACCGTAAGTCCGTAACTACTAATAAGAAGAGTAAATATTGGTTTGTATTAATAATTTCTTAAACTACTGCACCTAATTCAAACATTCTTTCATCATTAAAAAGGCAAATTTTATGACGTAACATAGGCTAAGGAACATTGCTCTACTACCCAAGTAAGTACTACACTACAAAAATGGCATAATAGATAGCGCCCGCGGCTTCACCCGTGTAGATATTTGATCCGGCTCCCGCTTCCCATGGGAACTTATTTACAGTATAAAGTGGCCTGTATGTTATTATAATAATAAATATTCAAGGACATCTCACACAACGCTATCTGATCCCAAAGTAAGCTAGGAATAACCTGCTTGTGTTATGGGTATCAGACCACGGATATTAATACTTATATACTTTTAAATACATAAATATTATACATAGAAACACCCAGACTCTTGAGACAAACATTTATGGGTCACACAAATATTTGTCTCCGGTGGGAATCGAACCCACAACCTCCAGCGCCGCAGGCGGTATCACTACCGACTGCGCCACAGAGGCAGTCAAATTATACATTATTATATGCCTAAGGGAAGCGGGAACTTGTACTAAAAACTCAAGCACTATCTAGTAACATCGTTTCCGAACTATCACAAACCAAAGTTTCAACTGCATTAACAAGTTTCTATTGAGAGTGACTGCGTAGTTTTCAATACCAATTGTTCAACTCCTACTGTCAATCACACTTAAGCCCGCTCCGTACTATTCGCCTATAGTACGAATGACTGCCAAACGGAATTAAGTTGTGCTTTAAACCAATTTGCCGGCGAAATTTTTGCGTTTAAATGAGAAATTGTGGGAGCAGTGAGTGGCTATGACAGTTTTTTAATAAATAATTTACTTACCTTTGATTTTAAGAGTAAAAACGTAAGAATGTTTGACTAGCCTCGTGGTCCACTGGTTAGTGTGCCTAACTACGGATTCGAAGGTAATGTGTTCGATTCCCAACCAGGAAAAATCTCTCTGTGAGATGAGCGTATTGATTTGTTCTGTGTCTGGGTCTCATTTATCTCTAACTAGCTGTTCCCCGCGGCTTCGGCCGCGTAGAAGTCGTTGTCGCGTAAAATCATAACTCTCATTTGAGCAATCGGTTAGAAATTATCCTGTTCTTCCCAGGGCTTCGAACTATCTTGGTATTAAACCAACATACACTGTGTACCAAAATATACTGTGCCTATAAATAGAATCTAAAAGCTTGCAAATTTCGAGAAGAGCCTTTCAACAAAGCGAAACATCGTTGAAAGCTTATTATAAAGTTTTCCATATTTTCTTTAAAAACTCTCACATCTGTGCATCTCAAAGTTTCGTTCGGTGTAAAGTTATGATTAAGTAGATAAACAGTTTGACCTGAACGGAAGAATCTTTCTTGTTGTGGCTGACGCTCACAGGGAAGCCAGGCAGAAACTTGTTAGGTGGCTGGACATGGGTAAACCTGGAGGCCCTGTTTTCTATGAAATGTGCGAGAGCAGGCGAATATTTAAGTCGCGTTTAAGATGGTGCCAGAGGAATGAAGAACAGATAAAAATTGACATCTTAGCATCACATCATGCGAGTAATGATTTTCGTTCCTTTTGGAAACATACGAACCGCCTAAGCACCAAGCCGGGTCTCCCTGTGTCGGTCAATGGAGAGTGTGATCCGACTCGCATAGCAGAACTATTTAGGGAACACTTTAAGGTGAAATCGCCGCTGGGGTCCTCTGTGTTCGTGCGGGATAGGGTGGAGGGTAGTGACCTGGGTACAAGATTCACAGCCAGGGAGATTAGCGATGTAATTAGTACGATGTCTAGAGGCAAGTCCCCAGGTCATGATAGTCTGAGCATAGAACACTTAGGATATGCGGGACCTCATCTGCCAAGAGTGTTGGCGATGCTTTTGAACCTGTGTGTGAGTCATGCCTACTTGCCTGGTGAGATGATTAGAACTGTGGTTACACCGATTCTTAAAAATAAATCGGGTGACTTTTCTGACCCGGGTAACTATAGGCCTATTTCCCTGGCGACGGTGATTGCAAAAGTGCTTAATAGTCTACTTAATACACAGCTGAATACATACCTACGCGTGCACGATAACCAATTTGGCTTCAGAGCTGGGCTATCTACGGAAAGTGCCATTTTAGAACTTAAGTGGACTGTCAGGTACTATGCGGACAGGAATACTCCTGTATATGCCTCTTTTCTGGACCTCTCCCGTGCGTTCGATCTGGTCTCCTATGATATTCTTTGGAGTAAATTGGAAAGAGCAGGATTTGCTCCTGAGTTAATTGACACACTCAGATATTGGTATGAGGGCCAGATCAACCAGATACGGTGGGCGGGTATGCCATCGGATGCCATCGGAAGCGTATGGATTGGAGTGTGGCGTGAGGCAGGGGGGGTTAAGCTCGCCGACGCTCTTCAATTTGTACGTTAATGAACTTTTCGAGGTACTCAGCGGAGAACGAGTCGGCTGTTACATCGATGGGGTCTCTGTAAATAATATCAGCTACGCCGATGATATGGCTTTGTTGAGTGCCTCGCCTTGTGGGATCCGGCGTATGATATCTATTTGTGAAAATTATTGTACGTCGCACGGATTAGTATACAACGCTCACAAGAGTCAAATCATGGTCTTTGAGGCTCGCGGTAAATGTCCTGCGACTGTTCCACCGGTACTGTTGAATGGTGTGCCATTGAACAGGGTACACAAAGTTAAATATCTAGGTCACATATTGACCTCTGACCTCAAAGACGATGATGATATTGATAGGGAGCGAAGGGCACTGTCGGTGAGGGCTAACATGATTGTCCGCAGGTTTGAGCGTTGTTCTGCTCAAGTGAAAATAACCCTTTTTAGGGCTTACTGTTCATCATTTTACACGTGTAGCCTGTGTGCAAGTTATGCTCAAAAATCCTACAGTGCCCTTCGAGTACAATATAATAACGCGTTTCGGGTGTTGATGGGGCTGCCTCGGTATTGCAGCGCATCAGGGACGTTTGCAGAAGCGCGTGTCGACTGCTTCTATACAGTAATGAGAAAAAGATGCGCATCCCTGGTGCGCCGTGTGCGGGGTAGCCCTAACAGCATCATGAGCTGCATTGCGAGCAGACTGGACTGTGCTTGTGTCGGTCACTGTTGCAGGCTCAGTACCTCGGTGGTGAGGCTGCAGTTTTGAGTGATATAAGTACTTAAGTTATGAAAAATATTTGTACAATTTTATGAAAAATGTATTGTTTATTTTTATTAATGTATTTTTGTTTCCATTTTTGTTTACTACATTATTATTGAAATGAAATATAATTGAATTTATAGAAGTGCTTAATTGAATTGAAATAATATAATATTTTTTTTATTTTTTCTTGCTCTTCTGATTTATTGAAATAATTACATATCTATATTTACATTATTACTATCTAAACTAAACCTAAATAAGGCCCCCGTGGCATTGTTACCAAAAGACTAGCAGCATTCCCCCTTTGAATAGCAATGCCTAGTCGTTGAGCGAGAAAACTGCCAGCCCTTGGGTCACCAGTTGACTCCACAAGGCGCTTTTTCAAATTCTTGAAAAATTTTTGCGCATTGGGATTGGGACCCCATGGACCTAGGGTCTCGACACCGACTGGACAAAAACGATACGATGAGTCGAGACCCTTATATTTATTTATTTTAATATAAATTGTATAAACTCAAATCAATATTGTTATAATATGAAGTTTACTGACATAGTTTTAAGTTTCATTTGTTACTAACATCTTATGAGTCCTTGTTGCTTAAATAAATAAATTTTATTATTATTATTATTATTTATTATTATGACTTCATATAGAACTCTAAGGATTAGGACCGCCTTATTTTTTACGGGTGAAAGTTCTCATGAGTGCCAGTCAGTCAGTGGTTTTAGTCATTAAGAGACCGGCTCTTAATGACTAAAGCCACTGGCTGACTGACTAAGACATTCACTAAAAGGATCCAGTGGTTAGAGTACCTGACTGCGGATTCAGAATCAAGGTTCAATTCTCACCCAGGAATAATCTCTTTGTGTGATGAGCACATCGATTTGTTTTGTGTCCGGGTGTATATAATATGTATGTATTTAGAAATATATAAGTATGTCTATCAGTCGTCTAGTTTTCATAGCACAAGCTTATAATATATTAGCTTAATTTGGGCTAGATGATGTTGTGTAAGAATGTCTTAAAACCATACGGATCGGCATACGGCCGAGAGCTCCGGTTAAAATTTAAAATTGTTGCTAATGTTCATAGAATACGGTAACCACTTTCTATCAGGTTGACTGTGTACGTGTCTGCAAACTTAGTGGTATAAAAATGAATACAGAGAACAAACCCATGTCACATTTCAGCCATTACATATCACATGGAAGTGTAAGTGACACGTAACCAATTTTCTGGTTCAACGCACACATATACAAATTGGTCGAGACGCCCTGCGACGTTTTTATGCTTCATTCTTTGACAATTTTAGGTACTATCAATTTTTTTTGGGATCTGTGAATTTCGGTTTTTAACCGACTTCAAGAAAAGGAGGAGGATCTCAATTCGTCTGTATGTATTTTTTTTATGTATGTTAAGCGATATTTCCGTGAATTATAGACGGATTTCAAAATTTCTTTTTTTGTTGAATAGGGTTTACTTCTGAGGTGGTCCCATTTTCACCAGGTCAGGATATGATGATGGGATCCATGAGAAAACGAGGGCAACCACCGAAAATTGTAGGGACCACTAGTGCGCTTGTTAACTTTTTAATTAAGTGCTTTAATGTTCTACATTTTAATGAAGGTCTGGAGTCGATGTGATGATAGAGTCGAAAGACAGTCAAGGGAATTCCTTAACACGTTGAACGCCACGTGGCTCACCGTGTGAGCCGCGTGGCGAAAACTTGTTTAGGCCAAAGTGAAAATGATATTTCTTTCAATTTTCATAATAGTGTTTTTTTCACGTAATCCGTAAAAAAGATGAAGTAATATTATATCCATTTAAAACAATCGATTTTTATGCCATAAATACTGCATTTAAGAGTTATGGCTCACTGGTGGGCCGCGTGGCCACATCAGAAGGAAACGCGATCTTACTACCGCGGGGGCCGCGGGGGTCACGCTGTGGCTCACCCGCGCACCACCCACCCGCCTGCAAATTAGTCGACCGTTTGCAATACGAGTAAATCACGCGCAATTTCTTGTGATAAGTTTTTTTTTATACCACTAAGGTGGCAGATAAGCATACGGCCCACCAGAAGGACCGGTGGTCACCGCAGCCTATGAACGTTTGCAACACCAGAGGTGCCACACTCGCGCTGCCGACCCTGTAAAAACCTTCTAAGACCCCTTTTGAAGAACCCCATACTGTAGGCGTTTGGGAAAACCGAGGCAGGGAGGTCATTCCACAACCTAAGCGTGCGCGGAAGAAAACACCTATCGGATCTAACCGTGCTGGAACGCACCGGACGCAGAGTGTGAGGATGAA
Source organism: Miltochrista miniata (assembly GCA_933228765.1). Taxonomy (NCBI): domain Eukaryota; kingdom Metazoa; phylum Arthropoda; class Insecta; order Lepidoptera; family Erebidae; genus Miltochrista; species Miltochrista miniata. The sequence continues at coordinate 31,636,028 of OW121758.1, read as the reverse complement.
CTTCCTGTCTGTGGCGAGCGATGCGATGATAGAACGTAGCCGTGGGCATCATATCAAACAATTCCTCAGAGCACATACTATTGTACAGGCGGTAGAACACGCATAAGGAGGCAAAGTCTCTCCTGTCGAAGAGGTTCCACACCAGCTGTAAGTACAGGATCGTTGACAACTCTTACAGCTCGTCTTTGCACCGAGTCAAATGGGCGAAGCTGATATTCAGGTGCTCCCGCCCAGAGGTGACAGCAGTACTCCATATGCGGCCGCACTTGCGACTTATAGAGAAGCAGTATTTGCGCCGCAGTGAAGTACCGCCGCGCCCTGTTGAGCACACCTAGCTTCTTGGACGCCAGCTTAGCCTTGTCCTCCAAATGACTACGGAACCGAACGTCACTGGAGATGTCAACGCCAAGGATCCCTATACTTTTGAAGATGGAAAGAGATGTGCCCTAAAATTGCGGCGCTACAGTAATTGGGGTTTGCTTAGCGGTGAAAAAACACGCTTGCGTCTTGGAAGGGTTGAACTGGACAAGATTTTGTCCACCCCAATCGGACACTCTAGTAAGAGTAGCCTCGATTTCAGACACAAGCTGTTCACGATTTTCCTCCACTATATCCCGAGAGATACCGGGGCGGCCCGTGTAACAAGTGTCCACCGTACTGTCGTCCGCATAACAATGAATGCCGTCAATAGACAACATGTCATTGATATGCAGCAGAAACAGAGTAGGGGACAACACTGAGCCTTGCGGTACTCCAGTACTCCAGCGTTTATGGCCATGCAGTCTGAACAGCTGCCGTCAACGACGGCCCTGATGCTTCTACCGGCCAAGAAGCTGGACACCCATCCGCATAATCTCTCAGGTAGTCCATATGAGGGCAATTTCGTAAGAAGACCACGGTGCCAGACCCGGTCAAATGCTTTAGAGATGTCGAGACTCACTGCTAGAGCCTCACCCTTACTCTCGATAGCCGCCGCCCATCGGTGTGTTAGGTACACAAGAAGATCGCCCGTCGAGCGACCGTGACGGAAACCGTACTGCCGGTCACTGAGCAGGTCGTGTTCCTCAAGGTACCCCAGGAGCTGTGTATTAATTACACGCTCCATCACCTTGGATAAAAGGGAGGTGACGACTATTGGCCTGTAATTGGCCGGGTCGGTCCTGTCACCCTTCTTGGGTACAGGATGTACATACGCGATCTTCCACGACGCCGGGACTTGTCGCATGGAATATGAAAGTGCGAAAAGACGTGTAAGTACCGGACACAACTCTGGACCACAGTGCTTAAGTACCACTGCGGGAATGCCGTCTGGCCCACTCGACTTATGAACGTCCAGGGATGGAAGCTCCCATCGGACATTCCGCTGTGTAAATTTAACTTCCGGCATGGAAGTGCCACAACTCGGAATGCCCGGCGGTAAAGCACCCCCGTCGCTCATGGTCGAGTTAGAGGCAAAGAGATTACCCAAAAAGTCGGCTTTCTCCTTGGCACTCTGGGTCAAACTACCGTCGGGTTTAAGCAAGGGTGGTAAACCTGACTGACAGAAGTTTTTCTCGGCAGCTTTGGCAAGCGACCAAAATTCACGACTTTCTGAAGGGTAGCCTGCTAGCCGTTCGCCAATTCTGCCGACGAAATCGAACTTGGCCCTGACAATTGTTCTTTTACTGGACTTCGAGGCGGCATTTAATTTGCGTTTCACCTCAGGGATGTTTGGATCTGAATTTGTACGAGCCGTGGTCCAAGCTCTGTAGGCAGATTCTTTCTGCATTAGAGCTTCTCTGCAGAGCCGATTGAACCACGGTCGCTTTTTTGCACCTACAGGGATCCAGCGGTTGGGAATGTAGCATTCCAAACCTACCCTCCTAGATCCCCTCAGCGACTGCTACAGCACAAGAATCCAGATCCTCTGAATCTAAACAAAGCCGCCACCACGGGTACGACGCATAGAACTCTCGCAGTCCATCCCAGTCTGCTGACTTGTAGTGCCAAGTATTTGTTTATTGAAGTAATTATATTGGCTATTGGTTAAAATGGATGTAGATATGTTTGACGATTTTATTATTACACAAGAAGGCTTAGCAGAAATAGAAAATGTCGAGATAAATCTTTTGGACAATTGTTTTAGTTTAGCCGAAGATGATGACGACTTGAATAACATCTCGAAGAAGAAAACAAGCGAGAGAGAAAAAATAAGACTTCCAGAGACTTGTGCCATATTAAAAATTCATGTTAAGATTTTTGTAATTCCTTAATTTTAATTCATTTATTATTAAAGATATATTAAAACCTAATAAATAATTATTTTTTGTTGCAAAATACCCATGTTAATAACCCCTTTACACATTTTATTTGTTAGAGTTGAGAATCATCCCACAAAGTATAGAAAACTGTAAATAAATTCTAAGTCTTTTGCGAGATATTCAAACCAAGTTGAATGGTGTGTTGCAGGAGGCCACGCGGCTCACGCTTCAAACATTTATGTATGATATCAGTGCGTAGTGGCCTGCAAAACATGTTAAAGTTTAAGTCGTCGAGTGGCTCACCGGTGACCCGCGTGGCTCCAATGGTACAGTAGGGTTCGGCTCACCGGTGAGCCGCGTGGCCCCAATGAAAAGTAGTATATTTTAACGTGGCGTTCAACGTGTTAACGATTAACAATAGCTACCTTGTGTTTGGACTTGATTGATTTGTATTGATGAGAACTTTCACCTAGATAGATATATTTTTCGGTTCACCCGTCACCTAAAATAATGAAAAAAAAAATTTCAATAAAAAATAAAACCGACTTCAAACAAATCCTGAAAAATAAAATTTACTTAGCACAAAGTAATATGTATTTTGATTTATCAGATTTTATACAATATAATATTGAAGTTGGTGCCATGAATAATACCTACATAAAACTATGGGTTTACTTGGCGCCGACTTCAATATGATATTGAATAAAATCTGATAAATCAAAATACATATTATTACTTTGTGCTAAGTAAATTTTATTTTTCAGGATTTCTTTGAAGTCGGTTTTATTTTTTATTGAAAAAATTTTAAAGTAAAAGTTTAAGATGGTACCTTTGAAAAACGGTAAAATGGATAAGTACAAGAAGCACTCCGTACTTTCTGAGACAGCTTCAGTATGTATTAATATAGTGTTAAAATTACCTCGAACTTTTAAAATAATTAATCTAATACATAATACGTGACCCCTTATACTATACGATACTATCTTCACGCCAAATCCCTTGCGGGGTAGGCAGAAAGAACCGAGCGCCACATGGCACGGTCCATACACACCTCACTTGCTTCTTCAACTTTCATTTTTCTTTTCATGCATGCACGTCGGTTCCTACGGCTCTTGACACCACCTTCAACTAACACACGATTAATTTGGTCGTGGTAGGTGTGTCGTGGCCTTCCCCGACTCCTACATCCATCCACTTCTGCGTTGTAGGTATATCTGTTTTGTCAATCTTTCATACGTGACCTCTTTATAAAGATAAACATGCACAATGAATAAAGATTTATATGGAGAAAAGGGGAGAAGCTATTTTTGATTGAATTGCTATCGATTTCTTTACTAAATCGCGCTCTTACGGCTTAACAAATCTGGCAGAAATTTGATACAGAGATAGATTAAATGTCTATGTATGATACTTTATATCCCTGGAATATATTCCCATGGGATGCATAAACGGGAGCAAAATTCCACGCATCAGCTAAGTCAGTCATAGATAACGAATTGACTTGAAATCAGATAAAATAGATTAGATATTTATGTTCATGTACCTAATGGATACTGATTCATTCAATGCCTAAATCCAGAGACAGATTGTAAATGGGACCTATGGAGTAAGTAGTTAGAGATCTCCATGCTACGCGCTCACCGTCACTGTCTTCTGTGTGCCACATAAACCTGACCAGATTTGGTAGGATTCTATCAAATTCACTCTGAGTAATAAGTCCTGAATGGAACTCACTAAAACTTGCTTTAGGGCAGGCCGCAGTGGCAGCCAAGATCTGTTGGGAATCCCCGACCGAGGGCTTATCAACCGTAAGCAGGGTAGAGAACGTGTGGTTTTTAGTCGATCAGAGACCTCACATTACTTGATGTTGGGCTATTGCATTATTCACTGCAAGAACTTTCATATCACGATACAGAATTTCAATCATTTTCGCCTTCTGGTGATCGTCCCAAGAACAAAAATTTACCGAATACAAAGTCAAACCGAATCTGCATTATCCTTGCTTCGCTGATGCAACCGGTTCAAATTTAAATTGGTCGTAAATATAGAAATTAAATACCTCTTAGTTAAAGTGCCCATTAAATTCAATCTTAAGGAATAAACGAAATTAATTACCTATCTTTAACGTCCAAATAATAGCTTTAACTAAATAAATGTGAATAATTATTAGCCCAGGGGTTAAATGAAAGCAGTTCTTTTAATTGTCTATTTATCTTTCGAGCTAGTGGACCTATTTAGACGAGGCTTTAACAGATAAATAGTTGAAATTACAAGAAATAACTAAAGCTTCGCAGTATATAAAATTTATAAGCGAAAATCTACAATTTCGATCCTGTAAATATAATTAAGTATTTGTCTATCAAAATGTTGTCTAGCACTCAAGCCTATTTTTACTCCTATTTTGTATGAAATTCGTTTTTGTAAGTAGCGTAGTACCTAGACGAACTAAATAGTATCCCTACTAATATTAGAAATGCGAAAGTAACTCAGTCTGTCTGTCAGTCTGTATGTCTGTTACGCTTCCACGCCTTAACGGTTGAAGCGATTGAGATAAAATTTGGTATAGAGATAGCTCGAAGCCCTAGGAAGGACATAGGCTATTTTTTTCCGACTGCGCAAAAGATTTTACGCGATAACGACTTCTACGCGGTCGAAGCCGTGTGGAACAGCTAGTTTCTACTATAAATAAATAAATAAAAAAATATTTCACACGTGCGAACCTTCAGTGTGTAAAAATAAAATATCGTATTCCTAAAATGCTTTAAACGCTTTTTGACTATAAAAGGGTTTATATAACAAAACTTTCGAAATTCTGGTGAAATATAAATTGAATTTGGCTATAAAAAAAATTTTCAATAAAAAATAAAACCGACTTCAAGCAAATCCTAAAAAATAAAATTTACTTAGCACAAAGTAATATGTATTTAGATTTATCATATTTAATTCAATATCATATTGAAGTCGGCGCCAAGTAAACCCATAGTTTTATGTTTATGTAGGTATTATATTGATGGCACCAACTTCAATATTATATTGAATTAAATATGATAAATCAAAATACACATTACTTTGTGCTAAGTAAATTTTATTTTTTAGGATTTGCTTGAAGTCGGTTTTATTTTTTATTGAAAATTTTTTTTTCATCATTTTAAGTGACGGGTGAATCGAAAAATATATCTATCTAGGTGAAAGTTCTCATCGATACAAATCAATCAAGCCCAAACACAAGGTAGCTGCTGTAAATCGTTAAGGAATTCCCTCGACTGTCTTTCGGTTCCATCATCAGATCGACTCCAGATATTCATTAAATTGTCGTACCTTTAAGCACTGAATTAAAAAGTTAACAAACGCACTAGTTGTCCCTACAATTTTCGGTGGTTTCTCTCGATTTCTTCTGAATCCCATCATCAGATTCTGACCTGGTGAATTTGGGACCACCTCAGCAGTGAACTCTATCCAACAAAAAGCAGATTTGAAATTCGTCTATAATTGACGAAATATCGGTGAACATACATAAAACATTGAGAACTTCCTTTTTTTTTTAAGTCGGATCTTTCAATCTAAGTGTAAAAATCTCATCGATACAAATCAATCAAGCCCAAACACAAGGTAACTGCTGTAAACTGTTAAGGAATGCCCTCGACTGTCTTTCGACTCTATCATCAGATCGACTCCAGACCTTCATTAAAATGTAGAACATTAAAGCACTTAATTAAAAAGTTAACAAGCGCACTAGTTGTCCCTACAATTTTCGGTGGTTGCCTTCGTTTTCTCCTGGATCCCATCATCAGATCCTGACCTTGTGAAAATGGGACCACCTCAGAAGTAAACCCTATACAACAAAAAAATAAATTTTGAAATCCGTCTATAATTGACGGAAATATCGCTCGACATACATAAAAAAAAATACATACAGACGAATTGAGAACCTCCTCCTTTTTTTGAAGTCGGTTAAAAAGAATATTGTTCACACGTAAACCTAAGAGGAAAGATTGACTAACATATCTAGCAATACATATAATATATTTAGTCACGCATTTATCCCTATGGTGTAGGCAGAGGCATACATACGCCCACATATCAATCAATGCATAGTTCAAATAGCTTGGATTCAATTATGAAAAGATGCTGGTAAATGTTATATTACAATAAACGATAAGATTTTCCGTTTTGGTACGGAACCTTCCGTTTCTAATAATTAAAGAGTATTCGCGTACAAAAAGAAATCTGCTGTTTATATGAATAGGTACATTGTATTTATCGCTGTAGCTCATTAATAGTCAAAGAGTTGGCAGTAGATTTTCAGTATCATAAAATTATTTGTCAAAGTGCTTAGAAGGGTTCATCCCCCTTTTTAAATCTATGAGTAGAATGAATGTGACTGGAGCGGAGCGGGCTTGTAAAGTTTAAAGCCGCAATAAAGTGCATGAGATGCAGTTGGAATAAGTGCAAGCAATATCTTACGTAGGTATGCGACTAGACACTGGCAAGTTGTCAAGTAAATAGTTTGTTTTCATTTAACCACTGTTTGTTGCGCATTCGTACCAGAAGCTTCTACGGCGAAGTAAATCAATCAACAAATAAATATTTGTGGACATTCTCACACAACATCATCTAGCCCTATATTTCATTATTTATTGAATTTTTAAATTGTTGATGTTATTTTGATTGTGATATTAATTTTAAGTACTATGGATCTATGATGTTTTAAATAAAAGAATTTTTATTATCATTATAATTATTATTTTTTATAGTTACCACTCGTAAATAAAAGACATACATCAATTCAAAGTTCCATTGCGCATTCGATCACGAACTGCCAAAAACGGAATCTCTGAGCGGCCGAACATTAGGAATATGTGTTGGCAGAAGGTTTCATTTTAAGATTTCTGCGCTTCGGCATGACTTTCTTCGTTAGTCAGTAGGTCGCAAATAAAGCTGGATCGGGTCACTAAGACCTAGATATAGTCCCATCGAACCCTTTCAAATTAGGTCATGTCATACATCTACATAGAAGATATTTGAGGGTCTTCAATCCTGTCTACTAAGACTACCCAATAAGACATGACATTGTTTTGTAATAATAGTCCTGAAATATCTAGGGTATTATTTCAGCCTGTAATTATTTGGCGACGAATCCATTGTACTGAAATCAAATTTTCATATTGAGGGCTTTTGAGTGCGATCCTGTAAATACTGCGAAATTGGAGCAGACGATAGAATTGGGTGAAAGCTGAGTTGTGTGAATTAATTTAAGTGAATTTCAATCTTTAGTAATATTAATAAAACCGGTGAAGTGCCTATCAGGAAATATGATTCCATAGTTACCCATATTAGGTCGATTTGGGTAACTAAGAAACCCTATTCTACATCGATTTGGGTAACTAAGAACCCTATTCTATATCCTCGGCGAGGACGGACGGACGGACAAACCTGATGAAAATATAAGTGTTCTGAATTGTGAACTAACCGTAGTTTCAAGTCTGAATTTTGTTTCGATGTTGAAGCAGAGAGTTTGGGGAGCAGTTCCTGAAAACCAATCCGACATAAAAATATATTTTTGCATTAGATAGCCCCTTTCTTGCAAAAGGCTACAGGCTAAAACTGTGTTGTTTCTTAGGGGCGGTCTCATTTTGTTTATTTGTTTATTTATTTATTCAATAACGATTTACATCATGTTTGAATTTATACACAGTCAATTATACATATATGCGCTCACTTCCTCAAAATAACATGAAAAACTTAATAAATAAAAAAATAGTTCTAATTTCAAATCGTAATAAATAACTAAACTCAGTTCACACAGTCATATTCATTATTAAAATAACATGAAAACAATCAGTCAATATTATTAATAAATATTTATAAGTACAGTCAGCACTGTCATAATTATTCATTACAATGTATTCATAAAATAAAGGGTGTCTCAATAAGAGTGCACTTTTTAAATTTAGTGCTATTTTTTTTTGTGCAAGTGGCGACTCTGAGATTTCACAGCATACACATTTATTTGTTCCGATTAATAAAAATGGAGCGCTTTTCGAAAGAACAACGCGTAATAATTGTGAAAACTTATTACAAAAATTTGGAAAGTTATGCTGAGACCGCTCGCAAACTACGAACAATTTTCAGTCGAGAAAGTGCACCTAATGTGTGAACCATTCGAAGAGTACTCAAAAAAAAATGAAGAAACTGGGTCGGTAATCCATTAGGAGTCTTACTGTCCACAGTAAGACTCCTGTGCTTCTGTTGTGTGCGGACGGCGTGTGGTTTCAGCAAGACGGCGCGGCGCCACCTGCTACACCGCGCATGAAACAATCCATTGCAGCAACGATTGCCGGAAAAAATATCTCAATAAATTCTGATGTGAACTGGCCACCAAGATTTAACGCCGTGCGATTTTTTTCTTTGGGGTTTTCTCTAATCGCAGCTTTAAGCGAATAAACCAGAAACAATGCCTAAGCTCAAATCCGAGATCCAACGAGTCATCGGTGCGAAACAGCCTCATCTCTGTGAAAAAGTCATTTAAATTTTCATGAAAAGAGTAATGGCCTGCCATCAGAGCCGTGGAGGCCATTTGACGGATATTTTGTTCCATACTTAATCGGAACATGTCTTTTTGACAATTCAATAAAAAAATCACAACTCTCTCAAAAAAATATGTTTTTTTATTAAAATGAAAAAGTGCACTCTTACTGGGACACCCATTATTACAAAAAATGTCACAATCGGAATATAATCAAAACATCAAATAATAAACGTCAGAAAACAAAATAAAAACTACTGTAGACAACTGGATTATTAAATTTCATCATTATTACTCGGACACTCAAATTCAGACACGGAGTATAAGCATTTTTCTAATAAAAAAGTTTTAAGTTTCGATTTAAATAATTCGGTATTATAAACTACATCCTTCAGATGTTTTGGCAATTTATCAAAGATCTCTACAGATTGGTATGCAGAACAATGCTTACATTTGCATTACAATAATTGCCAACAAACAAGGCAGTCTTCTAAATTACGGGTTCAAGTAATTAATTGTTAATGTTGCCAACTTACTGCTTATATTGATTCCTTTAGCTTCGCCGTAGTGGAAATCTGAAACAATGAAAAATACTTAAATACCTAGGTATATATTTTAAATATTTTCTGTGCCAAAAACAGTCACTAAAATAAGTATTATTGCATAAATATTGAAGAATTCAACAGCCAGCTCGGTTCGAAATTCCGGATCGAAACAAATACTTGTGAAATTTGAAAAAAAAAAACTAATTTCTAAATATGTATAAAGTTTCTACGTCATGAATTGTATCTATTAACTTGCACAGTATCTAACTGTCTGGATAGTTGTTGTCAAATGATCAATTACTGAGTCTTCTTCCTTTTCGAATAAGATTTAAGTAGAAGATTGTCAGTCAATATGAGGATGAAATTTGATTGCATTTGTTTGGACCTGTACTCTTTTATTTGTTGCTAAGTTTTTATAAACCAAACAGTGAGTAACCGGATGTCTCCGGAGAATAAATGCCCTATTTCACGTGCAATGTTATTTTTCGTCTCACGTACTGAATGGATCCCAGCCTAATATTGCTGTCTCTCAGGGAAACTTTCCGGCTGACATTCAAATACTATTTGTTTTTTTTTTTCTTTGTACGTATTTCTTCTAAATGTTTTCTTTTTCTGTTTATCCCGAGGTGGTCTGACAGATATCTGTACAAGTGTAATATAGCAATAAAGCCGGGATTTTTATATACTTGCTAAATTAATTAGTTTGCTTACTATTTCATATTATCTCGTAGTATAAAGTGAAAAAAGACAACTTGAATCAGACATTTTATATTCATTTAACCCAGAATTGGAACCCAAGACTTGCGAGTAAATTGTTTTTGAAGTGAAACTTCTTTATCGGCGTTGGAAAAAAAATTGCGTCACGTCACGTCACGTCACGATTTTTGGTTACGCGCCATCTTTGTTCTGTTCCCCACCACGGTGGATTCGAATTAAGAGTACTTTATCCAGGGATAGCATGTCATTTAAGGGTTTTTGGACTTTTGGACTTTTGGGCTTTTGGACTTTTGGACTTTTGGATGGGACATTGGTACTTTGGGTCTTTGGGACTTTGGAACTTTGGGACTTTGGGACTTTGGGACTTTTGGACTTTTGGACTTTTGGACTTTTGGACTTTTGGACTTTTGGACTTTTGGACTTTTGGACTTTTGGATGGGACCTTGGTACTTTGGGTCTTTGGGACTTTTGGACTTTTGGACTTTTGGACTTTTGGACTTTTGGACTTTTGGACTTTTGGACTTTTGGACTTTTGGACTTTTGGACTTTTGGACTTTTGGACTTTTGGACTTTTGGACTTTTGGACTTTTGGACTTTTGGACTTTTGGACTTTTGGACTTTTGGACTTTTGGACTTTTGGACTTTTGGACTTTTGGACTTTTGGACTTTTGGACTTTTGGACTTTTGGACTTTTGGACTTTTGGACTTTTGGACTTTTGGACTTTTGGACTTTTGGACTTTTGGACTTTTGGACTTTTGGACTTTTGGACTTTTGGACTTTTGGACTTTTGGACTTTTGGACTTTTGGACTTTTGGACTGTTGGACTTTTGGACTTTTGGACTTTTGGACTTTTGGACTTTTGGACTTTTGGACTTTTGGACTTTTGGACTTTTGGACTTTTGGACTTTTGGACTTTTGGACTTATGGACTTTGGACTTTTGGACTTTTGGACTTTTGTACTTTTGGACTTTTGGACTTTTGGACTTTTGGACTTTTGGACTTTTGGACTTTTGGACTTTTGGACTTTTGGACTTTCTGGACTTTTAGACTTTTAGACTTTGGGACTTTGGGACTTTGGGACTTTGGGACTTTGGGACTTTGAGACTTTGGGACTTTGGGACTTTGGGACTTTGGGACTTTGGGACTTTGGGACTTTGGGACTTTGGGACTTTGGGACCTTGAGACCTTGGGACTTTGGGACTTTGGGACTTTTGTACTTTTGGCCTTTTGGACTTTTGGACTTTTGGACTTTGGACTTTGGACTTTTGGACTTTTGGACTTTTGGACTTTTGTACTTTTGTACTTTTTGACTTAATTTAAGGTGAGGTGAAAATTAAGTTTATGAAGAAGTTTCACTTCTTACGTGTGTACACTAAGTACACGCAATTTTTTTTTTTACTTAGTACTTACTAAAATATTAACGATTCATTCCCAAAGGCTATTTCATAAAAAAAGTTTTCAATAAGCCAAAGATAATGAGCTTTTGTTCGTTATATTCCTACAAACTGAGCTTATTAAGAAAAATAAAAATATACCTACACTATTATATGGAATTAAATATAATGAAGCGCTTTTAGTTCAGCTTGCTCAGTTTTCGACATGACAACGTCTTATGAATCGACTAGCGGAAGGCACGCGGTTACACCCGATCTCGTGGGAATACGGAAATAAAATAAAATAAAAACAAATTAACAATCTAATCTTTCCTCTTTATAAAATTAGTTTAGATGTGAACGCCGGCTGAAAGAGAATGCACTTATCATGTCACTATGCGCCTTAAATGGCCTGGTTTAGAAAATGACGAAAAAAGCACAAGCATGCTAAAATGTTGGTCCCAATGGCTAATAATGTGGTACTCGTTAAGACTTTGTTAATTCCGCAAAACTTCCAAAAAGTTGTTACAGAAAACGTAAAGTGATTGGACTATGGATTATCCCTTCGAGAAAAAATGAAGACTATTATTTTGTACTCTTTTTAGTTTCCTAAGTATCTGTCTCTCCACATACAATCTTATAAGTACTTTTGGCTGGAATTTCAACACGTAAATTGGATCAATTGTGTGTAGTATCCTAGAGCCGCGGAACCGTACACTCGACGAGACAATTTAGCCGATAGGCCTTTACCAAAGTGGTTCAACTTGGAATAAACCGCTTCTATTGAAGCGATATGAGCAATCGTAAAACGTTCCTTGATTTCATTTCAATATCGTGAGTACGATGTAAGTAATGAAAAAGTACTACGATGTAAGGAGGAACTAAATAAAATATAAAAATTTCTAGAATTGAAAAAGGGAAATAAATGGTTCATCTTTTATACAAACGCTTTAGTCGAAAGGGTTATCAAAGTCGTGGAAGATGCAGGGCTGAGTGTTGTAGTGAAAATAGGGGTAGGTCTACGCCCAGTAGCGGACTGTCACGGGCTGATTTTATTGATAGTATACCGTAGAACTGTTCTAAATAGAAAGAAGTGGAAGAAAATGGAAAAGGCTTCATAAGGCAGAGTCATAAAGTTTTAAGAAATTAAAAATGTAATGTAAAATATGTAACTGTAAACGTACTTCATGATAAAAATCTGTGAATTCAGTCTGAATAAAGGCTTGTAAATTATTATTAAACCGTAAAAATCTCATTATCCTTAATAGCTTCTAGTTGGGATTACAACGACAATGCATTTTGCACAGAACAGAAAATTTTAATAATAAAATGGACTGACAATTTGTAAAGCAATACCACTTACGTTCCAAATATTTTCTAATTTGAAGTTTTTATGGGAAGTTACCTCTTATAATGTTGGAACCCTCTAAGAAAGAGATTTTCAAATTTTCACCCTTAAGAGGGTGAAATAGATGCTGAAAGTTTTTAGTCCTGAAACGCAATATGAGCGTTGTTTACTACATTTCAAGAAAAATACCTAGTTTTACCGTTTAGGTAAATCCCGGGAAATATGAAAGAGTTGACGCATTTAGCGATGATGGTAGAAATGTAAGTACATCGGGAGTTGGCTTGACAATTTAAGGTCTATTTCATTTCTACGTCTCTCTGAGAGACTTGTCATTGTCAAAGATTACGGTTTAGTTTAGTTTTAAATTATAGATTATTTAAAAGTGTCCCTACACCCTTTCGTAATTCCAATACCTTCCAAATTCTACCTACTAGGATTTAGAACCTGGCGTCAGACTTTATTTTCTGCTAGGATCAGCTATACTTATACTTATATGGACCTTCCAACCCCTGCTCCTGACCGTCCGTTGCTCAGCAGGTGTGCCACCCGCTAGCAGGTGAGGTCCAGAGATCTTAATGCAGCCTCTTACACCCATACTGTAGCCACAATTATCCATAATCCTACCCGATGAAGTAACCTGTAAGTATATGGTGTAATGCTCGAGCAAATTGAACTATACACAAATATGGAGAGATTATTTAACTTTGATCCTCTGTATACTACCATGGCATTGACACTAACCCTGTTCAGTACTTCGACGTGTTTACCTTTGTCATAAACGTGCTCGAGCAATGTAAAGGACAGGCAAACGTATCTTCGGAATGTTTCAACGTCCATCACGCGTATTCTATCAGCGGCTCGTTCCGTTCAGCCAATGTAAACAGAAATGAACGTAAATAATTATCGTCAGAGTTTTGGATCGCAGCCAGCAGATATAGTTTACAATGTTTTGTTTTTGTAATAACTTTACTAATTTAATTATATTTGGTGTTTATTTGTTAGAACACGGAGTTTTACTTCACCTTGAAAAGGTTTTAGTGCAATATTATTGTTAGAGATTTTTTCGTCTACTTATATAAGTTTCTATGATTGTACCTAGTATACCCATATACGGGTATACTACGCCAAATCGAATGCCAAATAATCGAACGTTCAAAATATCGAACGTTCAATATATCGAACGTTCAAAATATCGAAGATTACAATATCAATGTTCGATATATTAAAAGTTCGATATATTTAACGTTCGAGTATTTGGATGTTCGATTATTTGGCATTCGGTTTGGCGTAGTATACCCGTAATATACTCGTTATAAAACCAAACTATATTTCAATATTGTCCATTGAATTACCATTTTTTTTAAAAATTATATTATTTATTTTACAAGTTAAAGTTACTATCATCAATACATATAATAAAATCGTAACAGGTCGCTGTCTGTACATGAAAGATAAATGAGAAAAAATATTATAGGGGGGCTTTATGAACGCAATAGAACCCAAAACAATGATTTTTAGAATTTTTGTCTCTTTGTCTGTATGTCTGTTTGTCTGTACGTTTGTTTGTGCACGCTAATCTCAGCAACCGCTTAACCGATTGCAATGCGGTTTTCTTTATTGTGTTAAGAGCGTAAATTCTGTTTTCAAATTTCTTTACGATCGTAAGAAATCAGCGCGGCGCGACGCACATAGCCGTATAGTGCCAATTGTTGGTACCAACAAGTTTGATACTTTTGTTTTCCTTGATGTATTACCGGTGCCATATTCTTAGTCTAAGCGTTCATAATTTTAATTTAATTCTTATGTTAGTAATATTAGTTAATAATTATTGATTATTTTGTTGCAAATTTATTAATATGAAGTGGTGATACATATTGTGTTTAATTTTTTAAAAATTATAATTATAAATTGTGTGATAATGCATTAGCTGACATTAATAAAATATAATATTATCCAAAATCCAAAAAGTTTATAGTGTAAAATATAATATTATCCATTACTTTCTACATTTTTCGTATATTTAGATACTTTAAAAATAAACTTATGGAAACGTTTTCATGTATGTGTGTGTTTCTAGTTGCAATATTGATATTAATTAGGTAAATAAATGTCAACTTTTTTAATTTTATTATATTAAAGGTTGCCTGGCAGAAATTGCTTCTAGCAATAAGGCCGCCCATTGTACCGTAGAATACCTCCTATATTGTGTTAATATTTATAAGCTTTAGTGTACAATAAAGAATATATTATTATTATTCCTCTTTATTTAATTATTTACATATAAATTTACATTTTTAAATATACATATAAAAAAATACATTTAAAAATATAAAAAAATAGTATCCCACCGGCATCGGGTACAGGGACCAAGCTACCGGTGGTCAGGGCTCCAGAGACAGGAATCGCCTCACAATACGTGCCGTGCTCAGCAAAACCGCCTTTTGCATCAAACCCTTGACCCAACTGCCTAACGCGAGCCTCTTAAGATGTTGATCGAGGCTCTTGGCGATCAGACCGTGTGCTGATACGACTATCGGAACAATAATCGCTGAATCCACATCCCACATGTCGACAACCTCGTGAGCTAAGTCCAAATATTTCAACTGTTTATCTTTTTCTGCTTTCACGAGATTTTCGTCATGTGGGACGGTATGTCAACGATTATTGCGAGGCGCTCTGATCGATCTATTACCACTATATCAGGCTTATTGGCTACAATAGACCTGTCAGTGATAATAGATCGATCCCAATACAATGTGACACGACCATTTTCAAGAACTGGGTCGGGCACATACCTGTAATACGGTACCTCCGAATCAACAAGTTTATACTTTAGTGCAAGTTGCTGATGGACAATCCTGGCTACTTGGTTGTGTCTATGCAAATACTCGCCGTTGGCAAGACGAGGACAACCAGAAATAATATGTCTGAGAGACTCCCCCGGTAGGTGGCATGCCCGACATATGTCAACCGTACCATCTCTCAAAATATATTTCCGATAGTTATTCGTCATAACAACTTCGTCTGTAATCGCACAAACAAAACCTTCGGTTTCGCCGAACAAATCGCCGAAACGTAGCCAGGAGACAGATGCTGTTAAATCTACATCGGGCCCGTGTAATGCCCGATAAAATCGTCCATGCAGCTCTTTGCTCTGCCATATCTCCTTGCGATCAGTAGTACTGAGTATTACTGGTTTGCGCCAGTTCTCTTTGGTAAGAGCAAGTGGGGTCAGTCCGTTATCTACTGCTACCACATCCCGATGCATACCCACGTCA
This sequence comes from Miltochrista miniata, assembly GCA_933228765.1. Taxonomy (NCBI): domain Eukaryota; kingdom Metazoa; phylum Arthropoda; class Insecta; order Lepidoptera; family Erebidae; genus Miltochrista; species Miltochrista miniata. The sequence continues at coordinate 31,620,000 of OW121758.1, read as the reverse complement.
GTATGGAGAAAATATTCTCTAAGGTTGTATACCTCACGATTGTGTAAGGTCTTGGCATTCAAAAAGCCGCGACCTCCGCACTTTCGTGGGATATACAACCTCATTACAGACGAACGCGGATGATGCATTCGGTTTATGGTCAATAGCGAACGGACTTTTCTATCCAGGGCATCTAATTCAGTCTGAGTCCATCTAAGTATGCCGAAGGAATAGATCAAGAGTGGCATGGCCCAACCGTTGATAGCCCGCACCTTGTTATCGCCCGATAAAAGACTTTTCAGTACTTTTTTCAGGCGGCCAAAGAAACGGTCCATCAACGTTTGTTTCATGCCTATCTCTGTAATGCCTAATGCCTGCGACATACCTAGATATTTATAGGTTTCAGTTGCGGAGAGAGATTTTAGTTTTGTGAAATCTGAAAGTTGAACTCTTTCAGATTCCACAATTCGTCCCTTCTTTACATGCATGACTGCGCATTTATCTACACCAAATTCCATTTTGATAGAATTACTGAAAGCTTCTGTGACTTTTAGTAACTCTATCAAGTGGGAATCAGTGGAGGCAAATAATTTCAAGTCATCCATGTATAGAAGGTGGGAAAAAACTTGACCTCCTCTCCGCAACTGATAGCCTAACCCTGTACCCTCCAGTAAAGTACTGAGAGGATTCAGTGCCAGGCAAAACCATAAGGGACTCAGACTGTCACCCTGAAATATACCCCTCTTGATCTTAACAGGTTCACCATTTCCAAGAACCTGACGACATCCTGGATAAACAAGAGCCGTTGTCCATTGCCCCATACATGCCCTCAAGAAGGTGCTAAGAGTTGCATCAACTTTATACAACTCCAGCACCCTCAACAGCCATGTATGTGGCACTGAATCATAGGCCTTCTTGTAATCAATCCAGCATGTCGTCAGGTTTTTTCGGTTACGACGAACCTGCTGATTAATGGCCATGTCAAGAATAAGGAGTTCTTTAGTACCACGTGACCCGCTTCTACATCCATTTTGAGAGTACGACATTATAGAGTTATTTTCAATGTGAGTTGCTAATTTTACTCTCAAAATAGATGTAAGAAGCTTATAGACCGTTGGTAAACAAGTTATCGGTCTATAATTTTTAGGGTCCGTAGTACTACCAGATTTGTGGAGAAGGTGGGTTAATCCCGAAGTCATAAAAGATGGAAGCGACCCTGACTCAAGTGATGTCTGGAAGCAGGATGCCAAACAAGCATGTGAGCTACGGAACCATTTCAGCCAAAAATTGTGCAGTCCGTCCGGCCCAGTTGACTTCCAATTGGGCAACGAACGAACTGCACTAGCTATGTCACTAGATGTTATGAGGACAGGTTCCATAGTCTGTATAGACTCACATGACAGTTCGACATCCCGCATCCACTCGCACTCTGTATGACCAACAGGTACCGACCAAATGCCTCGCCAAAATGTACTAGTGGCTTCGGCATCCGGTAGGCAACCATTAGTCATACTTGAATCGGGTTGCTCCCATCTCCTATACACCCACCTCTCATCTTTTTGGAACGAGCGATTCTGATTATAGCGGTCCACTCTCTTCTTGTACCTCCGTATACGGTTTGCCCACGCATAAATTTTCTGCTTTAGGTAGTCAATACGTTCTGTGACCCGTATTGTGTATTCGCGAGGACTAATCTCAGTCCCCGCGAATGCACGAGTCACAAAACGCATGACCCTAGGACGAGTATTACCCGCCCTAAAGCAGCTTAGTTTGCTGATGAGGACCCTAGTCTCGGCGATGCGACGCTCAATTCTGCATTGCCAGACTGGAACAGAGTTAAGTCTAGTAACTGGCTCAAATTTTGGAAATTTTACACCAGCTACTTGACATACTGCTACAGCCGCGCAATACAGAATTGAGTGTGCATCACTTATTTCTACACAAGTAGTAAAATAACTTGACAGAATCGAATCCAGGGCACCCACCAGCGCCAAATTCTTTTTATGCGTAGGCAAACGCGGTATACGTGGACGACATACGGGATCACAGAACCTATACTCCTGAATCGCTTGTTCCAAAAAACTCCTTAATTCGTCATTGTATTGGGTACTTACCGTTGTAACAACATCATCCACTACTTCGTCAATGGGCACGATAGGTGGTAATTCGTTTATAATAACTTCACTAGATACACTAGGTTGAGACAAAGTAGGGATGACAATGTTACACTGTACTTCTGAGCGAAGCCTCTCAAGCACAGCATCATCCAACATATGACTACGTTGTATGACCCGCACTTGATCCGATAGCCGTTGTGCCGAAACGTTGACCGTTGGTTCAAGAGCCTGAAACAAAGGCAATAAACGAACACAATATGCAGTGAGGTTAGTTCCTCCCTCTGTAGCCGCAAAATATGCCCGCATGACGTTTTCATTCATGGATGAATTCCATCGCATGCGGTGCACATTACCACCGGCAGCGGGGGCCCTATTCGAGGCCGGTGGGCCTCTGGGTCCTAAGCAGGTCGGTGGCCGGGTCCTCCCCTGCCGACGTACAGGTGTTGGCGACGTCGGCGGGGAGAAGTACTCGTCGCTTGATGACGAGCTCGACGCCTCAGCAGCAATTGGTACCTTGTGCTGCGAGGCGGAGCTGTGCGACGAGTCCGGAGGTGTTGAAAGTGCATTTCGTCTTCTGGTTTCCGCTCTTGTAATCATATTAGGTATATTTTCTTACATCTTGGAATTTTTTGTTGACATGACGTACGTCATGTCATTCTTCTTGGAAATTTTTTTTTTTGTGGTTATTGTTATAATAATTGTTTCCATTGTAATTTTAATTTTACATGTGTAAAAATCCTTTTCAAATTTCGTAAAATGCGACAATTTTGAATATAAATGATAATTATTCCTAAAAATAAATATTTGTTTGTAGATGGAAAAAATATACGACATTTGTACTTTGGGGCTGCCAGTTATTATTATATTATTATTATTATTCCCTTTATTTACATCTTAAACTTATTATTATTATTATGTCCTTTATTCATCAAATACACATATTAGATACATTGTTAAATAAATTTAAAATGATAAAAATAAAAATAAAATCTATTTAAAAATATATAAAATAGCATCCCACCGGCATCGGATACAGGGACCAAGATACCGGTGGTTAGGGCTCCAGAGACAGAAACCTCCTCACAATACGTGCCGTATCGAGCAGAACTGCTTTCTGGATCTGGCCCTTGACCCAGCTACCTAACGCGAGCCTCTTTATTATTATTATTATTATTATTTTATTACACTATAAATTTGACGATGATGATAGTATTCGAAAGAAATTAATTTTACGAAAGAAATATTATTAAGTCAGAATAGTAGTAAGTCAGATGGTAATGAAGAAGTTCTAATGGCAAATGATGGTTGGGCAGACTCTATAGCAAAAATTGTAGGATCCAATAAACCTAAGAACAAGAAAACATTAGTTTTATCCCGAGCAAAGAAACATTTAGACATAAAAAGGTTGAAAAAGATAAAAATCCAGAATTTGAGGTAGTATTAGATGGTGAAAATGCTGAATCAACTGTAGAGGTTAAAATAGAAGAGCCAATATCATCAGAGCCACCTCTTATAAAAGTGAAACATGAGAAACCATCAATCAGATTAAAACCAAATATACTAGCAAAAGATAGAGAAAGAGTACTCACAAAGATAGCTACAAAAGGTGTCGTGCAGCTATTTAATGCTATTAGAAATCAACAGAAAAGCTTAGATCAAGAAATGGACAGAAATGATTTATCTGAAAGTAAAAAGAAAAAAATATTAAAGAAATTTGACAAGAGAGCCTTTTTAGACACACTAATGGGGCAAAGTAAATCAATAGTTGTTGGCCAAGAAACTAAAGTGAGTAAAAAATAAATTAAAGATGAAGATAAACCTAAATGGAGTGCAATAAGAGACGACTTCATGATGGGCGCTAAAATTAAAGATTGATGAGAGATGTTAAAATCCTTATAGGTCGCTGTCTGTATATTGAACATATATAAGAGAAAAATGTACTTCATGAACGCAATAAAACCTAAATCAATGATTTTTAGAAATTTTGTCTGTTTGTCTGTATGTTTGTGCACGCTAATCTCAGCAATCGCTCAACCGATTTCAATGCGGTTACTGTGGCACTTAACATTTAGTGTTGGTTTAATATCGATCGGTTCATAAATAAAAAAGTTATATCAATCTAAAGAATCTAAACAATCATCACATATAAAATGCAACGTACGAAGTCTTGGGCAACAGCTAGTAATCAACTAATATTGTTGGATATTCTCACACAATATCAGCTAGCCCAAACTAAGCTATAAGCTTCTGCTAGGGGATCTAAATCTAATCTTAATTGATAGCAGGTATTTTGTATTTACAATAACCAGATATTTTTATAGAGGCATGTGCATAACTATGCACACCGTCAAGAAAAAGGCTAATTAATATTGGACATTCCGTATCGGCATTGACCGACTCTTTCTGGGTTCAATCATTTCGGGAAATAGACATTTATCGTAAAAATTTAACAATTTAGGTTCCATCCTTGTAGTCCAGAACTCGTCGTCTTTCGAAATATTTGCTGTCTTTAAGGGCAAGTTCTGCCCAGTCCACACCGCAAATCGACAAATTTTGACTTGACTGAAAGTAATTTTAATACAATTAATTATAGTAGGGGAGCCCTAGAAGGGATTTCGGGATTTACTAAAGCGCGACAGATTAATATACACGGGGATACCTTGTACCCGGTTAAGTACCTCCACAAAACATGAGGCCCATATATAAGGCCGCCCGTGAAGGATACAGGATCAGATTAGTAAAAAAAAATTGACCATCAGAAATTCTCGAGCGCGTCAGATTAAGGTAGGGTGAGTTAATTACATCCTAAAAATAGAATATTCCACTAATCTGACAATTTGAGAGTGACGTAAAAAAAGGGGAGGGCAACAAAGTTGTAAAAAAAAAACGTCATCTCGACATTCTCGAGCGTAGCTAAATTTTTTTTTTATTTTGAAGAAAATAATTCGAGAATAATGAAAAATATATAATCTGACGATTTCCGCAAGCCGAAATAACAAAAATTCGTCGATAAAGTTACACTATGCGCCAAATATCTTTGCGTCTACGAACTTCGTTCGTACTACTACTACTACTTACTTTTAATAATAGTATAGAATTAATATTGACCTATTCATAACATCTATGTCCCGGAAATTACGCAACAGCATCGATAAAATGAATTTTTAGACTTAGTACTTTTGTTTGCGATTGTACCTGCGCAACCTTGATTTTTTAACCAACTTCATAGGCGCAAAGATATTTGGCGCGTAGTGTAAATGCGTGCAGTTGCGTGATGCCTACATTGCCTTCTCCGCGTTTCTATTCCTCTCTCACTCTTTCTCTATCTATTACTCTCTCACTCAGTCCCCACTCTGGTTTCTGCTGCCATGACGCCATCACACACATCTATTTTGAGCTCAAAAATGTCATAAATACAATTTTAAGAGCCCAGGAATGGAATTAGCGGGAAGTTGCAGGGATGGCCTTTAAGGTGAACCGTTTTTCTATTTTTTTTTGTCAGATCAGGCCAATCCCTCTAGATAATCGTCAGATTATGAGACAGTACGTTTAGAACATAAAGATGAACCATATATATCTTAATCTGACGCGCTTGAGTATTTCAAAATGGCGAATTTTTTTTGCACATTATGAAAATGGCCGCGAGTTTGCGTCCCATCGAAATCGTCAGATTAGTGAATGAGAGCTTTTTTTTGGTGCACTTAACACTCCCTTGGAAAATCTGACGCGCTCGATAATTTTTTTTTTTTTTTCATTTTCAACCCTTAAATACAACCACCCGCATCATGCTAACGATCAGATTAACATACGTACATTATTAAAAATACGTAGGGCATTGATGCTATCAATATCTGACGCGCTCGAGGATGTCCATGCAACAGTTTTTTTTTACATATTTACAAATCTATAGCCGCTTCCCCCACCGATGTAAAGGTATATATCATATAACATTTTTTCTTCATATCATCTAAGCTTTGCATCCCAATAGGTCTCTACGACGCTCGAGTAAATCCCCATTTAGCCTCGTGGGCTCCCCTACTATTAGCAGCTGGGATGAAGGCGCGTAAAGGCGTTCCCCGCGTCAACAAAAAAAAAATTATATGCTGGTGCTATGGAATCTTGACAACTGATAAACATACTTATAGTTCACAAATATATTTATGAATCACACAATTATTGGTTCATACAGGGAATCGAACCCAGGACCTCGGGCAGCATGCAGTTGGTTACGCCCTGCACCACCCAGGCTGACATAGCATATTCTGTACCTTACTAAAAGAAGACGCAGTTAGGAGGCATCTTTGTAGTTCCAGCCACAAGGCGCTTTCTGCCTGTAAAACGGTGTCCCTCTCTACCTCGTGACGTTTTTCTACAAGACATTTCAAATTATTTAAAATTATTATTTTTGCTGTTTCGTACTGGTCCGCCGGTAAGTCGGGTTCCTGGCATTTTTCGCCATAGTCACCGCAATCAAAAATATTTTTATTTTTTAACAACGCCGGTCTTCGTTTACGCATTCTGTTGTATTTGCAGCGCCCAGCTCCAGTACTTTGATTGATTTTCGAGGACTGTGTTGGAAGTTTGATTTATACATGCTGCATTGGGCTTTGCCAGTATTGAATGCTACAACGGCAGCTTGACACCGGGCCGTATATGAATTCTTTAACGAAAAATTTACACGTTTGCCACCTACATGTTTCGCAACAATGTGCCAGTTCATGGCTGTTCTTGATACCTCCTCTGTGGCTAAGGTTAGATAAATTTATTGTTATTATTCTACCGCGTTTTGTAACATAATGTTGGCTCTGAGCCGTGGTTTAAGACAGTCAGTTTTGAGGTTAAAAGGCACGCAACGAGTTCCTTACCTCGGTATATTATATTATAGGGATTTAGCTGGTATTCCCCTTGTTCCTACTTCTACGGCGTAGAGTTTAACCACATATTAGACAAGTCATTGGTAAGTCGAATGTAAAAAAAATCGTTTTATATTATTTATTTATATCGACCATAAATATTTATATATATTATAATATACGTCAAGTACTAAGATTGTTTGGTTACGCTAGAATTGGACTATTTTTGTTCATTTTTTCTTATTCAAAAATGGAACATCGAGCGACGTGACCACTCTCTGAAAGCCTCTCGGCGGTACTAAATCGTATTTGTTCGCGTATCTACATTTATAGGGGTTCACAAAATACTTTGTAAAAAAAAATCTGTATCTAGGTACTTGAAAACGAACATTTTTATTGTCAAAGGAGAGGTTCTAACATAATAAGACATAATTATCATAATGATTTAAACTACTGAAACTGGTGAAAAGACTACTTTATTTTTGTGAAATTTCTCAGTATTTGAGCAATCTTTACAGTTATTTTTCTCCAAAAAATGTTACCTACCTGATATAAGATTGTTCTATAAACAGATAGCCAAGGCCCTTTGCAATTACCTCGTACCCTTTGTTTATTAAATTTTCCAGTTATTTGACATGAATATAAGCATCGAAGTCGATGCAAATCGTAGGATTTGAAAAACCTTGTTTACTTTCGTTGATATTAGCCATATGTAATCTGTTGTTACGTAAAATATGTTTTATGAAACGTTAAGAGTGCTAAATTTACTAAGTATGTTAGTAAATACCATGTTTGTACGATGAATATTTAATGACTTTAAACGCATTGAAAAGTATGGTTTCAGAGCAAAACGTGGCGCGAAATATGTTAGCCCTCTTAAGGTTAGCTTCGCTTAACATTTAGTGTTTATTTTATGTCAATCGGTTCATAAATAAAAAAGTTATATCACTTTAAAGAATCATACATAGACTTATGAATCTAAAAGTGGGTAAATCTAAACTGGCGTGTTGGCTTAATCATAAAAGTTATACGCGGCGTGGACTGAATTGTTATAGAATAGACTTAATCTTTAAGCTCTTTTATAATTGAGCCAACAGGGTAGTTTCACACGCTGTGAGTCTGATGAAGAAGTAGTAGTAGTAGTCCTTTCATACACCTTATGTGACGTTAACGAAGTTGCGGGCTCAGCTAGTACACTAATATACTAACATTCAATTTATAACATATTTACAAGGGGAACATCCATAAAAAAAGGGCAATAGGAAATAAGATTATGCATCAAAAAACTCTTCCACATCGCTGTTTCTGTGCAAAATGCATTGTCGTTAGCATCCCAAGTAGAGGCTATTAAGGATTATGAGATATTTACGGTTTAATAATAATTTACAAGCCTTTATTCAGCCACAATTTACTGTTTTTTATCCTAAAGTACCTTTACAGTTATATATTTTACATTACATTTTTAATTTCCAATAACTTTATGACTCTGCCTTATGGAGCCTTCTCCATTTTCTTCCAGTTTTGTCTGTTTAGAACCGTTCTATGGCATACTATCAATAAAATCAACTCGTGACAGTCCTCGTCTGGACGTATGCCCCTATTTTCGCTACAACAAACAGTCCTGCATCTTCCACGACTTTGATACCCCTTTCGACTAAAGCGTTTGTATAAAAGATAAACCATTTACCTTTTTCAATTCTAGAAATATTTTATTTAGTTCCTTGGATCCTTACATCTTAGTACTTTTACATTACTCACGACATTGAAATGAAATCAAGGTCACGTTTTACGATTGCTCATATCGCTTCAATAGGAGCGGTTTATTCCAAGTTGACTCACTTTGCTAGAGGCCTATTGGCTAAATTGTCTCGCCGAGTGTACGTACGGTACAAAATTGATTTTATCATGGTTCCGCGGCTCTAGGATACTACACACAATTGATCCAATTTACGTGTTGAAATTCCAGCCAAAAGTACTCATGCCGAATAAGATTGTATGTTGAGACACAGATACTTAGAAAACTAAAAAGAATATAAATAGTCTAATTTGTTTGAAAGGGATAATCCGTAGTCCAATCACTTTACGTTTTCAGTAACAATTTTGTGGAAGTTTTGCGGAATAACAACCACATTATTGGCTGTTGGGACCAACATTTTAGCGTGCTTGTGCGTTTTTAGTCATTTTTTAAACCAGGCCATTTAAGCCGCATAGTAACACTTTTTGATGCGTGCATTCTCATTCAGCCGGCGTTCATCTAAACTAATTTTATAAAGAGGAAAGATTCGATTGTTACTTTATTTTTTTTTTTATACTACTTAGGTGGCAGACAAGCTTACGGCCCACCGGAAGGTTGGTAACCATAGCCTATAGACGTTTGCAACACCAGAGGCGCTACACACGCGCTGCCGACCCGGGCGCAGGTTGTGACGACACACAGTTGAAATTTTTCAAGCCGCCCGTAAGGCCTTCAACTTGGCTTAACGACTGTCATTTTACTGACAACCGGGACCAACGGCTTATCGTGCCTTCCGAAGCACGGAAACGCTCGTAAATAAATGTCACAAAGTGGTCCACGTGGTGGTCACCCATCCATATCCGGCCATAGTAAATGTTGCTTACTGCAGTGATCGTTTACAGAACACTGAGTCCGCGGGGCCACGAGCGCTTCATTCCAGTATTCCCATGGGATCGGGTGTAACCGCGTGACATCTGCTAGTCGATTCATAAGACATTGTCATGTCGAAAACTGAGCAAGCTGGACTAAAAGCGCTTCATTATAATTTTAATTCCATATAATAGTGTAGGTATGTTTTTATTCTTCTAAATAAGCTCAGTTTGTAGGAATATAACGAACAAAAGCTCATTATCTTTGGCTTATTGAAAACTTTTTTTTTACGAAATAGAAATGCGTTTGGGAATGAATCGTTAATATTTTAGTACAAAGTACTTTTCATGGTCTACATATTATAGGTATCGTATTTTATTTAAAAAAAAAATTGTCGGTGGCAAGTCTTGGGTTCCAATTCTGGGTTAAATGAATATAAAATGTCTGATTCAAGTTGTCATTTTTCACTTTATACTATAAGATAATATGAAATAGTAAGCAAACTAATTAATTTAAAACTAATCGCAGAAAGGTTTATTTTCAACTAGAGGACGTCACGCGGTTTCACCCGCGTAGTTCCCGTTCCCGTGGGAATACATTTTTTTTCCATAAGAACCTTCTCCTGACAATACTTAATATTTCTAAGAAAATTAATTTAAAAAAAAAGAAAATTAAAAGAAATATTTACTCCTTTCATTTTATTCTTCCTCCCCGCCAACAAGCAGGCTATTACAACAATTTCTACCATAGCTCACTGTCTCAATACCACTTACTGCACCATTTCACACCAGAGGTAAAAAAAACTGCAAAAATAGTTGGCAATACCAAAGATATACGTACAGCGCGTGCGGTGCGTACGGCGCATATATGTGCGAAGCTATCAGGAAATGCGGCGCGTACGGCGCGTGCGGCGCGTACGGTGTTGACATATGTGCGATCAGCTTAGAAATCTAGCTTATTCGAAAAAATCTAAATTTTCGGTTAAAGGATTTCAACTGAACTTATCAATAAACCCGGTCATTTTTAGGGTTCCGTACCCAAAGGGTAAAGAACGGGACCCTATTCATGTGACTTCGCTGTCCGTCTGTCTGTCTGTCTGTCCGTCACGAGGCTGTATCTCATGAACGGTGATAGCTAGAGAGTTGAAATTTTCACAGATCTGTTTTTATTGCCGCTATAAAAACAAATACGAAAAACAAAAACGTAATAATATTTAAGGGGGGACTCCCATACAACAAACGTGTTTTTTCGCTATTTTATCTTATACTAGCTGTTGCCCGCGACTTCGTACGCGTGAAAATTATGTAATAATGCCAATTTGATTGCTCTCTGCTTAGCCCCTAGGATATGTAGCGAGATAATATATAGCCTATTTTAAGACCCTACCTCTAGCTAATATTTGTACAAAATTTGAATCAAATCCATTGAGTACTTTTCGAGATCCTTCCGGACAAAGCAAACAGACAAACAGACAAAAAAAAATCTAACTATATTTTCGGCTTCGGTATCATATGTTGAACACCCAGCGAGTATTTTTTTTTTAAATATTTCCAATGTACAGTTTTGACTTTTCTATCATTTTATTATATGTATAGATATTAGATAATAAGGTATTCTTCTCAATTTAAATACGTTAGTTGGCTTAAACATATCATCAAGATTATATATTCCCTTTACACCATGCAAATTAAATGAATACTTTAGGAGGTATAGCACAATCAAATATTGCACAACGAAATTAATTTCGTATCGCCATGATTGAACATTAAACGGGTCACATACTTACTTATTATTCGACTTCCATCGTAAATATTTTTTCTTTAAAAGTGAACAACGCTTCAGCAGATTACTTTAGGTAGGTGAAATATTTCAAAGATAGCAATTTCATAGGAAATAATAAACAAAGAGCCCTTGTTTTAGATTTTTCTCCAGCATAAACAATTTACGTACAAACACACATTTCAATAATTGCACCGATGTTGTAGACGTATCGTCTTTATATTGTCATCATCCAAATGTCATCACTATTCTGAAAAAGAAATTAAACATAGACTTCTCAAACTCTTTTGGAAATACAAACTGTACTTACCGTAGAGGATCTCTAAGAGGATATAACAGGATAGTTAACAACATAGAGCAACGCGAACTGTCTAAAGGCGCGCGTTGCTCTGTGGTTAACAAACACCACAGAGCAATACTTGTTCATAATAGTAGGTAGTGATATTAGGTAATAAGGGAAACCAGTACACGCTTAAAATACTCACAGAATATCGAGCAGCGTATTTTCATAAAAAATAAATAATTAAAACAAAATGAACATTTACTGGGACATCCTTCCGAGGGCTAACCGGGCTCCCATCCGTAGGCTGTTGGGCGTTACGTGAGGTTTTTTAGTGGGTAGGAGTTCAGCATAGCATCCATGAAGGATTTTCCCTTACGTTTAATAACAAAAATAAAATAGGAAAAGGGGGCCTATGCAACAAATAAGACTTTTTGTTGGTTTCTTGGTACGGAACCCTCCGTGCGCGAGTTCGACTCGCGCTTGGCTGGTTTTTTTTATTAATATAGAAGATAACTATTGCATAAGAAACTAACTTCAACATATTTGCCTAAATCCATATTAGACCTTGCTTACTTTTGCGTCCCAAAGAAACATTCCAGGGGACATATTTGAGGTAACGGTCCTTTATCCCGATAGTGGGCAAAGGAATGCAATAATAACATTCATCTACTCGGCGTCAAGTCGAAAAGTACCTTCAGAGCGTGGTGTTTCACAAGGACACATTTTAGGACCCTTTGAAATTTCCATTTTGTATAAGACCACAAGAGTAGGTATACGTATAAGAGTATTGTTATATAAACATAGATTAGTAAGAGAAATCGACACTGTTCTCTTTTTTTAGGGTTCTGTACGCTAAGGGTAAAAACGGGAAACTAATACTGAGACTCCACTGTTTCTCTGTCACGAGATACAGCCATCTCATAAACTGTAATAGCTAGAGAGCTGAAATATTCACATATTATTATGTATTTCTGTTGCCAGTGTAACAACAAATACTAAAATCAAAAAAGATAATAATATTAAAGGGGGTTCCCATATAACAAACGTAACTTATTTTGCCGTTTTTTTGGTGCGGAACCTGACTCGCATTTGTCGTAACTCTTTCGAAGTAAATGAGCTGTGTATATACCTAGGTATATAGTTATAGTTTAACGTAGACCTATTGATCCTGTTATAAGTTTCATTTTGCATTTTATTTAGCTTAAAACTCGGTTTCCACTGTGAGCTGAGCGGGCTCAATAACGAATTCGCTTATCTTACCAAAGTAAACTGTATACTGGTTTTCCCGTCACCTAGCACCAGCTGATTCATTAATGGGCCCGCTGTTGTGTGACAGCTTTTGTACACAGTTTCGTCGTTTTGAATACAATTGTCAGCAGTTCCGATCACCTGTCACGTCATTTCTCAGTAATGGCTTACCAGGTGATCAATTCACTGCATTGAATGCATCAAATTACTGCAATTTGCTGCATTGCAAGAAACAATTTCCTATATTGAACGTACATGGGAAATTCAGTCGAAGGTTATAACATCTCAGTGAAATTTATAAAATATTTCCATGAAAATAGGGTTAAATCGCTTGAAAAAAATGGAATTAATTACTAAACGAAAGAAACAAACCAGACACGTTCCAGTTTGTTCATTAATAAATACATCAACAGATGATTTAGTAAAGTTAGCTGCTATAATGTTCTAATACATAATCAGTCTTGTACCCAATACAGAGTAGTTTCAACACACGAGACATGACTAATGGGCTGAATGATCGATATTTATATTTTTCGAGTTTTTACAAATGGCAATTTATAAAAAAATAACTCATCTGTTCGGTCTAAATTTGGACAAGGATATATGCAAACGCGGAGTGTGGGAGTGCATTGTGAGAAGATACAAACAGCTAAACACACATACATAGCATATACCTACACACAATAAGGCTGTGGGCACATTGGAGGCACGACTGTCTTATGACTTACTCTTTACAACGAAAATTCAACTTAAAATCTTTGATTTTGAACGTGGTTTTTGGTTTTTTGAGTAATGACGCAACTGGTTGTATCCAATTTCATAAAAAATGAAGGTTATTAATTGTGTAGGGACTCTGTAGTATGAAAGATTGCAAGTAAGCAGTTTTGTATGGAAGCGCGATGTATGACTGAGTCGAGCCAGTTACTGCGCACTACTCGACACGCGAGGTTCAGTTCCGGGGTTAATTCGAATAAAACACTTGTTCAATTAATCGCCGTCTTTTATATTTGCCAGTAACTCCCAACGCATCCGACCCTCACAAGTAAGGACTTTCGTCAACGAACTCTGGTGAACTAAGTCATCCTTACCGTTCCTGAAAGGTCCTTAAAGTGGTGACCCCGTCAAAGGACATTGAAGTTCGTGTGGGTCGCGGGTGTGTTGGTCGAGCGCGGTAAAGTGTCGGGTCGCGTTCGTGTTTTTTCCGGTGTCGCGTTGAAGGTCACGCGTTGAAGAGTTCATTTTTTGCATTTTGTTCATTTTTTTTTCAATTCGTATTTTCTCGAGGCCGTGCAGCCAGTCATACACAATGGAAGCTGCAGGCTATGCTGATTACGAAACGAAATCGGAGCAGAAAAATGAAAGAGCGGTGGAACTCGCTGCAATTACGCTGTCTACAAAAATACCCGAATTTTGGACAGACATGCCTCGTTTATGGTTCGCGCAGCTAGAGAGCATATTGGCACCACAGAAACAGGGTGATGAGTCAAAGTATAATGTAGTGGTAGCAAAAATGGGCCGAGAAGCATTACAGCAGGTGAGTGACATACTGTTAAATCCTCCCGGTGAAAAAAAGTATGACGCAATAAAAGATCGCTTGTTGAAAGTTTACGAAGAAAGTGCGGAGAGGCAGTTCCAGAGATTACTGGGGGAGATGGAACTAGGTACGCAGAAACCTTCGCAACTGCTTCGTAAAATGAAGGAATTAGGTAGAAGTTCAAAAACATCTGAAGAGACCCTTAAAAATCTATGGGTCGCGCGGTTGCCGACGGCAGTGAGAACTACATTAACGGTGAGTCAAGATCAATCTCTAGAATTTTTATCGGACATGGCGGACAGAGTCATGGAGACCATACGAGGAGGCGAGGTTGCGGAAATCAGCCAAGGCGCAGGCGGAAGTGCGCAAATGCCAGCAGCGGATTTAGTATCAACCATGAAACAGTTGAATCTAGAAGTGGCCGCTCTGAGAGAAGAGGTTAATAGAAACCGTCGTACCCCATATCAAGGTCGCGGACAAGGGTACAGTGGGCGGAATCGGATGACAAGGTCAAGAAAACCGGGAGACCCAGATTGGCTGTGTAAGCATCACTTTAGGTATCGGCATAGAGCTAGAGAATGTGAAAGGCCGTGCGCATGGAGCAAAAAGGCGTCAGCACCATCGGGAAACGAGTAAGGGTACAATCTGTAAGGGTGGAAGAGGTTGTACCCGGGAAGAACCACCAACTTAGCGTATACGATCGTCAGCAAGGCTTAGCGTTTTTAGTGGACACTGGTGCGAATGTTTCGGTTTTACCAGTTTCGCGAAAAGTGAAGTTATCGGGTGAGTGCTCTAGTTTTAGGCTATACGCGGCAAATAACAGTGAAATTAGAACATATGGAACTAAAGTGTTAGATCTTAACTTAGGGTTACGTAGGTCATACCGTTGGACCTTTATTATAGCAGATGTGAATCAAGCTATTTTAGGAGCCGATTTTTTAGAACATCATGATTTGTTAGTAGATATAAGCTCACGGAAACTTATAGATAGGTCAACCAAGCGGTTAACTTCTGGAAAAATTGTAAATTGTAATGAGTCATCGGTCAGTTCAATTTGCAATAATCACCTTTTCCATGATTTGTTGTCAGAATTTTCAGTAATTACCAAACCGGCAACTTTCAAGGATTTGGACCGTGTCTCGGAGAATGACGTGTACCATCATATTGAAACGACAGGGAAACCGGTACACGCACGAGCCAGACCTCTACCCCCGGACAGGTATCATAAGGTAAAACGTGAGTTTCAGATAATGCAAGAGATGGGCATTATCAGGCTGTCGAAGAGTGAGTGGGCGAGTCCTCTTCACATCGTGGCTAAGAAGGATGGATCAATACGACCGGTTGGCGACTATAGGCGTCTTAACGCCATCACCAAGCCGGATAGATACCCTGTCCCGAGGCTGCATGATTTCACCTATATTTTGGCAGGTAAGAAAATTTTCAGTAAAATAGATATTAATAGAGCATACCATTATGTTAAAGTAGCCCCCGAAGATATAGAAAAGACGGCAGTAATTACTCCATTCGGTTTATGGGAGTACTTACGGCTCAATTTTGGACTCCGTTCAGCAAGTCAGACTTTTACCAGATTTATGAATAACGACGTGTTAAAAGGTCTAGACTTTTTATTTAGTTTCATCGACGATGTAATCATAGCCAGCGATGATATAGAGACGCACAGGAAGCATTTACGTATGGTTTTCGAACGGTTAAAAAAATATGGTATCACAATTAATTTAGCTAAGTGTGTTTTTGGGCAATCCAATATAGAATTTTTGGGTTACGAGGTGTCCACCAGCGGTATAAGACCTTTGCAACAGAAGGTAAATGCCGTCTTGGAATACCCTAGACCGGATACCGTGGACAAGCTAAGAACATTTTTAGGTATGGTTAATTTTTATAGGGCTAGTATACCGAATGCCACGGCGTATCAGATTACTCTCAACATTTTTTTAAAGGGCGCGAAGAAAAAGGATAAGACCAAAATAGAGTGGACTCCCGAATCTCTCGAAGCATTCGAGAAGTGCAAAACCAGCTTAAAAAATGCTGTTTTGTTGTCTCATCCAGAACCGAGTGTCCCACTGTCTTTAATGACAGATGCGTCGGACAAATGCGCAGGGGGAGTCTTACAACAGTTGATTGATAATAAATCACCTTTAGGCTATTTTTCTAAAAAATTCACAACAGCGCAGCAGAAATATTCCACGTACGACAGAGAGTTAACAGCAATTTTTATGGCTATAAAACATTTTAGGCCATTATTCGAAGGCAGGGAATTAATTATTTATACGGACCACAAACCATTAGTGTATGCTTTTAGTAAAGTTGAGAGTAACAGCGAAACGCCGAGACGAACAAGGCAGCTATTGTTTATAAGTGAGTTCTCAACGGATATTAGGTATGTCAAGGCCGATAGCAACAAGGTAGCGGATGCGTTATCGCGAATTGAGACGATACAATGCCCGACGAGCATAGATTACTCGGAACTAGCTTTGGCACAAGAATTAGATTCGGAATTAAAGCAGTTGCTAAGCGAAAGGAATGACAACATTTCTCTAAAGAAATTTCTCATTCCAAGTAGCGATAAAATGATTTATTGTGAGAATTCTGGTAGTACGTGCAGACCCTATGTACCTGAGAGCTTTAGGAAAGTAGCTTATAAAACCGTTCATGAAATTAGTCATCCCGGGATTAGAACAACACGCAAAATGATTGCAAAACGATTCTTTTGGCCGGGAATGAACCGCGATATTGGGCAATGGGCAAGAACATGCATACAGTGTCAAAAGTCAAAAATAAGTAGACACACCATATCAGAATGTCAGCAATTCCCAGAAGCTGAGCGCTTATCGCACGTGCACATTGATATTGTAGGGCCGTTGCCTACGACTAAAGACGGTTTTAGGTACATTGTTACGATGATAGATAGATTTACAAGGTGGCCGGAAGCCATTCCAGTACGCGAAATAACCGCAGAAGTTATTGCAAGGGTATTTTATGATAATTGGATATCCCGTTTTGGAGTCTCCGAGAGGTTGACTAGTGACCAAGGCAGGCAATTTGAGAGTAATTTATTTACCCAATTGCTTAAAACCTTAGGTATTAAGAGAAATAGGACAACTCCGTACAGGCTGCAGTCAAACGGAGTTTTAGAAAGAATACACAGAGTAATGAAGTGTGCAATTACAGCCCGTTTGTCAGACAATACGTCATGGTATGACGAGCTGCCTACGGTGTTGTTAGGTTTACGTACAGTCACCAGGAGCGACAATGGAGTAAGTCCGGCTGAGTATATGTATGGGCAAACTATCCGGTTACCCGGAGATTTTTATATCTCAGAAAATCGGACAGTAACAGATAATGAGTATTTAGATCAATTAAGGCATAATATAAGTAGGTTAAAGCCGGTATCCCGAGAAGTACGCGATTCACGCACTATTTTCGTGCACAACGAGTTAGCTAAATGTAAGTACGTTTTTATTAGAATAGATGCCGTTCGCAGACCGCTCACAGCACCCTATGAAGGACCATATCGTGTCTTAGAGAGAAAAGGTAAAGTATACACAGTGCAGTTGCCAAATAGGACCGTTAATATATCTATCGACAGGTTAAAACCTGCATTTATATTAAGCGAACAGGCAACAGATCAGGGTGAGGATGATTATTGTAACAGACCGCAAAACAATGTAAACAGTAAACCTATAGAAAAAAATGTTGATAACATACCGCATACCTGTAGTAGGACAACAAGAAGTGGGCGCTCTGTTAAAATGCCAGTAAGATTTGATTGTTAATTAAGCCACAGGAATAAACGAGGAGGTATATATATGTGTAATGATGAATAAAAGAGTTGTTCGGCGTAATCATGGTGTACGCAGTGGGCTCCCAAGGGGGTGAATAATTGATTATAGCAGAGCGGGACACCATGGTTACTACCAGTAGTAAAAGTATGAAAGAGAATTAGTATTAAGAGTTAATTTTAAGAGATATTGTTTGCTACCATATTGTACAAAATACAGTGGTAGCACACATTTTGTAATCGAGTAAGAGAATTATACCTAGTGGGTTGGCAACAGTTGTAATTAGGTTTCGCAATTATGCATTTTTCGCCCTTGTCAATAGTTTATTTTATAAAATGTCAATTTTGCAACCTTTCTATGTAGTTATAGTCTTACGAAATTTGTAAATCATGCCATATTTTATAACAAGTACTAGTCGAGTTTTTTTTAAGGCATTAGAATATCATTGCAATTGGTGAAAGTCACATCTCTTAAAATTTATGTGCATTTTTTTCAAAATGGGCAAATCTTATAGCAAGGAAGAAGTTATTATTGCTCAGAATGGAGCGGTACAGGCTGAAATGAGCAAATATAATACCACCATGCTAGCCATAGCATGTTGTATGGGGCTGATTATTCTCATTGCAGTAATTGTATACGGGCGTTATCGTATAAGGCAGTGTATGAAGAAGATGTTTATAAAAGTATCGAATGCTCAACCGGTGGCT
This sequence comes from Miltochrista miniata, assembly GCA_933228765.1. NCBI lineage: Eukaryota > Metazoa > Arthropoda > Insecta > Lepidoptera > Erebidae > Miltochrista > Miltochrista miniata. Next base: position 31,601,095 of record OW121758.1, on the reverse strand, counting down.
CAACGTCCGGTACAAACTCAGCAACAAAGAGTGTAATGTAATGTAATGTGACACAGTGTTGTTGTGCTAACGGTTTAACATGAAATAATCAATGCTGATTGTACGTATTATGTTACTTTGTATGTGAACTGTTAATTTAGTTTTGTGTTTGATTTATGTAATGAAAAATTTATAATTTTTCTTGTGAAAAATTGGGGGGTGTAGTGTAGGGACTCTGTAGTATGAAAGATTGCAAGTAAGCAGTTTTGTATGGAAGCGCGATGTATGACTGAGTCGAGCCAGTTACTGCGCACTACTCGACACGCGAGGTTCAGTTCCGGGGTTAATTCGAATAAAACACTTGTTCAATTAATCGCCGTCTTTTATATTCGCCAGTAACTCCCAACGCATCCGACCCTCACAAGTAAGGACTTTCGTCAACGAACTCTGGTGAACTAAGTCATCCTTACCGTTCCTGAAAGGTCCTTAAAATTGGAATACAATGGCGCGGCGCCAAAACGTGGACACTCACGGCTGCTCCACCTATCATACCCGGCCATCCCACCTTGGTGGAAACAGTGGAACATTTCAATTCAACAGTGGGGCCAGTTCATGACATTAAGGTTGTGCAACAATCGATAGAACGAGCTACGCTTAGGGTGTCTCTGTGGATAAAATCCAAAACCAATAATCCTTAGAAAACCAGAGTGGTCGAAATAGCTCCCAGAGTATGTAGTGGTAGTGGGTTGACCACATCTGCAGAAGAACCGATGGTCGATGGAGCAAACGTGTTCTGAAATGGTGACCGCGACTTGGTAAAGGTGGCGTAGGACGACCCCCTGCGAGATGGATCGATGAAGAGCCGAAAAAAGATGCAGGGAGCGACTGGATGCGGAAGTAGCAGGACCGTTAATTGTGGGGTAATTTTGGAGTGGTCTACGTTCAACAGAGGACTACCATTGTCCATCTTTGATTATATCGTTTTACGATTTTTCAATAAATATCAACTCCTATATAGTAATAAGCATTCAAGCACAGATTGTATAACTAATTGTTATTAGAACCGAGTTTGGTTCTATAAAATATTAGTTTTATAGCGAAACGCGAATTAATTTTAATCACACATTCATCTACTTATTGTTTGTACAAAAAGGGTATTATCAGTCCAACACCTTGATAGGTACTTATAGTTAAATTTATTCATTATTTATTAGAACTATCTTTCAGAGTAAGGTCAAACAAACAATAGATTCAGAGTGTCTGAGAAAAAATAGCTCCCGTTTACCTAAATACTTCATCAAAGCATGTTTTTAAACAACTAACAAGCCGCCCCGCTATAAGCTCTTCATTACATGTAGTAGGTAGAGGTAGGTATATGATCCTGGATAACAAGGGATTCTACTTTACCCTCCGAAATATTTCCCTAAAGTTACTAATTTATTGGACTTTTAATATTTTAAAATGTCTGCGTGGATTCCGTAGGCTCGACCTGCGTGATGGTAATTATTATGAACGAATTAATTTATGAGTTTTAAAGATTTTTTAGTGAAGCACGTAGTCCGCGTGAAGGACTCGTGGCCCTGCAACTCAATGTTCTGTAAAAGATAATTCCTACTTTCGTTTTGGATGATTAATACTCGTAAATAAATATCCACGGACATTTTCACGCAAAGAAATACTAAACCAGGAATAACCTGCTTGTGTTCTGCGTATCAAACTACGGCTGCTGCTGACTGTACCTACCCAACAGTGAAAGATTTTTTCAAATCGGGTAAGAACCTATTCGATGCATACAATCAAACATCAATCATTTCTCTTTATAATGTTAGATAACTGGAATTTTATTTAATTTCCAATATGTATGATAGAATTTCAACATTTTGAGTTTTATGTGTTCTTACGTAAGTAAGTTTGTGTCTCTCTGAGCAACGAAAGTTATCAAACCAAATGAGATTCACAAAACAAAATCCTATCTATTCATGAAATGCAACAAATTTAGTGGTATTTTGTTCATAATAGTAAAATTATTCCAACCTTGCAGCGAATAAAGTCTAATTCACCGTTCCGGTAAATAAATAAATTAACAAGCGACCTGTTTATGTAATGAGAAAGGACATTTAGATGTTGATTTTATGAAATTGTTAATGGAATTGAACAAAATATTGTATGTTAAAAATACCGACAAATGCGAGTCAGGTTCCGCACCAAAAAAACGGCAAAATAAGTTACGTTTGTTATATGGGAACCCCCTTTAATATTATTATCTTTTTGATTTTAGTATTTGTTGTTACACTGGCAACAGAAATACATAATAATATGTGAATATTTCAGCTCTCTAGCTATTACAGTTTATGAGATGGCTGTATCTCGTGACAGAGAAACAGTGGAGTCTCAGTATTAGTTTCCCGTTTTTACCCTTAGCGTACAGAACCCTAAAAAAAGAGAACAGTGTCGATTTCTCTTACTAATCTATGTTTATATAACAATACTCTTATACGTATACCTACTCTTGTGGTCTTATACAAAATGGAAATTTCAAAGGGTCCTAAAATGTGTCCTTGTGAAACACCACGCTCTGAAGGTACTTTTCGACTTGACGCCGAGTAGATGAATGTTATTATTGCATTCCTTTGCCCACTATCGGGATAAAGGACCGTTACCTCAAATATGTCCCCTGGAATGTTTCTTTGGGACGCAAAAGTAAGCAAGGTCTAATATGGATTTAGGCAAATATGTTGAAGTTAGTTTCTTATGCAATAGTTATCTTCTATATTAATAAAAAAAACCAGCCAAGCGCGAGTCGAACTCGCGCACGGAGGGTTCCGTACCAAGAAACCAACAAAAAGTCTTATTTGTTGCATAGGCCCCCTTTTCCTATTTTATTTTTGTTATTAAACGTAAGGGAAAATCCTTCATGGATGCTATGCTGAACTCCTACCCACTAAAAAACCTCACGTAACGCCCAACAGCCTACGGATGGGAGCCCGGTTAGCCCTCGGAAGGATGTCCCAGTAAATGTTCATTTTGTTTTAATTATTTATTTTTTATGAAAATACGCTGCTCGATATTCTGTGAGTATTTTAAGCGTGTACTGGTTTCCCTTATTACCTAATATCACTACCTACTATTATGAACAAGTATTGCTCTGTGGTGTTTGTTAACCACAGAGCAACGCGCGCCTTTAGACAGTTCGCGTTGCTCTATGTTGTTAACTATCCTGTTATATCCTCTTAGAGATCCTCTACGGTAAGTACAGTTTGTATTTCCAAAAGAGTTTGAGAAGTCTATGTTTAATTTCTTTTTCAGAATAGTGATGACATTTGGATGATGACAATATAAAGACGATACATCTACAACATCGGTGCAATTATTGAAATGTGTGTTTGTACGTAAATTGTTTATGCTGGAGAAAAATCTAAAACAAGGGCTCTTTGTTTATTATTTCCTATGAAATTGCTATCTTTGAAATATTTCACCTACCTAAAGTAATCTGCAGAAGCGTTGTTCACTTTTAAAGTCGAATAATAAGTTAGTATGTGACCCGTTTAATGTTCAATCATGGCGATACGAAATTTATTTCGTTGTGCAATATTTGATTGTGCTATACCTCTTAAAGTATTCATTTAATTTGCATGGTGTAAAGGGAATATATAATCTTGATGATATGTTTAAGCCAACTAACGTATTTAAATTGAGAAGAATACCTTATTATCTAATATCTATACATATAATAAAATGATAGAAAAGTCAAAACTGTACATTGGAAATATTTAAAAAAAAAATACTCGCTGGGTGTTCAACATAAGATACCGAAGCCGAAAATATAGTTAGATTTTTTTTTGTCTGTTTGTCTGTTTGCTTTGTCCGGAAGGATCTCGAAAAGTACTCAATGGATTTGATTCAAATTTTGTACAAATATTAGCTAGAGGTAGGGTCTTAAAATAGGCTATATATTATCTCGCTACATATCCTAGGGGCTAAGCAGAGAGCAATCAAATTGGCATTATTACATAATTTTCACGCGTACGAAGTCGCGGGCAACAGCTAGTATAAGATAAAATAGCGAAAAAACACGTTTGTTGTATGGGAGTCCCCCCTTAAATATTATTACGTTTTTGTTTTTCGTATTTGTTGTTATAGTGGCAATAAAAACAGATCTGTGAAAATTTCAACTCTCTTGCTATCACCGTTCATGAGATACAGCCTCGTGACGGACAGACAGACAGACAGACAGACAGACGGACAGCGAAGTCACATGAATAGGGTCCCGTTCTTTACCCTTTGGGTACGGAACCCTAAAAATGACCGGCAGGCTGATTACGTATAAAACAGCGATCAGCGATAATCGTGCAATCATTGCGCAATCATCGCACGATTTATCGCTGGTGGCAGAAAAAATGGTATTACGTTAAATTCTATAGAGAATCGTTCGCTAATCGCTACGTCGCACTTATCACTACGAAACTAGCGCCATAAACAATTACGTGGCGATCACTGAAAACTGGGAACTGTCACATCTGTTGGGCATTTCATTAGTGTATGTGTGTGCTGAGAGACCACTTTTATTTTTTCGGATTTTTGCAGTTTAACTAACAATAGTGCATAGTAAAATTTGCGAAAATATTTGTAAAGCTTAGTGATCGGTTAGAAAGCGCGTTCGAGCACGTGCTCGCAGCACTATTTTTAGTTAAACTGCAAAAATCCGCAAAAAATGAAAGTGGTCTCCCAGTACACACATACACTAATAAAATATCGAAATCGCTGCCTGGAGGTTGTCAAAACGATACGTAATACGAAATTATCGCCAGATCGCTGCCGCAGTATAGCACAAATGCACTTTTTAATTTACTGATTGTCCTACAGAGGCAGCACCGTCGCTAGTTGGTTATGGCAAAACGATCGTTGATACGTAATACGAAACAGTCAACAAACAGCGATTATCGTGCGATTTCCGCGAGATTATCGCTATCGCTTGCCTATTGTAACATACGTAATAAGCCTGCCGGTTTATTGATAAGTTCAGTTGAAATCCTTTAACCGAAAATTTAGATTTTTTCGAATAAGCTAGATTTCTAAGCTGATCGCACATATGTCAACACCGTACGCGCCGCACGCGCCGTACGCGCCGCATTTCCTGATAGCCTCGCACATATATGCGCCGTACGCACCGCACGCGCTGTACGTATATGTTTGGTATGGCCAACTATTTTTGCAGTTTTTTTTACCTCTGGTGTGAAATGGTGCAGTAAGTGGTATTGAGACAGTGAGCTATGGTAGAAATTGTTGTAATAGCCTGCTTGTTGGCGGGGAGGAAGAATAAAATGAAAGGAGTAAATATTTATTTTAATTGTCTTTTTTTTAAAATTAATTTTCTTAGAAATATTAAGAAACTTCTCTTTGCATTTGCCTGATAATTCAGTATAAAAATCCGTGTGCATGTATGTATTGTCCGGTTTGAACATTATTTCCGTATTGATACGGGCAAATACGTATATATGGCAACACTGAGCATGCATGCGGCTACACCGACCACCAGCACGCGCCGTACGCGCCGCATTATGACGTCATCAGAATGCTATTCGAATGACTACCGCATTTCACGAAACGCGGCGCTTACGGTGCGGGTGTAATGAGCGAGGTTTCATATTATTATCATTTCATACAAGGAATTCTAAAATGCCGCGTCCGGCGCGTACGTTGCTGACAAATGTGCGATCACCTTAATGTAAGCAAAGATAATATATTAGTATTACATACAGGGCAAGGGCAGCTCCCTGGCCCCCACTGAGCAAGCCTTCCCACTTCCGCCACAGCTGTCATATAGTTGGAGGGTATTTAGAGGGAACTTTTGCTTAACATTAGTGGTCACACACACATTCAAGCTCGTTACAAACATCGTGTTTTTTAGATGAAGGTGAAAAAATTGAAAACGAATCATTTGTACGGAGTTTCCGCCCTATGATGTAAGCACCCACTAGAAAAGGATTTAACAAAATCCCACTTATTCATTTATCGAAGCAGAAGCATGTCAAGCACGGGGGTCGAAGCTAGTTTTGTGGAATGTGGTAATAGACGGTAACGGCAGCGTAACACATCTTTTTCATTTTGCAAATCTCCGCCTTAGTATTAAATAAAATAGTTGTTATAAAATAAATTGATTAAGAAAATAAACGTGTTTTCGTCGTGAAAATGTACAAATAAAATTTACACAGTATACTCTAACCAATTTAGTAAAGTTTGCCCCTCTTGTTTGAGCATTGAACATTTTAAATACCGTTTTAAAGGAAATTTGAAATGCTCTGAATTTGTTCATTGCTAACCCTTTTTTATTTAAGTAGTACCTACATTATTAGATTGGGGTTTATCTGTAAGAATAATTTATATTGTGCTATAAATTATTCGTTACACAGTGTTCATCCTCGCACTTTGGTTGCGAACCACTTTTGAACGGTGAGATCCGAAAGCCTTCATTCCGCATTTGCGTATGGGGTCCAAGACGATCAATGCTTCTTGACGAGTCTCATGTGTACATACACATCTATACGCACACACATGCAAAGAAAGTATGCACGCACATGCTACTTTCATAGATATTTTAGCAGAATTGTCAAGTTGCATTGAACGTTTCCGGAGCGCTATAGATTGTAAAATGAGCACCTTGCCCCGGATTTCCGTAAGGTTTCAAGAATGGAGTTTCACATAGGAGCTTTTGAAGGCTTAAGCAGAAATCACTAGCGCTAGTGCAGCACCTATGGTGTTATTACTAGCTTTATTTGGTGTGTGTCAGGTTGGCGTGAGAGGTGTCTGAATAGTCACAAAATTTGCATCAAATAACTGTACCTAAACTGTACTAATCGGTACCTATGTTAAAAAAAACTGTACCTCACTCAATTCAATATAAATAGGAAATTATATGGACACGCCGTTCTGACGTCAGCCTGGCGCGCATAGTCGTGTATCGACCCAACGTGTGGAAACTACGTTCTGGAACATATATCAATAAACTGGACCTAAACTGTACCTCATAATATTGCTATCAAAAAAAATAAAATCACACGTGATATCTCTCAAATCAAGAACAAAAATTTGTTACTACTCATTTATTTATCAATTATAAACATTGGTCAAACACTTAACAAACATCAATGATATAAAACTATTGATACATTATCAACACTGGGAAATGGCAAAACGGGACCACGGCGCTGTTGTAATATAGCCGAAACGTCTAGAGGTGAGAACAGCGAGAAGTATACGCAAAAAAGACCCGAATTATACTATAATGTGTAGTACAAGTCGTGTGAGTTAGACCTTAACACTTTTTTTTATTCTTGATTTGACAGATATCACGTGTGATTTTAATTTTTTTAATAGCAGTTTTCTGAGGTACAGTTTAGGTACAGTTTATTGATATATGTTCCAGAACATAGTTTCCACACGTTGGGGCGATACACGACTATGCGCGCCAAGCTGACGTCAGAACGGCGTGTCCAGATAATTTTCTATTTATATTGAATTGCTTGAGGTACAGTTTTTTTAACATAGGTACTGTTTAGTACAGTTTAGGTACAGTTATTTGGTGCAAATTTTGTGACTGTTCAGACACCTCTCACGCCAACCTGACACACACCTTTATTTGCCCCGTTTTCCCCAAGGTTTAAAGTATAGAATTTTACGTAAAAGCTTTCGAAGGTTTTAGCCGAAATAACCAGCTCTAGTGTAGCACCTATGGTGTTATTACTAGCATTCTTTGCCCCGTTTTCCCCAAGGTTTAAAGTATGGAGTTTCCATGACAGCTTTCGAAGGTTTAAGCCGAAATCACCAGCCCTAGCACCTATGGTGTTATTACTAGGGACTACTGAAACTAAGGGGTTTTATTGGACCTCGCTTCAATATGTGCCGTTTTCTTGAAACGGATGAAAACTGGTTACAACCTCCTCTTAAAAGTATCTAACGGATTAGCGTGTATCCGGAGCACGAAAATACTCGTAAATGGAAATGTGACAAACGGTGATTCCTCTTAAGACTGACCTTATAAGAGCTTGTTTACAGAACATTAAGCAAGCGGGGTCAAATTACTCGGTGACCTACTCACCTACCATTACGCAGCCATTTTAAGGTAAGTTACGGATATATTCTACTATCTATATATTTCTACCAGTACCTACTAGTACAGTAATACAAGGATATCCTACTAATAAAATTCCACCCTTAAGGGGGTAAAGTAGGGCTTAAAGTATATCGACAGTCGACACTATTCAGAGGTGAAACTGTAGTTATATAATATATGTATTTAAAGATAAGAAAAATAAAGCTTCCGTTTTGAATATACGCGCATCAATAGGTCTTAACTTTTAAAGTACTGTTCATATAACTGCTTCAAAATATTATGAATACTAACCAGTCCACCGTCACAAATATTTTAATTTAAACTAAAATACAAAAATATCCACTCGCAAGCCTGCTCATCAAAGTACCCAAATCCATTACAAATACCCATGTTGAAAATCAAAATAAGAGCGACTACCTTGGGGTCCTTATAGAGACAAATAGGCTGGCTACATAACATTTATTAGGTGTTGCCACGCATTACGTAAAATGAAACCCAAATCTATACGAAACCCTTGACGTCATGTGCACGTCATTGTTTGACCACCCACTCCAAGTTATTGGTTGTCCAGTCTAAACGTGATAAAGTGAATAAGAATGGGACATTTATTTGGTGTGTTGATTTGTAAAACGGGGGTTGAGAGATATTGGGATATGGTGACATTTTTAAATATAATTAAATATGAATAAATACAGTCCAGTCTTTCCTCGAAGAGGCAGAAAGAGACATACCTACGTCTAAGTAATTCCATATCTTGGCTAGACATAAACATTACAAAATGCATTTACTAGACATAAATGACGCATCTGCAGCACATGCGTTGATTATGCTTAGTAATTTAATATTATCGCAGGGTATATTTACTAGCCTTAAATAATCATTATTTGTCATTAAAAATATTGAAACAAACTAATTATCTAACCATAGTATCGCACATGCAAAGTTCACATTTTAAAGAATCGAACGAACAAAAAGTTCAGAATATTCCTATTAGTTTCATAGAGACAACAAAAAAAAGCGAAAAAAAAGTTAGAAAGTTACTTCCAAGCAAGTGCGTTGTTTATGATTATGACAGCAGTACTATACGTACATATTTCAAGAATTATCTAGTTTGGCGCAGTCGATCGTAAGTTATGCGCGTACATTTATGTGGGGGTCTCATTTTTATTTAAAAAAAAGATAAAAAGACGCGAAGTAAAAATACATGAACGTGTAATTTGTTTCATGACTGTACGTAACTGTTTCCGAAATTCATAATAACACTAACTCCATTTCACTACAATTCAATTCAATTCTCTATTGCATTCATATGTTTTTATAGTTATTGCTTAATAGTAGGTACTTACAACAACAACAAGATTACAAGATTCCCTGGAGTCTGTTAAGACAATGTATGATAAATCGCAGCTGATTATAAAAGAATATTCTTTGGCCATGGATAAACTCTTAAATTCAACATCTAATTATGCTGACCGTTTTAACTCCTTAGCAGATAAAACACAATGTGACTGCAGTCAACCTGAGCCAGGGAGTACACTTGCCCTATCTGGTGACCAGATGCATAACACACCAAAACAAATCAATCAAGGTTTTAAAAAAGATAACAGTGAAGGTAGTCGTTGGATTATGTTCAGTGATGAAATTGGGAGAGACATGGGGTCAAAATTAAACTTTTGTTCACAGGGGCAGTCCTTTATAAATCACTGCATGCCTTCTACATCCTATACCCAATTAATGAAGGCCGTATGTAGTTATAAATTTCATCAGAGAGATAATCTGGTTATTTTCATAGGAAACAGGACTGATATAACCAAACAAAAACTTATTAAATATTATAATAAATTAAACTCATTAGATTTAAATAATATTATTATTTACACACTGCCCTACTGTAAGCATATGCCAGTTGTGGAAAATAGGATTAGGTACTATTTAAATTTGTCATTGGACACATTAACACTTCATAATAAAAAAATTAGTATAATTGATACTAACACTATTGTTAGGAAAAATTATTATTTCTATATGACTAAAGGAAAGCATACGCTTCTGGATTATTTTAAAAGACAGGTAGCAATTTCGCTACATTATTTTATAGATTCTTTAGCCAAAAATCTGTGGGGATCTCAATGTAGATGTTTTAGAAACTGCACGGGAACCTTTACACAGAGAGAAAATGTTAAATTTGTTCAAGTCATTTGGTTTGTATAATATATTTTTGGAACCTACTCGTATAACTGCCACTAGTGTTACTTGTATTGATAATATTTATACTAATATAAATCCCATTAAAAAATGTATAGTGGACCCTGTAAAATCAGATCATCGCAGTCAGTTTGTTTCTTATCTGAGAAATAGTAGGGAAAATAAGAAAATAATTCGTTTTGTCCCAGTTAACACCTTAGACCATATAACACGAGACTAGCCTTTGCGAACCACCGCATACAAAAATATTCTGCCAGTTTTCATACAAGTGAAGGGGGAAACACAAAGACATATAAAATTTCATTGCATTTAAAAATGTATTAATCGACAAACGCGTAATGGCTGTTGTGTGTTAATTGTTATTATACAGTCAGCTACAATGCAATGTACTAGTTTAATCATATAAAATGATGTACTGATGTACAGGCTTTTTATAAAGCCAAAAGACCAAATGGTCATGTGCAATGGCAGAAAACAATGCTTAAGTAAGGCGCATCCTGTGGTTAGATGATCTAAGGTTAACACACATCGCTTGGAAACTTAGTCAAGAAAATAACAGAATTGCCCAATTACACTAGTGTAGAAGAATCCTACTCTGATTTATTTAATTTGATGACTAAGATTTTATCAATCGGAGGCAGCTCTGCTTTCAGTGACTGGGCAACACCCGGAATTTATAAAAGTCGCCATAAACTATATGAACTGTATTCTGAAAAATCGCATAATTTCAACCCAGAGTTTCAGGAATATGTTAAAAAATATTCAAAGATATTTAAGCAAGCCTGTACCTTAGCCACGTCTAATTTCATTAGAAATAAAATTTTAGATTCTGCGAATGTCATTAAAACTACTTGGAACATTATAAATGCGGAATGTGGTAGGTGTACAGCGAATGAAAGAAAGTTTCATTTAAAGATAGACAATCGCCACGTTTCGGGGGATATGGATGTGGCGACCGAGTTCGAAAAATTTTTCAGTAATGTACCTATAGAGATTACTAACACTCTCCGGTCGTCTTCCACCTCCGCCGAGCTTTTATTAGCAGAATCTGTAGCTGCCTGTGAGGGCGCGTTCGAATTTACAGTTGTCAACTGCAACGACATCTTAAAAGCATTTAGATCTATTAATGTTAAAAAAACCGCTGACCTTAATGGGCTATCAGTAAAATCCGTATTAAGTATTATAGATGTCATTGCACCCCACTTGGCAGCTGTGTTTAACGATTGCGTCTCAAGTGGTGTATTTCCTGATTTGATGAAACACAGTAAAGTTATACCACTGTTCAAGGCTGGCAGTGCTTCAGATCCGGGTAATTTCAGACCTATCTCGGTGTTGCCGACCTTGAGCAAGATATTTGAAAAACTAATACTAGAGCAGATGCTGATCAATTATAATAGTCACAAATTGTTTCATGATGGTGTGTTTTGCAATTTGTCTAAGGCATTTGATTGCGTCCAACATAAAACATTAATCAGGAAATTACACCATTATGGCATAAGAAACAAGGCTCTCGATCTTCTGACTTCATATTTGAACAATAGAATTCAGAGGGTTGATGTTAATGGTACACGCTCAGAGGGCTCTGTAGTTACTATGGGCGTCCCACAGGGTTCAATACTCGGACCATTTTTATTCCTTATATATTTTAATGCGTGTATTCCAATATGTTCTACTATTTTTGTTCAACTAATAGTACAAATTGGAATATTTTTCTCCATTGTTCTACTAAAAAACATAGTAGAACAAAATGGAATTTAAATTCCTTATTGTTCTACTATCGATTGTATCAATAGAAATGACCTACCCTTTTACGTGGGTGACAACAACAGGATTGTTTTGTTTGCAGATGATACTTCTTTGATTTTCAAAGTTAAAAGACAAATAGATAACTATGACGATGTCAACAACGCAATCTTGAAAGTGGTTCATTGGTTTAACACTAACAATCTTAGACTGAATGATAATAAAACTAAATGCATAAAATTTACCTTGCCTAATGTAACACAGTCAGAAACCAATGTTCAACTTATGGAATCAACGTGTTGGAACTTGTGGAATCAACGACGTTCCTAGGGTTAACGGTCGATGCTGGTTTACAATGGGGTCCACATATTGTCAAACTAGCAAATAGATTAAGTTCAGCAGCATTTGCTGTACAAAAGATAAGGCACTTGACGGATGTAGATACGGCTAGAATAGTCTATTTCAGTTACTTTCATAGCATAATGTCTTACGGTATTCTACTGTGGGGCAATGCTGCAGATATAGATAAAATTTTTATTTTACAAAAGCGGGCCATAAGAATAAAGATATAAAGATGTATAGATTAGGTCCAAGGGTCTCTCTGCGCGAAAAATTCAAAGAGGTTAAAATTCTTACAGTAGCATCACAATATATTTTTGAGAATCTGATGTACGTACAAAGAAATTTACATAGTTTCGCTAAGTTAAGTGATAGACACAATGTCAACACTAGAAATAAAAGTAACCTTGCTGTTTATCATAGCAGATTGCACAAAATCAGCAATTCTTTCATGGGTAACTGTATACGCTTTTACAACAGGCTACCAGACGAAATTAAAAGTATGTCCCTTAATAAATTTAAAAAGGTTGTAAAAAGTAAATTGTACTGCAGGGGCTACTATACAATTGGTGATTATTTGTTGGATGGAGAAGCCTGGAAATGACCTGCTCTACTGGATTCTCAAAAAAATTGTAAAAATGCATAGTTTTTAGATTCATTTTGTAAATAGAGCTCTAAAAAGAATAACCCGCTAAGTTTCTTGCCAGTTCTTCTCAGGTGGGTCGCGTTGTGAACTGGTGTTAGATTTTGATTTATATTCTGGACGTTTTAGAAGAGCATCTGTATATGCCTATGTGAAATAAATTTATTTTTCTTTCTTTCTTTCTTTCTTTCTTTCATGAAACCCTGTATGGGCACAGCAATGTTGGGTAGGTTCATTACTCGTTGGAAGTAGTTGTAAGTTTTAATTTTACATTTTTATACATACTTATGATACTACCTTATAGATAGGGGAATTATGAAAACCCTTACCTACTATTAGCAACAGTTAAAATATAGTTTCAACAATGTTTAAGCAGGGTTTAGGCACGATTGTTGTCGTACCAACATAAAGCATCTAAAATCCAATAATATTTTACTAAATTTCAATCCCCTCAATATCAACTATGAGAATCATAACTGCAATGTTTATGAAAAACAAACAACTAGAGAAAATAACATGCGGTTAGTTTCTCACGGGTTTGCACTCGGGTATCGTTTGAAATCTCATTCCTGAAGCTTAGAATATTATTTATCTAGTTTAACATTGCTATTGTATTAAGGTCCTTTTTTTGTAGGGTGAAGAAAATCCTATATGGATGCTATGCCGGACTCCTTGCGACTAAAAACCACACGTATCTTTCTTAATAGCCGGTTGGAAGCCCCGGGTAAGCCCTCGGAATGATACCCCAGGACAACCAACAGACCTACGGCTGCCACTGCGGCCTCGCCTAGGGGGTGTATTGAGGTCCTTACCTTAAAATTGGGTAAACTAGCTAAACTAGATTTTTTGAAACCTGCTTCACTTTTTTGTGCCTTATTACTTTTGAATAATTTGGCTTTTTAATGGCGAAAAAATTGTTAAAATCGGTGCCTCAGATTACACTATTAAATCAAATTTTCCCGGGTAAGCCCTCGGAATGATACCCCAGGACAACCAACAGACCTACGGCTGCCACTGCGGCCTCGCCTAGGGGGTGTATTGAGGTCCTTACCTTAAAATTGGGTAAACTAGCTAAACTAGATTTTTTGAAACCTGCTTCACTTTTTTGTGCCTTATTACTTTTGAATAATTTGGCTTTTTAATGGCGAAAAAATTGTTAAAATCGGTGCCTCAGATTACACTATTAAATCAAATTTTCTAAATGGTGATGGAATAATTAAAATCGGTTCAGTAGTTTTACAGTTTATTGTTTGTACAAACAAACAAATCTTTCTTCTTGATAATAGTATTATTACAGATTTATTTGCTTTTAGCCCTTTAGAGACTTTGTCTGTAGTCTGTGACTCTGTTGCATAAAACTACGTCACTAGGTCACGTGGATCATCAGTTCAAAGTTTGAAATAAAACAAAAATGACAACGTCAATCGGATTGAACTTTCACAATAAGCGTGTTAGAGAGGGGCAGTCTGGTGAGAACGATCTCACGGTTTTCTTGTTCTATTTGTCTGAATGTGAAACAAATAACAAACCTCTGTTTTATCTCAGCTGATGGTCACAATCAATGTTTAACCAGTAGTAGTATTTGGAACCAGGAGACAAAATCCATAATATTTACTTCTGGTGTAGGTACCATTTGTAGCTCATCCCTACAAATTTTAATCACATATTTTGCGTGCCACGTCATACAACACAAATAAATTTACCCTGTAATTTCACCAAACACCTGATGGCTTCATGCCATTGCGACATAATAATATATCAATCTACTTGAAATATTGCTTAGAAATCTGTAAATGCAGATCTACTCAATAAACTCGATCGACTTCTCAACAATTGCATTCGATTCGTTTACAAACTTCGTAAATATGATCATGTCTCCGTTTATCGTTCCGAGTTAGGTTGGTTGCCTATACGTCAGCGTCGCAAATTGCGTGCTGTAACGATGCTCTTTTCACTCATGAACTATCCTAATGCTCCTTCTTACTTAACATCTCATTTTCAATTACTTTGCTCTCATCACAATAAAAATTTGCTTTCTTCGAACAATCACGTTCTTTGCTGCCCCGCTCACACTTCAACCAAGAGTGATTCGTCATTCTACGTGCAGGCAACCCGTCTCTGGAACGCACTTCCGCCTGAAGTCAGGGCACCAATTCTCGCTTCACACGAATGCGTGGACGGAAATCGGCGGGTGACGCGTCGCCTGTCTCATATTTAGGAACGGCGAACATGAGACGGATGACGTTTCACCCGTAAATTTGCGTCCAAGCATTCACGTCGTGTGGTCGAGAATCGGCGCCCAGGACATGCACCAACCGTATCACTTTCAAAAATAAAGTACACGAGCTTTACAATGTTTAGGAAATACTTTTTCTATTATGTGATGTAAATTTCTATAGGGTATTTGTACTTGTATGTAGGTATATTAATTGTGTATTATGATTATATTTTCGTAATGTATTTCTTAGTGTATATATATTAATGTGTGTATGTATTTATAGCGCTCGTGGCCCCGCGGACTCAGTGTTCTGTAAACGATCACTGTAGTAAGCAACTTTCACTATGGCCGGTCCATGGATGGGTGACCATCCATGTGATCACTTTGTGACATTTATTTTTAGCGTTTCCGTGCTTCGGAAGGCACGTTAAGCCGTTGGTCCCGGTTGCCAGTAGAATGGCAGTCGTTAAGCTAAGATGAAGGCTTTATTTCAACAGCAGGCAGTCACAACCTGCGCCTGTCCATTTAAACACGGCAATACGGCTCACCACCTATTACGTGGGACAAATTATACAAAGGTGAAATGTGGGCATATAATATGCCTCTGCCTACCCCTTCGGGGATAAAGGCGTGACCATATGTATGTATGTATGTATGTATTTATATGTATGTTTATGTATGTATATATCTGTGAATATATATTTAAATATGTATGTATGTATACCTTAATATGTATGGCAGTATCGTGATTGGGTGTTCGTTTGGTCTGGATCTGGCTGCATTTGCACAAGTTGTTAAGTGAATGAGTGTTGTGGGGTCTGGACTGGGAGGGCACGTGATCATACATTTCTACATAAACATTTTTTTTCATCACATCCTTAAGCACCTACCTTAAATTACCTATCTCTGCATCACCCTAAGGTTGACTGGAAGAAAATGCCTACGGCATTAAGTCCACCTTTGTACTTTTTTTGTGCATAAAGTTTTTAAATAAATAAGGGTAAATAAGGTTTGACAAAATTGGTAACTGAAAAAGTACGAAAGTCAAAGTTGTTTACTACAGTAAACAACTGGGCTAGGATAATTTTATATTCTGAATGAATATAGAAATTATTTTGTTATTGAAGCTAGGCAGTCGCCCTTTTGGGACTGAGTTATGAATTTGTTTACATAGGGTTTCTTAGATAAATAGAGAACATTGAACTCCTTTTTTAACGTGAGGGAAAATCCTTCATGGATGCTATGCCGGACTCCTACCGACTAAAAAACCAAACGTAACGCCCAACAACCTATGGTCGGGAGCCCCGCGTAAGCTCTCGGAAGGATGTCGCAGGACTCCCAAAAACCTTGAACTCCTAGTGCTATATTCACGAAGTGGTGTGCTACTGTTATCAAAATACACAGATTTGTATTATAATGTTTTAAAACTTACACGGTTTGTGTAGTTCATAATGATTTTCGAGAGCTTTTCGCGTCGATGAGCAAATTAAGTGTTTAAGTTATTTCGGTCAAATCTCGGCGTATCGGCTATATTGCAACCCGTGTAGACTCTTAAATAATATATGTGCTCGTGACCACGGCTGTTGTCCTTGTTCTGTATGAAACTTCCTCGACTCATTAAAAAAACAATTACTTCAGTTGAAGGTTGTAATAATAGAAAAGGCAGATTTTTGGTGGCCTCGATAAAACAGGAAAAATTCAACCATGACCACAAGAAATAACACGATAGACCATTAAAGTGAAATGAAAAAGAAAAACAGAATCAAAGATAAATAGTATCTTAAGCAGGATAGCGTAAAAGGGAACTTATTACTGAGAACCCGCTGTCTGTCTGTCTGTGTGTCTGTATCTCTTGAACCGTGGTAGTTAGAATGTTGAAATTTTTACAGATGGTGTATTTCTTTTGCCGCTATAACAACAAATATCAAAAATAAATCACTAACTTACTAAGGGGGCTCTGACAGAATAAGCGCCATTTTTTTGTTGTTTTTGCAACGAAATCCTAAGTGTGCCAATACGACTCCCACATGACCGGTTTTTATTTTCAGTCTACCTTATTTTACGAGTTTCAAGCCTTATGTACAGGTATAAAGGGAATATTTCAAGCAGGTTGATATATTATGTCATACCTAGTAGTATGAAGATATCAGGTATTTTACGAAATTTCAGGGATATTTAGTTTATTACGTGACCATTTGGGTACAAAGAAATTCCAGTATATTAAATACTATAAAATATAGGATGAAAGGTTGTAGAGCTAGAAATATTAAGCTTTAACTAATATTGAATTTTGAATTGAATTGAATTGAATTAAATTTATTTCAGATAATAAAATCCATAATTTTGTTAGTATTGTTAGTTACAAAAATAATCTTATAAGTATGTTAGTTTAATTAGTATATACCTTAATGTCATCTTTTAAATACAATATTGAATTTAACAATATCAATTATTACATCGCGTGTTTGCTTATGTGACCGCTCCACTCGCCCGCCTCAGAAGATGACAATACATGACTGATTCGTAACTTTTGTCTATTGTCCTCAGAATGCTGTTGCCACTGCCTCGCAGGTTGTTCAGCAATGATATAGTCTTTTTGCGGAGTATGGCAAAAAAGTCCGCAGTGTAAAAATTGGCGAACATTCCTGATGCACTGCAATAACGCGGCAATCCCAACAACATTCTGAACCCGTTATTATATTGCACACGTAATGCATTCAATGACCGCTGCGTGTAGTCAGCCCACAAACCCCCAGAATATAGGTTTTGACAGTAAGCTTTGAAAAGTGTAATTTTAACTTGTTCACTACATCTGGAAAATCTGCGGGCCAACATATTGCCCCTAACAGCCATTGCCCTACGCTCTCGGTCTATGTCTATATCGTCCTCAAGTGTGTCGGTAACCCAATGACCCAGGTATTTAAATTGATTTACCCTCTTGAGCATCTCTCCATTTAGCGTAATTGGAGGTATATGTTTGGGAACTTTACCGGCAGCTTTAAAGACCATATAGACACTTTTCTGCGTGTTATAGACCAGCCCATGCTCCCCAGCATACTTATTACACACCTGCAATAAGTCTCTGAGAGCTCCTATCGTTGGGCTCAGCAGTACCATATCGTCAGCGTAACTGATGTTGTTTATACAAATATCCCGTACGTGACAGCCGACTCGCATACTGCTGAGCCCAGCGACAAGGTCATTGATATACAGGTTGAAGAGCCTAGGTGAGCTTAACCCCCCCTGCCTTACTCCGCACTCCATCCTGTATGCCCGCGACATGGTCTGACCCCACTTCACACAGTTAGACTGGTTACCATACCAAAACTGCAGTATACGTAACACCTCTGTAGGCACCCCCCTCCCCTCCAGCTTCCTCCAAAGAGTGTCGTATGACACTAAATCGAAGGCCCTGGAGAGGTCCAAGAAGCACGCATACACAGGCGTTCGCCGAGAGGTGTAGTACTGGACGGTATGCTTGAAACTCAT